>JANAVB010015800.1:4217983-4466365 GCA_029216955.1 Iris pallida
CTATTTCCGCAAAGTGCCTGTCTCTGCGAAATCCACCATTCCTGGGCCTTGAGGCGAAGTTGTACAGCAGTACACTCCACTCTCTTACTGCCCTGAATCTCTAACATTAGGAAATAGCCCTCTAGTGTTCAAGAAGCCCATCACCTCATCTGGCTCCTCTTTCCCATCAACTCAGGCGGGTCAACTTTTAAATTCAGAGAACTTGAAGTCGTCCTCTTCCGTGTCGGCGTCTCAGGTTTCTCTGCCCGGCACCTCCACGGTCTCGGTTGCTGCGGCTTTGCAGAAACATTAGAATCGGCCGACAGCTGATGACAATCTGAGTTTAGACTATCAACTTGCTTTTGTTGCGCATCCAGCTGCTCCTGAAACTGATACTGAAGCTGCTCCTGAAGCGCGCGATGTTGAGCTTCGCTTTGCTTCCTCTGAGCCTCCATTTGCTTAATCAGTTTTTCAATCGTCAGACGATGAATCGTCTTTGAGCTATCACCCTTGGTCATTCTACAACAAAGAAATAATTCCATTAGCACTCATAAAATATTTATGGGCTTATTGTATGGAATATTATTTCATGTCAGCGCCATCGACACCATCAATCGAGAAAATTTGCATCAAGACTTCCTTTTTGAAACATTTATTTTTAAAATCCGAGGAAGTGAAGCCGTGCTCTGATACCAACTTGTCACGCCCCGATTCGGGGAATCGCTCGCTTTGCTTCGATTCACGCCGAATCGATCGTCCTCGCTAAGGCGTGATGCCGTACAAGTCTGGAGTTGCACTTGTACAAGGCTAGAACATGCACATTTATATCAATTCATCACATTTGAAAAATAAGCCACAGTTGCGGAAACATTAAGCAAGCGGAATAGGAAGAAAATATTCATTTTATTGATGATTGTAGTCAGAATACAACTTTTCTCGATAATATTTGAAATGTCTTTTCGGCTACATTGATTCATGAAAAGAAGTACAACTGATAGGCTGCCATAAATAATTTCCCGTTCCATACATCACGCCCCTTTAGTACTTTGAAATATAAGCAGCTATCTTTGAAATCTTCGCAATACTTTGTGCGTCTTTAGGGAAAAACAACTTGAAAGGAAACAGCAGTTCAGAAAGCTTTAATTGTGATGTGCGCCCGAGCCTTCTCCAGTACCTGTGGAGGAGGGGTCAGCACATTATAACAATGCGCTGGTGAGCCCCGTTGGCCCACTCAGCTAAACCAACATTTTATTAATGACAAGCATTTTAAAGATATGAATTTATAAGGGACAGGCGACATTTAGAGTAAATCACAATTCAGGTGACATGGTAGTTCAATAAACCATGTTTAGTTTACCATTAGCCGAATCCAGCTTTCCTGCATAAGATACAGGATAATAATAATATACTTACCGCCCCTGCATAAGACATTGATTAGCATACATTCCCACGATGTGACCACTGGTGTTGTTAAACCATATGGACTCTTTTCATTCATTCATTTGCATTTGGGACTTCAAGATAATGAGATGACAGCACAGTAGGGAGCTAGCCTCTATGATGCCTCGTATTACTCATGTTCCCCAAAGCACTTCATTATTTCCTCCTAGGCCGAATCGGTACAGGTGCCCCTGTACCGTTCGAGGAAATTATTGCTCAATCCTTGTATACAAGTTGTCCATGGTCAGGCGAATGTGTGTCCGACTCGATATACACAGTGTGCATAGAATATTTGAAGTAATAGGCAACATGATCATTCTTAGCATTTCATAACCATCATTCTAGGCATCAATTCAATCATTTCAATGTTCAGTTCATTGCAGTGTAATCAATTTATTTCAATGTTCTATCTCTAGCATCTTAGTGGTATTGACTTGTGGCATTAGCATCTTGGTATCGATCAACGGATGTTGCAAGACAATTATTTAGTTGGCATGAAGGAATAGCGAGAGGGACAATACCACCACAGAGATCCACACTCACCAAATTAGAGAATCGTCGAGAGAGAGAGGAACACTTGCACGCTTAGCCTTCCGTCACGCGTCAGTCTGCATTGGCACCAAAAGATTGATTAATAATCCGTCTCGTTGTGTTCTCTTCTCTCAGAATTCTCAAGAATGAATGCTATGCAAATCGATGAAAACGGGCAAGAATCAAATCATCGAAAATCATTCAGAAAAGCATCCATCAAAACCAAGCAGCAAAACCAGCAGCAAAACATCCAGAGAAAACTCTTGGACGCATTTCAAGAGAAACCGATCCATTAATTGGAAAGGTTCTTATGCACTTGTCCGTGATCGATTCGATGCCGACGGTAAGTTTCCCCAATACTCGGTTCCGACCGAGTTAGCCAAACCACAAGCCTTACATAGTGAACCGCTAGGAGCGGGACACTACATAATATACCACTAAGAAAAAGTTTCGTCCTCGAAACTTAAAGCAAAGGTCCTACCTCAAAATTATCAAACAGCGAGGGGTACTTCACTCGCATCTCTTCCTCTAATTCCCATGTCGACTCCTCGACAGCATGGTTCCGCCACAGCACGTTGACTAGAGACACTGCCCGATTTCGCAAAACTTTCTCTTTCCTGTCCAAAATCTGGACAGGCTCTTCAGTGTAGGATAGGTCAGCGCTCAGCTGCAGCTGGTCGAAATTCACTACGTGACTTGGATCATGCACGTACTTCCGAAGTTGAGATACATGGAAGATATCGTGCACATCAGCCAGAGCCGGAGGTAGTGCAAGTCGATAAGCCACTGAGGCTACCTTCTCCAAAATCTCGAATGGTCCGACGAATCTCGGGCTTAACTTTCTTTCATCCCAAACCGCATCACACCTGGCATGGGTGTGACCTTCAAGAAGACATGATCGCCTGCTGTGAATTCCAAAGGTCGTCGATGAACATCCGCATAACTCTTTTGTCGACTTTGAGCAACTCTAAGTCTTTCTCGAATTAAGCGAATCCTCTCGACGGCCTGTTCCACAAGTTCTGGTCCGAGCACTTGCCGTTCACCGACTTCATCCCAGCATATCGGTGATCGACATTTCCGTCCATATAAGGCTTCGTACGGGGCCATTTGGATACTTGCCTGATAACTGTTGTTATAGGCAAATTCTGCTAGTGCGAGATGCGCGTCCCAACTTGTCTTCGAGTCGAGCACGCACAATCTCAACATATCCTCAAGGATCTGATTTACTCTCTCTGTCTGACCATCAGTCTGCGGATGGTAAGCCGTACCGAAGTTCAACTTTGTGCCCATTGCCGAGTGTAGACTTATCCAAAATCGCGATAAGAATCTTCCATCTCTATCCGACACTATAGAAGCTGTCACCCCATGCAATCTGACAATTTCATTTATGTAGATTTGAGCCAACTGTTCTACTCCCCATGTAACTTTTATTGGAATGAAATGTGCCGACTTGGTTAATCTATCCACGATAACCCAAATCGCATCATTTCCCTTCTGAGTTCTTGGCAAGCCAACTATAAAATCCATACAGATATTATCCCACTTCCACAGTGGAATAGCCAAATTTTGTAGTTCTCCGCCTGGCCGTTGATGTTCGGCCTTTACACGCTGACAATCCATGCACTGTGACACGAATAGCGCCACATCCTTCTTCATACCATGCCACCAAAAGGTTGAACGTAGATCCTTATACATTTTCGTGCCTCCCGGATGCAAGGAATACTTCGCGAAATGAGCCTCGGTCAGTATTTCCTTCCTGATATTCTCATCCTTAGGAACGCACAATCTTCCCTTGACACGAATAGTGTCATCTTCAACGGTAAAGTCTGACGCCTTTCCTGCTAGAATCAACTCGCGTATCTTCTGCAGAAACGGATCATCCTTCTGAGCAATCTTAATCCTTTCCTGGAGACTCGGCTCAAGTTGTAACTGAGCCAACTGCACATTCTGCGGACGGATCCTGAACTCGATGCCCATCTCTTCAAGATCCCGTAGTACCTCTTTTGCTATTGCTAGTGATCCCACAAATTTCCGACTCAAGGCATCAGCTACCACGTTCCCTTTACCCGGCGTGTAAGAGATTGTCAAGTCATAGTCCTTGATCAATTCTAACCAGCGCCGCTGCCTCAAATTCAATTCCTTTTGTGTGAATATATATTTCAGGCTTTTGTGATCCGTGAAGATCTCGCAGGACACACCATAGAGATAGTGTCGCCACAATTTCAACGTGAACACAATCGCCGCCAGTTCCAAATCATGTGTTGGGTAATTCTTCTCATGCTGTTTGAGTTGTCTCGAACCATAAGATATGGTCTTCCCATGTTGCATAAGAACACATCCCAAACCAAGTCCCGACGCATCACTGTAGATCTGAAATCCCTCAGAGCCTTCCGGAAGTGCTAAAATTGGGGCCGTGACGAGCCGCTGCTTGAGTTCTTGGAAGCTACTCTCACAGTCGTTCGTCCACTTAAATACGACTCCCTTCTGAGTCAGGCGAGTCAAAGGCGAGGCGATTCTCGAGAAGTCCTTCACAAATCTACGGTAGTACCCGGCTAAACCAAGGAAACTCCGTATTTCACTAGCTGATGCAGGCTGCTTCCAGTCCACCACTGCCTCAATCTTCTTTGGGTCGACGGCAACACCTTCTGCCGAAACAACATGTCCAAGGAACGACACGCTGTTCATCCAAAACTCGCACTTACTTAGCTTTGCATAGAGCTGGTTGTCCCGCAGCGTCTGAAGTACTTCTCTCAAGTGCTCGACATGAGTCTCCCTATCCTTTGAGTAGATCAAGATGTCATCGATGAACACAACAACAAACTTGTCTAAGAACGGTCGAAACACTCTATTCATTAAATCCATGAAGGCTGCTGGAGCATTAGTCAAGCCGAATGGCATGACCAAAAACTCATAGTGTCCGTATCTCGTACGGAATGCTGACTTAGGAACATCTTCGGGTCTGATCTTCAACTGATGGTATCCTGAACGAAGATCGATTTTTGAAAACACGGTCGCCCCTTGTAGCTGATCGAATAGATCATCTATCCTTGGCAAAGGATACTTGTTACGGATGGTTGCCTTATTCAGTTCTCTGTAATCGATGCATAGCCGCATCGTTCCATCCTTCTTCTTTACAAACAGTACTGGAGCTCCCCATGGAGATACACTTGGACGAATGTATCCCCGGTCTAATAATTCTTGTAGCTGTACCTTTAGTTCCTTTAATTCTGCCGGAGCCATCCTGTACGGCGCTTTAGATATCGGACGAGTATCCGGAAATGTGTCAATTGTGAATTCAATTTCTCTATCCGGCGGCATCCCAGGTATCTCGTCCGGAAACACATCGGGGAACTCTGCCATAATTTCGGTCTGATTTGAATCCACACCCTTCATTTGAGTATCAAAAATAGAAGCAAGGAACCCTTCACACCCAGAGTACAACATGTGCCTTGCTGTAACTGCCGATATTACCATAGGTCCTTGGAACGCCGAGCCGCACGAGTAAGAGAACTCTGTTTCTCCGGTTAGGCGAAACACAACTCTCTTATCCGCACAGTCAATCGTTGCATGACAGGCGCTGAGCCAGTCCATTCCCAAGATGATATCGTACTCTTTGATGTCGAGTACAATTGCATCCAGAGATAAAGTCTTGCCTCCAATTTTAATGTAGCCGTCCCTACAAATCAAAGTTGCAGGCATATCTACTCCCGAAGGAGTGCTAACACACAAAGCTGACTTTAGTTGAGTCATACAAAATTTATTTTCCGTTGCAAAATCAGAAGAGATAAAGCAATGAGTAGCGCCAGAATCAAAAAGTACTCTTGCAGGTGTGCCTTTATATAGCAACGTACCTGTTATAACATTCTCCGCGGTCTGGGCCTCTGCCTGAGTCAAGGCATAAACCCTTGCTTGCCCACCTTGTTGATTCGGTGCATTCCCAGCTGGAGCCGGTAAGGCTGGTGGCGCTCTGCCACGATGCTGGTTGTTATATGGTCCCCGGTTGTGGTTGTTGTTATGCCCACGATACTGATTATTGTTATGCCCACGATACTGATTATTGTTATGCCCACGAGGAGGATACTGATTCCCTCCTCTATTTCTGCAGTCAGCTTCCTTGTGGCCCTGCTCGCCGCATTTGAAACACTTCACCCGACAATCTTCGGATCGATGTCCCCAACGGTTGCAAAATTTACAACGTTCTGTATGTTGAGGCCCTCGATTGTCTCCAATATTGTGACGCTTAGGTGCGTCATTCCTGCTAGCAGACCAAGGTCGTTTCTGATTATTGAGTCCTTGGTTGCTCTTCATTGTCTTACGACTAGCCGGTTTATGAAATCTCTCCATCTCGAGAGCTGTCTCGTACGCCTCCCGGTAAGACGTACATTTCTGATTTAGCACATCCTTCTCTAGGCCCTCATTCAAGCCTTGCACAAATCTTCCTCGCTTGGCGTCGTCATTCGGTACCATGTACCCAGCGAATGCGACTCTCTTCAAAAACTCTGTCTCGTAGTCATGCACTGACATACTGCCTTGTCGAAGTGCAATGAACTCATTCTCTTTTCGTTGTCGGACAGCGGGTGGAATGAATTGAGTGATGAAAGCCTGCTTGAAGGCCTCCCAAGACATCTTTATATCCTGACTATTTCCGCAAAGTGCCTGTCTCTGCGAAATCCACCATTCCTGGGCCTTGAGGCGAAGTTGTACAGCAGTACACTCCACTCTCTTACTGCCCTGAATCTCTAACATTCGGAAATAGCCCTCTAGTGTGTTCAAGAAGCCCATCACCTCATCTGGCTCCTCTTTCCCATCAAACTCAGGCGGGTCGCAACTTTTAAATTCAGAGAACTTGAAGCTCGTCCTCTTCCGTGTCGGCGTCTCAGGTTTCTCTGCCGGCACCTCCACGGTCTCGGTTGCTGCGGCCTTTGCAGAAATATTAGAATCGGCCGACAGCTTGATGACAATCTGAGTTAGACTATCAACTTGCTTTTGTTGAGCATCCAGCTGCTCCTGAAACTGATACTGAAGCTGCTCCTGAAGCGCGCGATGTTGAGCTTCGCTTTGCTTCCTCTGAGCCTCCATTTGCTTAATCAGTTTTTCAATCGGGTCAGACGATGAATTCGTCTTTGAGCTATCACCCTTGGTCATTCTACAACAAAGAAATAATTCCATTAGCACTCATAAAATATTTATGGGCTTATTGTATGGAACATTATTTCATGCCAGCGCCATCGACACCATCAATCGAGAAAATTTGCATCAAGACTTCCTTTTTGAAACATTTATTTTTTGAAATCCGAGGAAGTGAAGCCGTGCTCTGATACCAACTTGTCACGCCCCGATTCGGGGAATCGCTCGCTTTGCTTCGATTCACGCCGAATCGATCGTCCTCGCTAAGGCGTGATGCCGTACAAGTCTGGAGTTGCACTTGTACAAGGCTAGAACATGCACATTTATATCAATTCATCACATTTGAAAAATAAGCCACAGTTGCGGAAACATTAAGCAAGCGGAATAGGAAGAAAATATTCATTTTATTGATGATTGTAGTCAGAATACAACTTTTTTCGATAATATTTGAAATGCCTTTTCGGCTACATTGATTCATGAAAAGAAGTACAACTGATAGGCTGCCATGAAATAATTTCTCGTTCCATACATCACGCCCCTTTAGTACTTTGAAATATAAGCAGCTATCTTTGAAATCTCCGCAATACTTTGTGCGTCTTTAGGGAAAAACAACTTGAAAGGAAACAGCAGTTCAGAAAGCTTTAATTGTGATGTGCGCCCGAGCCTTCTCCAGTACCTGTGGAGGAGGGGTCAGCACATTATAACAATGCGCTGGTGAGCCCCGTTGGCCCACTCAGCTAAACCAATATTTTATTAATGACAAGCATTTTAAAGATATGAATTTATAAGGGACAGGCGACATTTAGAGTAAATCACAATTCAAGTGACATGGTAGTTCAATAAACCATGTTTAGTTTACCATTAGCCGAATCCAGCTTTCCTGCATAAGATACAGGATAATAATAATATACTTACCGCCCCTGCATAAGACATTGATTAGCATACATTCCCACGATGTGACCACTGGTGTTGTTAAACCATATGGACTCTTTTCATTCATTCATTTGCATTTGGGACTTCAAGATAATGAGATGACAGCACAGTAGGGAGCTAGCCTCTATGATGCCTCGTATTACTCATGTTCCCCAAAGCACTTCATTATTTCCTCCTAGGCCGAATCGGTACAGGCGCCCCTGTACCGTTCGAGGAAATTATTGCTCAATCCTTGTATACAAGTTGTCCATGGTCAGGCGAATGTGTGTCCGACTCGATATACACAGTGTGCATAGAATATTTGAAGTAATAGGCAACATGATCATTCTTAGCATTTCATAACCATCATTCTAGGCATCAATTCAATCATTTCAATGTTCAGTTCATTGCAGTGTAATCAATTCATTTCAATGTTCTATCTCTAGCATCTTAGTGGTATTGACTTGTGGCATTAGCATCTTGGTATCGATCAACGGATGTTGCAAGACAATTATTTAGTTGGCATGAAGGAATAGCGAGAGGGACAATACCACCACAGAGATCCACACTCACCAAATTAGAGAATCGTCGAGAGAGAGAGGAACACTTGCACGCTTAGCCTTCCGTCACGCGTCAGTCTGCATTGGCACCAAAAGATTGATTAATAATCCGTCTCGTTGTGTTCTCTTCTCTCAGAATTCTCAAGAATGAATGCTATGCAAATCGATGAAAACGGGCAAGAATCAAATCATCGAAAATCATTCAGAAAAGCATCCATCAAAACCAAGCAGCAAAACCAGCAGCAAAACATCCAGAGAAAACTCTTGGACGCATTTCAAGAGAAACCGATCCATTAATTGGAAAGGTTCTTATGCACTTGTCCGTGATCGATTCGATGCCGACGGTAAGTTTCCCCAATACTCGGTTCCGACCGAGTTAGCCAAGCCACAAGCCTTACATAGTGAACCGCTAGGAGCGGGACACTACACTGAGTACTTTTCCACTCATGGAATACTTCATCAAACCTCATGTGCTTATACTCCAGCCCAAAATGGTGTGGCGGAACGAAAAAACAGACACATGCTGGAAGTCGCACGGACGATGATGCTGGCTATGAATGTCCCGAAACACTTTTGGGGGCTAGCTATATTGACGGTCTCTTATCTTATCAACAGAATGTCATCTCAAGTATTGGACTGGAAGACACCGTTGGAAATGCTTACTGGGGCAACGACATACACTGTTCCACCAAAAGTCTTTGGATGTGTGTGCTTTGTCCAAGATAATAGGCCAGGCGTTGGTAAATTGGATCCTAGGGCAATGAAATGTGTCTTCGTCGGTTACACGGTGACTCAAAAGGGTTATGCCTGTTGGAGTCCAGTCGAGCGGAAGATGTTTGTCAGCATGGATGTTACTTTCAGAGAACTCGAACCATACTATGGTTTGGATGAAGGTTCAGCATTTGGTGACACACCTACCACTGATGGCATTAGATGTGAGGGGGAGATAATAAGCCCAAATGTGGTCGTCGGATCGGTTTCGTGTCCAATTGTAGAAAACTGGACGAAAGGGGGAGAGCAAAGTGACTCAGATACAGATAATGAAGAAGAATATCCATATGTTACGCAGGGGGAGCAGCAGACAAGAGAAAAGGAGCTCCAAGTCTACAGAAGAAGACAACAGAAGTCCAGTACTGTGCCTATGCCGTGTCCTGTGCCTACTGTGCCAAATCCCTCGTCTACTCCTGCTCCAACTCCTGAAGATGTTACCCCCACACTGAATCACTCGGATTCGGATGCGGATCTCTCCGACTCGGATGGTATGATCTCTCCACCACCTATTGCTCCCTTAAGGAGATCTTCTCGCATCAATGCGGGTAAGGCTCCTGCTCGTTTTGATGATTACGAACATGACATTGCCAACTTCTTATCTTATTCTAACATTTTTTCGAATTATCGAGCCTTCATTGCATCGCTAGACTCTACTTCGTTGCCCAAGTGTTGGCAGGAAGCAAAGAAAGATCCAAGGTGGAAAGCTGCAATGATGGAAGAACTTGGGGCACTGGAGAAAAATAAGACATGGGAGCTGGTACCATTACCCAAAGGGAAGAAAGCTGTGGGATGCAAATGGGTGTACACAGTGAAAGAGACGCCAGAAGGAAAAGTAGAGCGGTACAAGGCGAGGTTGGTTGCAAAAGGATTCACACAGTCATATAGAATAGACTATGATGAGACATTTGCCCCAGTAGCAAAAATGAGCACTGTGAGAACTCTGGTCTCCATTGCAGCGAACTATGGGTGGAATCTGTACCAGCTAGATGTGAAGAATGTGTCACGTCCCACTTCCCAAATGGAATGGTGACGTCATACACATCCCCAGGCTACGCGCCGAAAATCCGCGATTATCGCCCGTAAACATCAGCAAAAATGGAAAATGCCAGAGAGTACATCTTATTATACATACTTCATGAACAATACTTTACAAGCTTATTACAAAAGAAATAACTAGCAAGTTATCAGACGATTATTCCTCGTTGTACTGTGGCGTTACTTCGGCGGAGACGTCCTCTTCTTCACCTAGTGAACAATACTAGGTCATTTTAGAAAACGACAAGCAAGTCCTCGGTCAAGGACGATAAAGTATACAAAAGAAAGATGCAGTTTTTCTTAAAGGAAAGAAATATGCCAACTAGCACTATTATATGGGTTTACTTCACAAAATCAAGGAAAAGTAAATGACATCCTACTCCATGGATTGTAAGATTTCCTGAGCTTCCCTTGAGCTCTCAGTAGGATTTTGCTTCCCTTGAGCAACCAAGAAACTACCCACCTTTGATAGGTGGAGTCATTTGCTGGAGTAAGATGAAATTTAGTAGACTAAATGTAATGCAATTTTGAGAACAGTACTCTGAATTAATTCCCTAAATAATTCTCGTGAACAATCCCGTTAACCTGGGATCAGGTTGTAATTTCGGAGCCTCCCTTGGGCTAAAACCAATCTATTCGATGTTACTGTCGGAATAGAAGTAGCAGGACAGGAGCCTCTCTTGGGCTAGTACTTATATAGAAGTACTCATCAGGATATTCAGGAATTGCTGATCAGCTTTTTATGGTTATTATGTTACGGGATATCTAGGGATATTCAGTTGTCCTCCCCACCCAATGATTCTAAAATTTCTGAAAATCAGAAATTTGTCTATCTCCTAAATTTTTCAAAAATTTCGGCAGAGTCTCCTTTGTATTTAGGAGCTCCGACAATTTACAAAACATGATATAAAAGAAATGTATGGGCTCGCCAACCCCTTCGGTGGAGCAACTCTCAACACCGGAACCACGCAAATATATATATATCGGGTTCGCCGACCCCTTCGGTGGAGCAAACCTCAACACCGGAAACCCACGCAAGTATCAAAAATGCTTAATAATATTCTTTCTTACCGTTGCAATCAAGCAAGCAAGTAATCATGCATTTAAATTAGGCAAGTAATTTCCTTGATTTGAGCGGCTTGCCGTTCACTATCCCAAGTATCAAAGAACCTATTAGTAGTGTGTGGACATCAAATTTATGTGTCAATTCTTGAGGAAACCACGTTAGACCCTTGTAATATTACATTGGTGTGCAAGAGAGTTGGAAATTCGTAGAAATAAGTTGCCGTAGTTATGTAGGGGCTTGCAAAAATGATTAATTTAGCTATCCATTGTACCAACATGTGTTATTCGATAGGTTTAAAAATGTGGACAGAATTATACAATCATGTTAATAATAAAGAAAAACTACTCTCGTGTATACGTGTTCAAGTAAGATGACATGGGACCTATGTGTATATATATATGAATCAAAATTACATCTATCAACAGTGTCAAGGTGTGTATAAACATGTCATGTGTCCAAGAGAAAAATTCTTTGGTGTCATGTCCAATACTTAGGAATTTGTATTGTATCCTACACAAGGTGTCTGTTGCGAATATTAATTGTGTCGTGTCCCATACATTCATTCTCAAAGTACTCATTCGTTTTTATATATACGTAATTACACCTATGTCTATCAACTTCAATTCTGATTTCAAAAGAATATCTATATTGGAATTTACCATGACTTACACTAAATTCCAGAATTTAAATACTCATCGATTACTCATGAAAATATGGAAATTATGATCGAACAATATCTAGGAGAGAGAGAGTGAAGGAGGACTTGCCTTTGAGTTAGGGGTGACCTAAATTTCTTCACAAGACCCTAATTACAACCCAATAACAAGGAATTTGTTAGAAGTTTCCTAACCTAGGGTTTTAGAATAAAAAGCACACATATAAATTTGGGGAAAGAGGGAGAAATTGGTATACCTAGGCTTAGTCTTCTCCTTGGATGGAAGATGATGATGATGAAGAGGTTGAAGATGGAGTTGGGGGAAGAGGAAGTGGAAGTGGAGATGAAGTGGTGCTGGGGTGGTGACCGGAGGCTGGCCGGCGGCAGCAGGGGCGGCGGGCGGCGGCGCTGGCGGCGGCGGGCTGCTGAGCAGCAGCGGCAGCAGCAGCAAAGGGCTTGGGGGGTCGGGTGGTGTGTGGTGGGTGTGTGAGTTTGTTTTATTCTTCTCTTTTCTTTTTTTTTTCCTTTCTTTCCTTCTTTGGTTTTGATGTGTGGTGTGTGTGTGTTTATATAGTGGTTGGGGTTGTGGTGAGGTGTCCCCCCCCCATCCCTTGTAGGGACACCTTGCACTCCCCCCCTAGGGTTAGGGTTAGGGTTAGGGTTATGGTTAAGGCTAGGGCTAGGGTTAGGGTTAAGGCTAGGGCTAGGGTTAGGGTCACAAAATGACAAAAATTCTAACCACAAGATAAGTTAACACAAGACAATAATAAATAATAATAATAATAATATTTTGAGTGTGACAAGTCTACCCTCCTTAGAAAAATTCCGTCCTCGAAATTTGAAATAATTAGACTAGCAATATGGTTACTGACCTGTCTTAGGGAATAAATACGGGTATTGCTTCCGCATGTCTTCTTCCTTCTCCCAAGTTGAATCTCCAGGAGAATCCCTGCTCCATGCAACTCGTACTAACGGAATGACCCGATTGCGGAGTATCTTATCTCTTCGATCCAAGATCCTAACGGGTCTTTGTTCTATCCGGAGTATAGGCCCGATGGTGATTTCTGAATGATCGAGTATATGGCTCGTGTCCGGCACATATCTTCGTAGCTGGGAAACATGGAATACATTGTGAACTCCTTCTAGTGCTGGCGACAAGGCGAGTCGATATGACACATTCCCAACTTTCTCCAGGATGTCGAATGGTCCAATATATCTGGGACTTAGCTTTCCTCTGGTCCCGAATCTGATGGTTCCCTTAGTTGGTGAAATTTTCAGAAATACATGTTCTCCGGGTTAAAACTCCAATATTCTTCGGTGCTTATCCGCCCACATCTTCTGCCTGTCCTGAGCTGCTTGCAGGTGACTTCTTATTGCTTTGACGATATCCACAGTTTGTGTTACTAATTCTGGCCCCAACAATTATTTTTCTCCTACGTCGGTCCAGCATACCGGCGATCTGCACTTCCTACCATATAGTGCTTCAAAAGGAGCCATTTTGATGCTATCATGATAACTGTTGTTATATGAAAATTCTACCAAATGTAGATGATCATCCCATGCTCCTCCAAAATCTAAAGTACACGCTCTCAGCATGTCTTCTAAGGTCTGAATGGTTCTTTCAGACTGGCCGTCTGTTTGGGGATGGTAGGCGGAGCTAAATTTCAATCTAGTGCCAAGACTTTCTTGCAAGCTTTTCCAGAAATGTGAAGTGAATCTGGTATCTCTATCCGATACTATACTCACTGGCACTCCATACTGACTAACAATCTGTTTCATGTACATTTCTGCCAGGACCTCCGTTGACTGTCCAACTCGAAAGGGCAGAAAACGAGCAGACTTGGTAAGTCTGTCTACGATGACCCAAATAGCATTATTATCCCTTTGGGTCCTAGGCAATCCTGTCATGAAATCCATGGTGAGGTGTTCCCATTTCCATTCGGGTATGGGTAGCGGCTGGAGAAGCCCTGCTGTCCTTTGATGCTCCGCTTTTACTTGCTGACAGACAAGACACTTTGATACGAATCCGGCGACTTCTCTCTTCATCCCGTGCCACCAAAATGTTTGTCTCAAATCTTTGTACATTTTAGTGCTGTCCGGATGAATGGAATATTGTGAGTTGTGGGCTTCTGACATAACCTCTGTTCTTAAATCTCCACTGGACACACATAATCGATCTCCGAATCTTAATGATCCGTCCGGATGCTTCCTTATCCCGGTCCGGAGTCCCTCTTCTGTTTGTTTCTAAATTTTCTGAAGTTTTGAATCATTCTGTTGAGCTTCCTTAATTCTATCTATTAAGGAGGACTGTACTTGCAAATTTTGCCACATTCCTTCGGTTAGCGGGCGTATCACTTCAATTCCCATTTTCCTCAAATCCTCAAGGATTTCTTTGGGTGTATTCATAAAGAAAGCTTCGGGTCTTCTACTTAAGGCATCAGCCACCTTATTAGCTTTGCCCGGATGATAGGTCAACTCCATGTCAAAATCCTTCAGTAACTCCAACCATCTTCTCTGTCTCATATTAATCTCCTTTTGTGTGAAGACATATTTTAAGCTCTTGTGGTCTGTGTATATTTTGATTCTTTCTCCATATAAATAGTGTCTCCACAACTTGAGTACGAATACTACCGCTGCAAGTTCGAGATCATGAGTTGGATAATTCCTTTCATGTGTCTTTAATTGTCGGGATGCATAGGCTATGACTCTCCCGTGCTGCATCAGTACACATCCTAAACCTTTACCTGATGCATCACTATATATCTCATATCCACCTGAACCAGAGGGTAATGCTAGTATTGGAGCTGTAATTAATCTTTTCTTCAGCTCGTCAAATGCTGCTTGACATTTCTCCGTCCAATTAAATTTCTCTTCCTTCCGGGTAAGACGGGTTAAAGGTTCTGCAATTCTTGAAAAGTTCTCTACAAATCTCCGATAATAGCCAGCCAATCCTAAGAAGCTTCTGATTTCTGCTACTGACTTAGGTGTTGGCCAAGACTTAACTGCTTCTACTTTCTTTGGATCTACCGAGATGCCTTCTCCACTGACAATATGCCCTAGAAATGGTATTTGGTCCAACCAAAACTCACATTTACTAAGCTTAGCATACAATTGTTCTTCCCGCAGAGTTTGCAATACTATCCTCAAATGTTTTTCATGCTCCTCTTCACTTTTGGAGTATACAAGGATGTCATCAATAAATACAATCACAAATTTATCCAGATATTGATAAAATATTCGATTCATCAGGTCCATAAATATAGCAGGTGCATTTGTCAACCCGAATGGCATAACTAAGAATTCGTAATGCCCATACCGAGTTCTAAATGCAGTCTTTGGGATGTCTTCCTTTTTCACCTTTACCTGATGATATCCGGATCTCAAATCAATTTTTGAAAATACCCTTGCCTCTCCTAACTGATCAAACAGTTGATCGATCCTAGGTAAGGGATATTTATTCTTGATGGTAACCTCATTCAAAGCCCTATAGTCAATCACCAGGCGTAGGGTACTATCTTTCTTTTTCACAAATAATACTGGTGCACCCCATGGTGAAGCGCTAGGCTGAATAAACCCTTTTGACAATAACTCCTTTATCTGTTTATTTAACTCAACTAGCTCCTCTTTGTTCATTGGGTATATCTTCTTGGCTATGGGTGCAGCTCCCGGTATTAAATCTATAGAAAATTCCACGGCTCTGTCTGGGGGTAGCCCTGGTAATTCTTCTGGGAACACATCCTTGAATTCTTCCACTACCCTTGGAAATGATTGCTCTGCTACTCTTTGCAGTAGTACTGGTAATTCAAATTTCTCTAGCTCCTCTGCATTGAACTCATTTTGGTCTCTTGCAAATTCATAAGACTCGCCGTCAGGGAGTTGGAATGAAATTTTCCCCTGGCCGCAGTCTATATTGGCTAATGTTGCAGTTAGCCAATCCATACCCAATATTACATCATAATTGCTTGTTGGAAAGACAAGCAATCGGGTACGAAAAGCTCCTCCACCCAATTTAATGGGACATCTACGACATACTCGACTGACTTCTACTACTCCATTACCGGTGAGTACTTTCAGTGATTTAGGCAGAGGTTGTGATTCTATTTCACGTTGTGATATAAAAGAAGATGCTATAAATGAATGGGTAGCCCCGGAATCAAATAATACTGAAGCTGGATAAGAAGAAACTAAAATAGTACCTGAAACTACTTCTCCAGGGATATTCGCATCTTCAGTTCCCATTATGAATGCTTGCCCTTGCCTATTCCTTTTCTTGTTACTATTTTGAGCTTGAGCTGTCCGTTGTGCTTGTTGAAACTGATAAGCCTGAGGGGCATAGGGCGGCCTTTGCTGATTTCTATAAGCCATTCCTGCTTGCGCTGTTGGTGCCTGTATCATTGGTCGAGGTTGGTTTCCTTGAACTGGAGGTCGGTATCCTTGAGTGAAGCCTTGTGTCCTTGCTCCATTCGCAGGCGGCTGAGGACATTGACTGATTGGATGATTTGCTCCACATCTCAAACAAAGCCCCAATCTTCTCCTACATACATTCTTTTTATGTCCTGGCTTCTGGCAGAAATCACAGATAAGGAATTTGTCCGAGTTGCCATTCTGAGGACGCTTAGGTGGTCCTTGCCAGTGATTCTTGTTAGAGGATGATCCTTCCTCAAAAGTTCTCTTGGGTTGTGATGACCGGAAAGGTTGCTCCTCTTTCAGGATTCTCTCCTGGTCTCGAGCAGCTTCTGTTACCTCAGAAAAGGTCTGGCATCGGTAGGACGCGACCCTGCTCTTCAATTGTGTCCCGAGCCCTTCCAGGAACCTAAAAATTTTTGTTTCTTCGTCGGCTATCATGTTAGGAGCAAATCGACTGAGTCTGGAAAACTCTACAGCATATTCATCGACGGTGCGTCTTCCTTGTTTAAGATAGTTGAATTGCCGCTCTAACTCTATTCGTGCTGATTTAGGATAGAATCTTTCTTCAAACTTCTTCTTGAATTCTGCCCATATCATAACTCCATCGGAATCTTCTGGGTACTCAGCACTCCACCAGTATCCAGCGATATCTTCTAGCTGGATGCGGATTGCTGGCACCATATCTTCGGTTTTGAGCTTTGCGGCCTTCATTAAGCCTTCAATGGTTTTCAACCATTGACCCGCTTCTATTGCATTTTCAGTTCCCTTAAACTTAGGTGGCTTAAGATCTCGAAAATCTTTTAGGGTTCCCTCTTCTGTTTTATTGGAGTTCTGCATTTGTTCCAATATGGTTGCATTGGCAACATGGGCTGCATTGGCCTACTGATTATGGGATTCCAATAATTGCTGGAATAATCGAAACATATCGGCCACAGTTGGTTCTTGAGGGGACGGAGTACTTGACTGACCGTGGTTGTCCATATCCTGAGAAAACGCAATTCTTAGGGAAGTATTTAACTCATAATTTTCAACAAGAGTGTATCATAAAACTTCGTATATATATATATATATATTCATTAAAATGAGAGTAATTACAAAATGGTGCTCCTTACTCTCATTTTTTATTTACATACATTCTTGCTACTTAGTTACTCATGTCACCTATCATCCCAAAACGTGACATGGTAAACTATTCTACTTCATACAGGTACATATTTGCAGATGCCAAAATACAAGGAAAAGGACTTCTTCTTCACTATGTACAGGGTTAAGACATCTTATGCTACGGCTTCAATAAGCTCCCTTCCTTCAGCAAGGATTTCTACTTCTGTATATAACCTCTCAAAGTCATCTATGGTGCCTTCGTAGCCGTGCAATCCGACATAGATGCGGTTCGGGTCTCGGACATAAAGACAGTAGGTGGTGTACTCAAAGTACACTTCAGCACCATCCTCAACGTCTCGTACCATAGGACGCCTGACTCCATAGAATATTTGGTAGGCATGAATGTCATACCAGTCGGGTGCGTTCCATAGTATCCTGGCATAGCGTTGGTATAGGTACAAGGTGTACTCGCTTCCATCCCATTCCAAACTGGGTATAAATAGGCCCATACCTACATCCATGATATCCTATGTAAGAATTTCTTATAAGGAACATAAGGAGATTGAAAAAGCATATTTTATTTATTTATAGAACAATATGCCCTTGGCTTACATACATACTTGGTCACATTCTACCTACATACAGATATATCTTACATTTCATCCATCCTAGCTACATACACATACTTATCATCTATAGATACTAGGGATCTAAGTCCATATTTCCCTACTTACTTACATTCTTACTACATGCATCCATATATTACATTCTTACTTCATACATTCCACATACATACATGCTTGAGGATCTATATCCATATTTTCCTGATGTTGTGCACTATTGCGTCTGGATGAGTTTGCAGCCATTCTTCCAAGGTACCATTGCGATCAGTCTCTGGGCCTTTGGTGGGTTCTGCCTTTATCAGGACATAATAATGTACCGAGTTATAATACTCCTTCCTTTCATCATCTATGTCTGACACTATTGGATATTTCAATTCGTAGTGTACTCCATAGGCTTCGATCATTCCTTTACGCGCTACGTGCCACATCTTCTTTACAAATGCATAATACTCGTCTAGGCTGTGACTATCATTTCCTAGTCTTGCGAAGGGTGCAAACCGAGGCATGACCTAAATTGAAAAGAAAATAAAAAGTAATTTTTTCCTTAGGTTAGTAACTCCTTAGTAGGATTTAAGATCTAGACAGGAAAGAGGAATTTGTAAGGAAAATGCTACCAACTATTTATCTACCTTACTTAAGGATTTTTAAGATATGGTTGGAAATCAAAGTTTTCTATCTGAGTTTAAAACCTACGTCTAGACCTAAGGTCCATTCTGGATTTTCCATTTTCGCGGACCTGCATGGGCCACCACTAAAAGACGTGTCACGTCCCACTTCCCAAATGGAATGGTGACGTCATACACATCCCCAGGCTACGCGCCGAAAATCCGCAATTGTCGCCCGTAAACATCAGCAAAAATGGAAAATGCCAGAGATTACATCTTATTATACATACTTCATCAACAATACTTTACAAGCTTATTACAAAAGAAATAACTAGCAAGTTATCAGACGATTATTCCTCGTTGTACTGCGGCGTTACTTCGGCGGAGACGTCCTCTTCTTCACCTAGTGAACAATACTAGGTCATTTTAGAAAACGACAAGCAAGTCCTCGGTCAAGGACGGTAAAGTATACAAAAGAAAGATGCAGTTTTTCTTAAAGGAAAGAAATATGCCAACTAGTACTATTATATGGGTTTACTTCACAAAATCAAGAAAAAGTAAATGACATCCTACTCCATGGATTGTAAGATTTCCTGAGCTTCCCTTGAGCTCTCAGTAGGATTTTGCTTCCCTTGAGCAACCAAGAAACTACCCACCTTTGATAGGTGGAGTTATTTGCTGGAGTAAGATGAAATTTAGTAGACTAAATGCAATGCAATTTTGAGAACAGTACTCTGAATTAATTCCCTAAATAATTCCCGTGAACAATCCCGTTAACCTGGGATCAGGTTGTAATTTCGGAGCCTCCCTTGGGCTAAAACCAATCTATTCGATGTTACTGTCGGAATAGAAGTAGCAGGACAGGAGCCTCTCTTGGGCTAGTACTTATATAGAAGTACTCATCAGGATATTCAGGAATTGCTGATCAGCTTTTTATGGTTATTATGTTACGGGATATCTAGGGATATTCAGTTGTCCTCCCCACCCAATGATTCTAAAATTTCCGAAAATCAGAAATTTGTCTATCTCCTAAATTTTTTAAAAATTTCGGCAGAGTCTCCTTTGTATTTAGGAGCTCCGACAATTTACAAAACATGATATAAAAGAAATGTATGGGCTCGCCGACCCCTTCGGTGGAGCAACTCTCAACACCGGAACCACGCAAATATATATATATATCGGGTTCGCCGACCCCTTCGGTGGAGCAAACCTCAACACCGGAAACCCACGCAAGTATCAAAAATGCTTAATAATATTCTTTCTTACCGTTGCAATCAAGCAAGCAAGTAATCATGCATTTAAATTAGGCAAGTAATTTCCTTGATTTGAGCGACTTTTCGTTCACTATCCCAAGTATCAAAGAACCTATTAGTAGTGTGTGGACATCAAATTTATGTGTCAATTCTTGAGGAAACCACGTTAGACCCTTGTAATATTACATTGGTGTGCAAGAGAGTTGGAAATTCGTAGAAATAAGTTGCCGTAGTTATGTAGGGGCTTGCAAAAATGATTAATTTAGCTATCCATTGTACCAACATGTGTTATTCGATAGGTTTAAAAATGTGGACAGAATTATACAATCATGTTAATAATAAAGAAAAACTACTCTCGTGTATACGTGTTCAAGTAAGATGACATGGGACCTATGTGTATATATATATGAATCAAAATTACATCTATCAACAGTGTCAAGGTGTGTATAAACATGTCATGTGTCCAAGAGAAAAATTCTTTGGTGTCATGTCCAATACTTAGGAATTTGTATTGTATCCTACATAAGGTGTCTGTTGCGAATATTAATTGTGTCGTGTCCCATACATTCATTCTCAAAGTACTCATTCGTTTTTATATATACGTAATTACACCTATGTCTATCAACTTCAATTCTGATTTCAAAAGAATATCTATATTGGAATTTACCATGACTTACACTAAATTCCAGAATTTAAATACTCATCGATTACTCATGAAAATATGGAAATTATGATCGAACAATATCTAGGAGAGAGAGAGAGTGAAGGAGGACTTGCCTTTGAGTTAGGGGTGACCTAAATTTCTTCACAAGACCCTAATTACAACCCAATAACAAGGAATTTGTTAGAAGTTTCCTAACCTAGGGTTTTAGAATAAAAAGCACACATATAAATTTGGGGAAAGAGGGAGAAATTGGTATACCTAGGCTTAGTCTTCTCCTTGGATGGAAGATGATGATGATGAAGAGGTTGAAGATGGAGTTGGGGGAAGAGGAAGTGGAAGTGGAGATGAAGTGGTGCTGGGGTGGTGACCGGAGGCTGGCCGGCGGCAGCAGGGGCGGCGGGCGGCGGCGCTGGCGGCGGCGGGCGGCTGAGCAGCAGCGGCAGCAGCAGCAAAGGGCTTGGGGGGTCGGGTGGTGTGTGGTGGGTGTGTGAGTTTGTTTTATTCTTCTCTTTTTTTTTTTTTCCTTTCTTTCCTTCTTTGGTTTTGATGTGTGGTGTGTGTGTGTTTATATAGGGGTTGGGGTTGTGGTGAGGTGTCCCCCCCAATCCCTTGTAGGGACACCTTGCACCCCCCCCTAGGGCTAGGGTTAGGGTTAGGGTTATGGTTAAGGCTAGGGCTAGGGTTAGGGTTAAGGCTAGGGCTAGGGTTAGGGTCACAAAATGACAAAAATTCTAACCACAAGATAAGTTAACACAAGACAATAATAAATAATAATAATAATAATAATAATATTTTGAGTGTGACAGAATGCCTTTCTTCATGGGGACCTGCAAGAGAAAGTATACATGGAGCTCCCACCTGGGTGCTACGCGACGGAATCAAACGGAGGGACGTCGCAAGGAAAGGTGTGTAAACTGAAGAAGTCACTATACGGGCTCAAGCAATCTCCTCGAGCCTGGTTTGACAGATTCAGAAAGGCTGTTACAGGCATGGGATACCGTCAAACAAATGCAGATCATACGGTCTTCCTCCAGCATGCAAGAGGCCACATCACTATACTTGCTGTATATGTGGATGATATAGTGATCACAGGTGATGATGAAGTTGAGATCACTAAGCTGAAGTCAAAACTCGCGAAGGAGTTTGAAGTGAAGGATTTAGGAGCGATGAGGTACTTTCTAGGTATCGAGGTGTGTGAAGGCGAACAAGGAATTGTTCTCTCACAGAGAAAATACACACTAGATCTGCTGAAGGAGACAGGGATGCTGGGATGCAAAGCAGCGGTCACTCCAATTGATCAGAAATGCAAGATGGGAGCAGAAGCAGGAGAGCCCGTTGATCGTGAAAGATATCAAAGACTTGTAGGGAGATTGATTTATCTGGGACACACTCGTCCTGATATCTCATTCGCGGTGAGTGTAGTGAGCCGCTACATGCATGATCCAAGAAAGGGTCATATGGAAGCAGTATTTCAGATCTTGAGGTATCTGAAAGGAACTCCGGGAAAGGGGCTATGGTTCAAAAAGAATGGACGCATAGAAGTTGAAGGATACTGTGATGCAGACTGGACGAGCTGCATAGACGACAGAAGGTCTACCACGGGATACTGTGTTTTTGTAGGAGGAAATCTGGTCTCATGGAGAAGCAAGAAACAGTCTGTGGTAGCGCGGTCGACAGCTGAAGCAGAATACAGAGCAATGGCTCTGGGCGTGTCAGAGTTGCTGTGGGTGAAAGCATTGCTGATAGAGTTGAAGCTAGACAAGGGAGCACCATTACGTATTCTGAGCGATAGTCAAGCTGCAATAAGTATAGCTAACAATCCCGTTCAGCATGACAGAACGAAGCACATCAAGATTGATCGATTTTTCATCAAGGAGAAGCTGGAACAAGGGATACTGAAGATTGACCATGTCCGCTCAGAAGAACAAGTTGCAGACTGTCTGACTAAGGGTCTTAGTTCATTAAGTCTGTCGAAGCTATGTAACAAGATGGAGATGATCAATATCTATCGCCCATCTTGAGGGGGAGTGTTGAGAGTCAATAAGGGACCTTTAGTCCCACATCGGAATATGTAGTATGTAGAGGAGCTAGACTCCCTATATATAGTGAAGTAATCAATCAATAAAATCATCCAACAATTATTTTCTACAAAAATAAATCTATTGAGGGGCAGGTATAAAACACAAAGAAAGCCTATCCTCACCAAAACTGACTAATACGGGATAGAGTTCTCATCTGACACTTAACATAGTGAAGCAGAGGTCCCAATGCTTTCTTTATGTATCGGACACTCTGAAGTATTTGTCTTTGTCTTTTTATTTGGATTGTGTCTCGTATCCGAATCTAATATTTAAATCTTCGATTGAGCCAGGTTATTCTGGATGTTAAATCTATTGTTAGAAACTTTAAATGTTTGTAAACAATATTCCAAAGCCATACATCTTTTTCTAGTTGAACGTTAATAGGACGTCATTTTTCGTTCTAAACTGTGGTCCAGTCTGCTCCTATCATGCCGAAAATACAGTCAAATTAACACCAATATCAATAACAACAAACGCCAAAACGCATTCAAATTTAAAACAACAACAAAACTCCTTCATCACAAAAAAGCAGACTAAGACCTCGTTTGGTTCGTAAAGGAAAGAAAATTAATTTTTTTGCTTTTTTCGAAAATTAAAAAAAAAAATATTTTTGATGTTTGGAAAAGTTAGAAAAAAACAGACTAAGGCCTTCCTTCGTCCAGTTGTTATGTTATTAGCAGCCGATTTTGATGCTTACTTCGTGGTTTTGGTTGTCTCTCTCGAGTTTACTTCGTCTAAATTCTGTTCTTGCAGTGGACTGGTACACTCCATCTATATGTTGATTTCTTCTTTATTTTCTCCCCTCTCCTTGTTGAGGATGTTACGTAATCCTTACTAAAGAATAACTATCAATTCCTAGAGAACATAACATCCAATTACAAAAGGCTAAAATTAGATACAAGAAGAAAAAAAATAATATTATGTCTTGTATTCCTAGCAAATAAAACAAAATGTATTGATTTCTTATACATTAAATAAAATTTATGTTTCAGAATAGCTGATACAGTCAAGATACGATTGGTATGGTTGTTATTAAATTAAATTACAATAAATTTGACTATGAGACTCTAACAACCAACCCACGAGGATATTTTGTTAGTTTTTTAAATAAAAAAAGTATATCCTAGTTTTCATATTTTGAATGGAAGTATTTGTTAAAACATTTCTAAAATTATTCACTAGGGCATGCAATATACTATAAAATTAAACAGAAATTTTCATATAGGTAAAGAATTATATCTAAATTGTAAAAAAAGTGAAAAATTTAGAAAATTTGTACATGGAGTAGTGAAACGATACTAAGGATGTCGCGCGCTGGAGGACACGCCACCAGCGATGGCGCGCTCCGGAGGACACGCCACCAACGATGGCGCGCGCTGGTGCAGACGCGCCACCAGCCATGGCGCGCGCTGGTGCGCCACCATCCTCTGTTCGATTTGCAATTGTTTATCATGTACCCACTCATCATATTCTAACTAACAGAAATTTGTTCCCATTTATACTATTGACTGACTCTCTCTCTCTCTCTCTCTCTCTCTCTCTCTCTCTCAGTTTAATAGTTTAATACTATACGAGGTGACAAATTGAAAATTGTACTATAATAGTAAAAAAGTGGTTTAAAGTGGCTTTTCCAGCAAGCGCCATGGCTGGTGGCGCATCCACCAACGCGCCATCGCTGGTGGCGTGTCCTCCAGCGTGCGCCATGTGCGCCGGCGCGTCCCTCTCGCTCCCGTTCAGATGCCGCAGCACGCCATCCTCAGTGTCGTTTGATTACTCCATATATAAATTTCCTAAACTTCTCACTTTTTTAATAATTTAGATATAATTCTTTACCCTATATAAAAATTTCTGAAAATTAAATAAAGAATTTAAAAGAAACTCTAGTCTGGGTGTTAAATATTGTCCTATGCTAAAAATAAACAATTGTCGCAATAATTGATGGGTATATAGAGTCAAAGATTGTGAACTATACAAGTTCACAATAACATTTGATTAAATGAAAGAGGAGACTCCACTGTACAGAGAGGACCTTACTGTTTACAAAGAACCATAGAGAAACGATGAAACCAACTATTTGAATTTTTTAGTATCAATAAAAAAATTATTTCCAAGTACAAAGTCTGGAGGAATAAAAATCGTGGTTGGGATGGTTGGTGGCTGCGTTGCCTTACTTTTTCTCAAGAGCTTCACTTAATACGAAAATGATAACCTGCCCGCAGGCGGGATGGCTCATCCGAGTGCATGGCATCAGTGCCGGATGTTAAATTTTGAGATCCGAGACGGATTCTAAAAGTGGTGTCCTCAAAATTTAATATTTTAAAAAAATTTACATCGCCACAATCTCACCTACTGATTCCAGACATAAAAATTCACTCGTCCACCATGAAGATCAAAAAACATCACAACTCGATAATCCTTATACATCATGGACATGATATCAAGTTCTATGAAGAACAAAACAAAAACTCTTGATTCCGCCCACATGACTCGTCTTTCCTTTTTCATAAAAAAATCCTTAAAATGCATTCTAAAATTTTCCAAAAAATGATTATGCACATATAAGTACATTTGATTTTGGCCGGCGCTTTAAATCTTCTGTTGGTTCGTCCGTATAAACAGGCTTGCGATTTGATTTTTGTCCCAAAGAGAAAATTTAATTTGGTACTCTAAAATTTTGGGCTTATATACACTATAATTTTTTTGGGTGTCCTCTAAAATTTCGTATTTACATACACTATTAAAATTTTGGGCTTGAGGCGACTGCCTCACGAGTCTCATATCAAGTCCGGACCTGCATGGCATTACCCCATTGCCCTCCTATTTATGTGGGTTTCATGTCGATTAACCTGTCAATGGGGTGGCGCCACGTAGCGACGAGCTGGCCCTCACGCGTGGACCTAGTCTTGAACAAAAATACACACAATATTGGTTGAATCATTGGGTCAAGCGGGTGGTGCCTCATTGCCATGCACACATACCGTCTCATGAGGTTCCAGAGATATCGCGACCTAACGATGGCCTTCATGTAGGAAAATTTTCAATGAAACCTGCAGGTTGATCCATATAGATTTTTTTTTCCAAATATCTATTAAGTAAATTTATCTTAATATCCATTTGATGAATCAATTATAGTTTATGAATAGAAGCTAAAGTTAGTAAAATTCTAATAGTATAAATTATACTCACATCACATGAGTGTATGCAAAAATAACCAATTCACTTTTCCTGGGTATATCTCCTGGCTACTAACCTAACTTTATAGATTCTATGGATCCATTGGGTCTCAATTTCCTTTTGAGTATCCACTCGCAGCCTACTGGATTGCTTACTAATGTTTAGCCAGATAAAATTTTATTTTCATTTTAGATCCAATCTCCGGAAGCCATATATAACTTTATTAACGTCCATCCCAGAATATTCTAAATTCAGAAGCTCATTTGGTTGGATAGTAATAAGACTCATTGTAAGTTCCACTTTCTAGATTATAAGGTCCAACACCCACATTAACTATAGGTTGAACATGTAGAACATATAGTAAGTCCCAATGGAGCCCTACTTTTTATATTCTAGATTTTATATTATTTTTTATCATATTAATTTTTGACCCCACACTATTTGGAACCAAAGGTCATTCTGTCATTTTCTACTATTTCCATACAGATGCAACCTATTTTAAAATTATTATTTTGTTATAAATTTGGCCTCAAGATGTATTTTGGAGCTTATCAACTAATGATGCTCTAAGAAGTGGGACTGGTCTCCTTTTATCAAATAGGTTAAATGTTCTTCTCCTAAACTTTTCTTAATTCTTCACCTTTTACTTTTTTCTTAGTTGAGGTGCTGTTTCACAAGTAGAGCAGTTTCAGCACTTAGATGGCGTTGTAACTGTGGGGATATAAGTGTCTAATCTTTGACAACTCAGAGTTGTCGTCTCCGAATTTTTTAAACAATTGATTGCGCCAAAAAATTCGGTATAATGCTGCAAGTGGGAGAAATTGATTAGTTATATATCTTTATAATTACTCAACCATCTATATCTCAATCTACGTACATAAAAATAAAGAATGAACACTATGTATTTAGGTCTTTAGAATAATAGACCTACAAATACGAGACTATAACAACAGACGATATAACAAGATGAAAATAAAAGTACGATGGATAAATGATACAACAATACATGAATCCAACATAACTGCAAATACTTCTCCGTGATGAACACCATGCAATCTACTCAACTTTAGGTCTTCCTATTGGGTTGTGAATCATTTAGCTTTCTTCGCTTAGAATTTCTGAGGTCATAGTAGTAGAGGCTCATGAAAAATCTTAAGCCTGGTGTTCTGAAACTAAGACTAATCATGTGTCGAGTCCTCGTACCAGCAATCGAAACCATCCCAATGTAAGTAGGAAAATAGAGCATCAGAACATGAGAGAACAGTACACAACAAAATGGAACATTGCAGAAAGTCAATGAAGGTAATAGCAGCATCAGAACCTCAGGCATCAAACTTTTTTCCAAATTCAGTTACATATATGGCCCTCTTTTTTTTTTTTCGGACTATGATGAAGTAAACCGAAAGAAAAAAAAAGGGCAGGCTACTAAGAGAGGCAATCACCTGGACTATGTTGTATGGACATAAATACAACACGGTATTAATACAGATTCAGCGGCTAATTTTGGAAATTTTATTAGGTGGTCCGGACTCACCATATGGCAATGATGAATGGTGAATCCGGCCACTAATTTGTTGACACTTGACATAATATTTTGCATAAAGAATTTCCAAAAAATGTAAAAAAAAAAATTATAAAATATATAAAAATTCACTTGAATGTAATTTAAAAAAATAGATTTTTTTAACTTTCAAGAACATTAAAAAAATTGACCTATAAAATAAGAGAAATATAGTGATATAACGTATTATGCCTAAGTGTCAACAAATTAGTGGTTGGGCTCACCATTCACCATTGCCACGTGGTGAGCCCGGACCACCCAATAATTTCTCCAAATTTTGGTATATCCTATTATATTTTAAAATGCCCATGTTGTGTCTGATACGAATCTAAGACGATGCAACATGGACACAGCCAATTTAGGAGTATCTGTGCTTCCTCATCATCGACCACTCGAAAAGAGAGTCTCTGAAATTGTGAACTGGTACGCTGACAACCCCGACCCTTCCATGGGACGAGAAATGGTGGAATCAACAAACGCATCGGTGTTACGCATAACCGAACCGAAGAGATGCATGTCATTATCCAAAATGTCAGCGGGCAGAGGAGCATCCCCGCTCAAGAACTGCACAGCCTGCCTCATGCTCGGCCTCGACATGGGCACCGGATGCGAGCAGAGCAGGCCGAGCTTCAGCACCAGCTCCACCTCCTCCACCGCGACGTCGTCCCCCATTCTTCGATCCCTGGCCTCCGCGACGGCACCTTCCTTCAAGAGGTCCAACACCCAGTCCACGAGAACCAGCTCCACCCCGGACGTCTTCAACTCGACCGGCCTCCTCCCGCACGCGACCTCCAGCAAGAACGCCCCGAACGCGTACACATCGGAGCTCGTCGTCGCTATCCTGGTCCTAGAGAGCTCCGGCGCTAGATAGCCCAGTGTCCCGACCACGTGTGTAATCTGAGCATTGCTACCGCGGTCGTAAAGCCTCGCGAGTCCGAAATCGCCTAGCCGGCCGCTAAATTCGCGGTCTAGCAGTACATTGCTGGCCTTGATGTCCCGATGGAGGACGACCTGCTCCCACTCCTCGTGCAAGTACAGCAGCCCCGCCGCGATGCCCTTGATTATCCGAAACCTCTGGCTCCAGCCGAGCGGCACCTCGGGGCGGTCGTGGAGGTACTTGTCGAGGCTCCCGTTGGGCATGTAGTCGTAGACCAGGAGGAGCTCACCGCGCCACCTGCTATAGCCGAGGAGCTGGACCAAGTTGCGGTGACGAACACGGCCGATGCTCTCAATCTCCGCCACGAACTCCTTCACTCCCTGTCTCGACTCGTTCGACACCCTCTTCACGGCGACCTCGAGCTTCGATTCGGTCAGGACCCCTCGGTAGACGCGGCCGAAGCCTCCGGCTCCGAGCAAGTTCTCGTCGGCAAAGCCATTTGTAGCTCTGTATAGGTCCTTGTACGAGATCCTATGAGGCCCGTACTCGAGCTCCCAGTGCTCGCGCTCCTCGGCGTACTTCATCTTCCTCGCTGTCATTAGCACGAGTACGATGACGACGAGGATCAAAATGAGTAGCGCAGTCGGCAAAGCCACATGCAGTAGGTGTCTCTGTTTCATGGCTGCTCCCTCTGCGAGCGGAAGAGACGGAAGCTTCGAGACGTCGATCTCCTCCGCTCTTCCGCCCAAGCTGAAGCTCCATCCTAGCACGTAGTGAAGCGCGGTCACCGCGCCGGTGGCGGCAGAGAACCCGACGTACGTCTCGTCGGCCAAGAACGACGACAGGTTGATCGTCGACGACAGGAGCGGAACCGGGGGCTTAGCCACCCCGACAGGCGATAGTGTCACGTCGAGTCGCGTCGCCTCGCCGTCGTACTCCACCCACAGCTGCAGCGGCCGCCGGCCGAACAGGCTCAAGTTCTTGAATCCGGCAGCAGCACCCGCGCTCGTGTCCGTGAAGTAGGACGCCGGCGCGGAGTCTACCGAGCGGAGGTCGTTGATGTCGATGCCGACGTGGTTGTCGTCGATGTCGTTGTACTCCAAGTTCTGCACCGTGTCGAGCTCCACCGCGACGATGTGGTCGGAGGAGTTGCCGCTGTCGGTCGCGTCGAAAAGGCCTAGATGCTGGCTGGGGAGGGCGCCGACGAGGTCCTTGGAAGGGGAGAGCGCGAAGGCTAGTCCGTGGGCGCTGACGTCCGGATACTGGGAGAGGATGGCGAAGACGAACGCTGTCGAGAAGGAGCGGCCGACGATGTTGAAGGGAGTCGGGAAGAAGGCGTGGCCCATCGACTGCCTCGTGTTGTTGGTGAGACGAAGGAGGCCGCCGGGGTCGACTGCAGCCATGCCATTGAGACTGAGGTCGGCACCGCTGAATCCGTGGTATATGAACGCTCCACTGGTAGGAGCTGCTGCTGCTGATGCTAAGTGGCTTATGATCATAACAACAAGTGATGATGTTAGGAGGAGAGTGGCAACCATAGCTCCAGAGCTCTGTTAACATTAAGTAGAAGGCATAGAATCCCTTGTGTAGAAGAAGAAATGTTGCTAGAATTACGCAATTAATGGACCAATAATTGTTTGGGATGGAATGGTGATTCTTCTCTTTGCAGCAGCAGTAGTGTTCAAACTTCAAATTGCATGTGCACCCTTCTATGATTGAATTTGCACAATTAAAAATAAATAAATTATTTATTTATACTATTATGTAATATGAAAATTTGAAACTTTATGGTAGAAGTTTTTGTTTAAAAAATATTCTTACTTAAGTTTACTAACTAAAAGTATTTATTAAATTTAACATAGATAATTTAGTAATTAAGTATAGAAAAATAAATAAAGAGGTGGTTGTTTTTTCTTTCTAAAGAGTAAAGATTTAATAGACTATTATTTGCTTTTTCCAAGTACTATAAAATATATACAACATACGTGCATATATATATATACTAATTATAATAATATTTTAATTATAATATATAAAAAAATTAGGCTTTATCATAAATATTTTATATTCCAAAAATATTTTTATCCAACTTTATATATATTAAATATGATTAAATTAAATACAATATGAGATTAAGAATCCTCCGCTAAAATAATTATTAACTACTAATAATTACACGTTTCCAACTACGAAATATGTTCACCACTAATAATTACATGTTTCCAACTACAAAATAATTATTAACTACTAATAATTACAAGTGATGATGTTAGGACGAGAGTGGCAACCATAGCTCCAGAGATCTGTTAACATTTAGAAGGCATAGAATCCCTTGTGTAGAAGAAGAAATGTTGCTAGAATAGGCAATTAATGGACCAATAATTGTTTGGGATGGAATGGTGACTCTTCTCTTTGCAGCAGTAGTGTTCAAACTTCAAAGTGCATGTGCAGTGCACCCTTCTATGATTGAATTTGCACAATTAAAAATAAATAAATTATTTATTTATACTATTATGTAATATGAAAATTTGAAACTTTATGGTATAAGTTTTTGTTTAAAAAATATTCTTACTTAAGTTTACTAACTAAAAGTATTTATTAAATTTAACATAGATAATTTAGTAATTAAGTATAGAAAAATAAATAAAGAGGTGGTTGTTTTTTCTTTCTAAACAGTAAAGATTTAATAGACTATTATTTGCTTTTTCCAAGTGCTATAAAATATATACAACATACGTGCATATATATACTAATTATAATAATATTTTATATATAATATAAAAAAAATTAGGCTTTATCGTAAATATTTTATATTCCAAAAATATTCTTATCCAACTTTATATATATTAAATATGATTAAATTAAATACAATATGTAGATTAAGAATCCTCCGCTAAAATAATTATTAACTACTAATAATTACACGTTTCCAACTACGAAATATGTTCACCACCTCAAAAATAGCTACCATTACAGGTGCACAGTATACATGGGTAGTAGACCGGTTCAGTTTACTCAAATTAAGTCGGAACAAATCGTAATCAGCCATCCAACAGACTCTATTACTTTTTTTTTTTATAAAACAATAATATGGTAAAAATAAAAATGGATCTAAGGTCTTTATGTAAGAAAGAGGAACAGGTTATAGATGCCCAGCCCCATAGGACTAGGGTTCCATGCTGCGTCGGAGAAGAGATTGAGTCGGTACTTGGTCGCAGTCCACTGTCAAGCGCACGATAATGGACAAAAAAACAAAGACTCGAGATGTCCACCTCAATATGTATGGAACATTATTGAAGGCTTTAGAAGAAGAAAGAAGTGGGGTGAGGCCCATGCATGTTCGTATATAGTTGGATTGGTTCGAACACAGTACAAGGAATTGACTTGTCAATCCAATTTTTTCTAGTCTGTTCGCTTGACAATATATATATATATATATATATATATATATATATATATATATATATATATATAATTTTATTTTATTTTGCAGGAAGTGCAGTTGAGATCAAGCTTTAGTCTGCCTACGTTGATGTCTATATTTTAGAACTCTACACCGGAATTTGAATGACAGAAAAATAAAGAAGAGTGCATAATTACATTGAACTAATTTGCACCATTATAACTCGTTCTTCCGGCCACAACTCATTCGAAGAACAAATTATAATTTCGATAATTTAATATCTAATAAATTAATAATTTTGATTAAATAATATTTTTGGCTGGTTCTAACTTGAGAATAATGTACTAAATTGATAAATTTATAAATAACACTACAAAAAGTTCATATATATTTCATATAATATATAAATTAATAGTTTTTTCATATGCAAAATATTTATGATTAAACTATGAGTCCTTCTAAAATATGACACAATCATTTTTTTGGAAATTAGTGTAACATTGGATTTCATTTTTGACATTTTTCTTAACACGATAAGAAGTTCTGGTGTAGTTTTTTGTGTAACAAAAAAAATTAAACGTCACCATTGCTTTGTGAACTTCTTTTCACGAAATGGTCAATCTATAATAGATCTATCATTTTTCAACTTTATCATCTTGATCATTACGCTCTCAATCATCCGTTTGTCGATCAACCTCTCTGAATTTATTAATGTATATGGAGTTTTTGCTTGGCTAAATATTCATAAAATAGAACAATGTTGTACATTGAGCAATGCAATCTATTTCTGAAAGAATATGTAAATTTATAAATTTTACTTGGTTAAATAAATACATATTGTAAAACAAAAATTTAATACAATGTACAATTTTTACAAAAATAAAAAATATCTTGGTAAACTAATAAATTATTAATTAATCAATAAATTATTAATTTATGGAATATTTAATACTTACTAAGTCGATAAGTTTTTCATTATCCAAAAGTTATTAATTTATAGAGATTTAACTTTAGTCAGAGTAACAGGTGGATGTCCGCTGACTATACATGTTGGATCAAGCTCGACAATCCAACTGTAAGCATCTTCTTGAAACAAACCAATACAATATATGACAACTTACCAATCTGCTACATCAAAAATTGAAGCCTATTCTTCATTGAAGTGCTTTTTGTCTAATGAAACCTTCGGCAGACCCGCGGCTGCACTGCTATATACGGTCATCCACATCCTTCTATGTCCCTCCGTCACGTAGTATTTTTTTTTATTGACCAAAAGAGTTAGAGAAAGACATGAGGAGAAGGTGACGTAGGAAGAATATGGAGGAATAGAATTTTGGAGGTACATATAGTATTTTTCGTATCAGAATAGCAAGAATAAGTACTACAACCGCAGGAATTGTGTTAGGGGTAGTATATATGTTGCAGAATAATGAATAGTAAGTAGTCTCTCTGCAAATGTTTATGTAGGATGATATGAAGCATATACGTACAAATCAATATATTATCTATTGAAGAAAGAACGTTAGATCTTTCTTCCAACTCCTATTTATTAATTTCATGCTTAATTATATATAGTTGCGGTCTTACTTAAAATTTAGCTAACATATTTGCTTGGTTTTGATCGTGAATGCATGGCATTGGAGAGGAGAGAGTTCGCTAGAGTAGTGGAAATTTGGTTTGTAGTTTTTGACTATATACTTTGTGCCAAATAGTAGTATTCAACACGAAAGAGAACATAAACAAACGCAGTCTACCAAATCTATACTAATATATAATCTAAATATCATATCACTGATTTGTTACTAATATATTTTATAAGTGCCAACAATGTTAATACAAGTGTAGATTTGAAATTTGAAGGATAAAAAAAAATTAAAGATTTGTAGGATGGCATTTTAGGAATGTCCATAAAGATATCCTTATATTAACTCAAACTTTCATATTAATCTAAAAATTTTATTAACGCCGCCGCCCCCCCTCCCCCCCCCCCCCCCCCCCCCCCCCCCCCCCCGCGTTTTTTCTTCTAGGAGAAACTGTTTCTCTCTTTTGTTGCACACACAATACGTGTGCCTCGACCACTAAGTAGACCGTAAACAAAATACGGACTCATAATTATCCCCCTTCGTCACGGTGTTCAATCTCTCTATTTAATGGAGAAACATTGTAGGTTGTATAATGGTCAGAAGGTAAAAAAAGAGAGGATGAAAACATATTGATCAAGAGGAGGACCCACCATCGATTGACTTGTCCATGGAATCGTCCCACGTGGCGGACGGGCCAAAAGCATTGGCCAATCTCGCAGTTTCACGTAACATTGTCCTATATAGGTGGCCCTCCCTTAGGAAATCTAGTTTCATGCAGCCGTGCATAGCAATGGCATTGTGGAGTTTGAATGTGAGAGTTGTAGGATCCTCTTACAACCAAGCAAAAGGGGAGCTCAGTTTCCATGAACATCTCATCTTCATATGGCGCCAAGCCACCTGATAAAGTTTGTACATATATGTTCGGTTTTGAATGTGAGAGTTGGAGGCAACCAAACCTATTCCAATGGCTTCAACCAAACCTACTTCAATGGCTTTAGCAATCAACCACTATCGGTTTGGTTTCCTCAAGAGACCATAAATAAAATGTGAAATCCTCTTTGTCGTCGTGTTGAGCATCATCTTCATAGGTCAAATACAAAAGAAGGGCATCAACAGGACATTTGTTTCTAAGTGTGATGTATATTATTTTTTCATACTTTTTTTTTGTGAGTCCTAAATCCCTCCGCTGAACTATAGCAAGGACAGAGCCACCTTAGGACTAAGGTGGGTTCCGGCCAACCCCAAAAATATATATATTATTTTTTCATACTTTATTTTTGTGTTTTTTAATATGAGTCAGTCCATACTTCAGTCCATCCAGATTGAATTTATAGTTTCGTCCTTGAAATATAGTATACAAAAAAATAAAAAAACTTAATGAGGAATAAATATAAGTGTAGTCAGACTTGTAGCCTCTGCAGTCATAGTACTGACCAGTGTTCTACTTTTTTTTTTTTGAAGCTTGGGAATGAGCTTTATTCATCAACAGGCAGCAGCCTCATGTGTAATAATCTGATCAATACAATCAGGAGTATTCGTCTCATCAAAATTGATGAGATTATTTAAAGAAAATTTGGCTAAACCATGAGCAACCATGTTGCCACATCTACGAGTAAAAACAAACTCCACAGGAGCATTAATCATGCGAAGTTCTCCGCGGATTGATTTGATGAGGTCACGCGATCTCCAAGGAACCAGATTGTCATCACCCTTGAAAATCCTGTAGGCACTAAAGGAATCTCCCTCAATCAATAACGAGCCTGCTTGGAATTGTTTGGCCAATAAGACACCTTGACGAACAGCCAGTATCTCCGCTAATAGTGCACGATCCGCACCAAAAGTAAGAATTTCTTCTGAGACTTCTGATCTGACCCCAAGACATTTTCCTTTAGCATCTCTAGCCACAGCAGCGGCTGCAATGTTAGTTGTAGAGACAGCCCCGTCAATATTGATTTTGAAGCATCCGTCGACAGGAGGAGTCCAAGGTGTATGGTTTTGCATATGCCTAATCTCACTTATGGGGGTGAGTTGATTCAAAGCAGCACCATCATAAGCTCTGTACATGTTATTAGCCTCATAAATAATCTTCTCAATATTAGGAGGGTTGTTGTTAAAGACACAGTTGCAGCGAGCCTTCCAGATAGCCCAAAGAATATTGGCTCCTCTTCGAACCGCTTCATCACAATCTCTGTCTTTCAACCATTCATCCAGAAGGACAAATATGTCTATGTGATTATCGATTCGTAATCCGATACTGGATGCGAACCAAACGGCTTTAGCGATATGACACTGAAGGAATAAATGGTTGACATCTTCCTGGTGAAGGAGGCAGAACGGGCAAGCGTTGTTGATATCAGGCATTCTCTTATTGAGTGCAGAGAAGAGGGGGAGTGAATTTTGAAGTAACCTCCATATAAATGTGCGAACTCTAGGTGCCACGTTACCCAGCTTCCATATTCTATGCCACACAGATTTATTTACATCAGTGTTCGAGTTACCCGGTTGTCGACGACGAATGTCCTCGTAGAGTGATTTAGAAGTGAAGCACCCATTCCTGGCCTTTGTCCAAATTAATTCATCTGGACCTCTGTCTCCAGTAATAGGGATCCTGGTGATAGCAGCTACCTCCACCGAAGAGAACAGACTTTGAAGAGCAGGTAAGTTCCATGTGTTATTGTCCATGCACATAAGGTCGCGGACATGTAAAGGAAGGGGGTCATAGCTCGGATTAGGTGCAGCAGTCACTCGAAACCCAGGCAGCGTGGGTATCCACGGTTCGCCGAGAATTTTCGTCCACCCTCCATTGATTTTCCAACACATTCCATCCTCCATATAATGTCGTACATCTAGTATACTCGACCACGTCGGAGAAGCTCGACGTGTTTTAGCAACGCTCCATATGGATCGGTCTTTTAAATAAAGTCCTCTGAGTAGTCGAACCCATAGCAAATCAGGATCTGCAATAAACCGCCAGAGTAATTTCCCAATCAGCGATTTGTTCACCCATTGGATGTTCCTGATCCCGAGACCACCCTCCCTCATAGGCGCGGTAATTTTTTTCCAACTAAGGAAATGCATCTTTCTCTCTTGTGTATCATGTCCCCACCAAAAGCTTCTTTGTTGTTTGGAAAGCACGGAACAAGTGTTGTTGTTGATCAATTTAGTCGACATGTAGTATATAGGAATGGATCCGAGGGTCGCTTTGATGAGCGTAGTGCGTCCTGCATGGGTGAGTAGTTTGGATTTCCAGCTTTGAAGTCGAGACGTGCATTTGTCAATGAGTGAGGCATTAGAATTATCACAGTGTTTCGACCCCAAAAGTGTGTGGCCCAAATATGATTCATTCTCTTTCATAACAGCAAACTGCATCGACGAAGCAAGCATTTCCCTGTCTCTCGCTGGAACCAATTTGCTAAAGTGTATACTGGATTTTTCAAAGTTAACTTTTTGCCCCGACCAGTTAGAATAAGTATGCAGGATATTACGAACCTTTTCCAGAGAGTCTAAAGAAGCATAGCCAAAAATCATAATATCATCCGCAAATAACAGGTGTGTAATAGATGGTACATACCTGTTTAATCGAATGCCGTGATATAAATTGTCTCGTTCATAATTCTTGAAGAGGCTTGAGAGAACTTCAGAACAGATGACGTATATGAACGGCGATAATGGGCATCCCTGTCGAATGCCTCTCACAGGAGTGATGAAACCCTCCGGGGCGCCATTGACAAGTACGGAGTAAGTAGGAGACTCAATACATTTCATGATCAGCTCATTGGCTTTCCCTCGGATGCCAATACCCATAAGCACTTGTTTAATGATAATGCTAAGTTTACTATCAAATTTTTACAACCTTCTAACAGCCTGCTATATCCCTTGCTAACATGGTCTCATCCTGTCCCACCTCTATCCTCTCCCCTCCAATGAAGACCAACCACGTGACAAGTTGTAAAAGTTGTAAAAAAAGTTGTAACCATCTGCTTGTAGTCGTAGCATTACTCTTCTATTAATGGTGTATCAGGAGGGAAACAAACATGTATGCCTCATTCAGAATGGAATTTGATATTTCTCTGATTTGGTATGAATTATATATTTGGCAGGAAAGAAATAGCCGAATATTAAATATATTTAAGTCTGTTATCAATATTTGTTATATAGAATTATTATATTTTCTCATGTTTGGACGGGCACATTCAGTAGAAAAAAGAATGATAAAGTTGGACTGCCAACAATGAGAACAACTACAAGCACTACTAATAGCTCTTCGGATCGAGGGATGGCGGAATAACAAGTGACAAATCAGGGGTGGCTTAGATTAAAAATAGTGCAGATTTGAGCACTTTTAAAGGGGTCATAATTTTTTTTTTCCAATAATGCCAAGGAGATACTAAATTCTGACTATATTTTGCTAATCACGTGATATTGCAAATTATGTATTAATAACACTAGTATATATGCATGTGTCTTGCACGTATTTTATAATACTTGAAAAAGCAAACAACCTCCTTAATTTTTTTTAATTCATAATTACATAACTATCGATATTAAATGTAATGGACAATTTTAATTAGTAAACATAGATTATGACATTTTTGGAATAAAAACTTCCATGATGATGCCTAATTTTTTCATTATATAGTAGTACTAGTATTAAATATTTTAAAGTATATTTATTTTTGAGTTCATGAACATTTGTTGTAGTTGAAAATGTATAATTATTAAATTATTAGTGGTGACTAATTATGTTAGTAAAAAGAGGTATAATTTACATATTTTATTCCTAGTTAATTTAAACATACTTATATATATAAGGTTGAAGAAGGACATTTTTTGAACATAAAAGTTTCATGGTGAAGCCTACAACTTTTCATATTATATATAAGATAAATGAGCAATTTTAATTAATAAATATATATGAGGACATTTTTTGGAATAAGTTTTTTTTACGGTGAAATCTACTTTTCTTGTTATATAGTAGTATATTAATACGGTGATCTCACTCACACATGATCAATACATAAGTTGTTAGTGATCATCAAAATATTGTCAGATATTAGGATTTATTTAGTATCTTTTTTGGTTAATTGTAACATGGTATTCTTAACTATTTTATTTTTTTAACTTAATTTTTTACTTAGTAAAAGAAATAAAAAATTCCCAGTAATTTGGAGTTCTAGAACCTGCTGGTGGTATTGTAATATTTTGAAGTGGAAAGGACGGTGATGTTGTCTTCTTAATTTGCACATGGACTTATGGACATGTTGTAAAATCGAGTAAAACTTTGATACCGAAAGGGATATTAAAATTTTAATACCTTCTATGTATGACAAGTGAACCTTCCTCAATATTTATGTATATATATATATGTTTATACATTTTACGAAAAAAAAAAAGGACCCACGTATCATACATTGGATATCAAAACTTTGATACCCGTTCGGTACCAAAGTTTTCTCATGTAAAAACTGATGTCCGGTGAGGTCCCTACACCCATCATCATGGGGTCTGGCCAATTTTTCGTTGCCACGCATGCCGAAGATGATGACTCGGGAACATGATGTGACCAAAGCGAAAGCGTTCTTAGCTGCAATCAAATCACAAGTGACCTATCGAAGAAAAAAAAAAACGGAAAATTTCAACAGTAGCATAGAAGTTTGTCGAAATTGTATAAAAGGCACGAAGTTTGGATTAATTGTAGAGAGGGCATCGTCGCGCCCAAAATTGGGGCGCCATTTTTTTTGACGCCCAAAATTTGGTCGTCGAAAATTACATCCTATACTTAACTCTCCCGTAACCTCACTTAATCTACTTAATCCTAAAAAATAAAATACGCGTCCCATTTAAGGGCGCCATTTTTATTAAAAAAAAAAAAAAAAATTAGAAAGCGCGCCCCAAAAAGGACCCCAAAAAGCCGAACACCAAATTTCCCACCAGATTTTCACCGCCCGTGAGCAGCAGAGATTCCGCCCGTGCCCCAATTTTGGGCGGCCATTTTTTTTTTTTTTTAATTTTTCCCGCTCCATCTTTTTCCTTTTTTTTTTTTGCTTTTCTGGTAAATTAAAAAAATGCAAATTCGGCGCCCCTTTTAGGGGCGCCCTTTTTTTTTTTTTAAATTATGTAAATTCGACGCCCTTTTTTTGGGCGCCGTTTTTTTTTTTTTTTTTTCTTTTTTTAAACCGTATTAGAGGAAAACGATAATTTTCGGCGCCCCAAAATTGGGCGCGACGATGCCGTCTCTGCAATTTATCCAAACTTTATGCCTTTTACGCAATTTCGATAAACATCTATGCTACTGTTGAAATTTTCCGAAAAAAAAATACAAAATTAATTTTTTTCCCCCTCTTATTGCAACAACAGTTCCTTTTTGTCATATTTATAAGACGTAATTGTACTTTGATACCCTCAACTATTCATGTTTTTCAACTTGATATCCTAAACTTTTTTTTGTAATAAATTAATACCCGAAAAAAATTTGGATAAAAATACCCATGGTCAAACTTAAAAATTATCCCTCCTCCCATCCCCCCTTCTCGCTTCCGGCCACTGCCCCCTCCCCCCTCCCACTTCCGGCCTCCTCCCCCCCCCCTGCGCTTCCCCGCTTCGGCCACCCGCCCCCGCCTCTCCCCCTAGGGCACGACAGTGTCGGAGGAGGGGGGGCTGGGGGAGGGTGGACGGAAGCGGGAGGGGGGAGCGGGATGGCCGGAAGCAGGAGGGGGGGTGGCTGAAGGGAGGCGGGGCGGGGCGGGAGGGAGGGGGGCTGGAGGTATGAAGTTGAAAAAAAAAATAATAGTTGAGGTATTAAGTCGTTGAGTAAAAAAGTTTAGGGTACGAAGTTGAAAAACCGAAATAGTTGAGGGTATCAAAGTGCAATTAAGCCTATTTATAAAATGTGGTATGCCAAAATTCTAGGCAAATGTTAAAGGCCACCCCCAAATTACTAAGGACAACCCTCCTACTAAGGGCAACCATGAATTTTTTTTTTTTTTACTAAGAGCAACCAAAGTTGTACAAGTTTACTAAGGACCACCGAGAAAAAAAAATTGTGAAGACCTGCAGTCCACCATCCTCGACGAGGTCTTCCGCACCTACTCCGACTTTGTCCTCCCCGGCACCGCCGGGCTCTCCCTCCCGGGCCAACTCCGCACCTACGACGACGGTGCCGGCGACGTCGACGTCCTCTCATTCTCCCCCGCGGGGGACCTGGACGCCGACGCTCCTTCCTCCTCCGCCGCGGACGGTCCCTCCGATTCTGCCTACGCTGCCGCCATTACCGCAAGGTAAATGGAAGAAGCCGCATGTAACAGGGAAAAAAAATAAAAAATAAAAGATAAAAGATAAAAAATATATACAATAAAAAGAAGAAAAAAAAGGAGGAAGAAGAAGTAAGAACTCGTCTTTCTTCATTTTTAGGTGGTGGTGGTTCCCTAGCTTTCCCTTTTGTCATCCCCATCCATAATAGCAACAGGAAAAAAAAAAAAAAAGCAAAGAGAAGAGAGCAGCCATGTCGTGCTCTTCGTCCTCCGGAGAAGAAGGCGAAGGTCTGGACGAGTACAGAAAAGGAGGGTACCACGCCGTCCGGATCGACCACCAGTTCGGTGGCGGCCGATATATCGCCCAACGGAAGCTCGGCTGGGGACACTTCTCCACCGTCTGGTTCGTCTACGACACCCGATCCCAAGTAACAAAATTTTTTTGAAGGACCCTGCAGTCCTGTCTTCACTCTGGACTGCAGGCAAGTCCTGCAGTCCTATTTACGAAGGGCCATTGAAGGACTGCAGGCAAGTCCTACAGTCATGGCTTCACTTTGGACTGCAGGCAAATCTTGCAGTCACTGTTGGTGGCCCTTAGGCCTCGTTTGGTTCACGGATTCAAGGAATCCGGAAAGGAAACTTGTTCCTTTCCTTTGTTTGGTAGCCACAAATTTGGGAAACACTTTCCTGATATGGAGGAAAATAGGAGGGAAAATGATTCCTCTCATGACCCATGGGATTCATTTTCCCTGCTCCATTTCCAACATTAATTACCAAACATTATGACAAAAGTAGCCTTGATTTATTACCTATTTTACCAATTAACTCTTCATTATAATTATGTTGACATTGGATATTGTTGGAAGAATGATATATTTTTTCTTTCCTTTCCTACACCAACCAAACATAGGAAAGAAAATTTGATAGGAATTCTACTTTCCCATCCCCATGGAAAATACATGGGAATTGATTTCCTTTCCATGAACCAAACGAGGCCTAAAATTAATTAGTGTTTTCAAAATGGCAAACTTGTAATTTTTTTTAAAATTTGAAGCTGGTGGCCCTTAGTAATTTGGGGGTGCCTTTAACATTTGCCAAATTCTATAGCTTACTTGTTAGCACTTACGGTGGCAATGCCGGCTCGGAAGAAATATATTCAATTGCACAAATCTTTTTTAACCGGTGTCCGACATAATATTTTAAATTTTTTTTGCACATTGCATTATTTATTTGTTTTGGTTTTATTGTTCTCCAACTTCCATGGTTCAATCCACTCATCTTTCACTACTCAGCAATAACTTTTATACCTATTTTCGCTGACCACAAAAATCAGTGTCGGCTCATCCTTTAGACAAAGGAAGCTCGGATACTAGTATATAGATATATATGTAATATGCATTTTTATAAGAAAAGTCCGACTGAAAAAGGAACAACCGCTTGCAAATTTGTAAAAAATTTAAACGTAATTAAATCTATCAAAATTTGGAAAACAAATAATAACCATTGTCGCATCTTCGTCTCCTCCTTCAGAAAAAAGATTTGGTCACTTCATCTTCATCTGCTACATAATTAAAACAAATATATATGTACAACTGCTTCTTATTCAAAATTTAAAATTTATTAATGAAAAAAAAGTTTTTAAATCCGTCTATGTAACGTTTATAGCGATCTACCACCGGTTCTAAGTCCGAATCAATGATAAAAATTTGCATATAAATTAAAATAATAAAATAAAATAATTTAATTATGTATAAATTTTAGAAAGGGGTTTCATTTTTGAATTTTTGTCAAGGGCCTCCAACTGATTTGAGACGACCTCGACAAAAATCACTCGGATTTGACATTATAGTGGGCACCGCCGGGCCGAGCCCATATTAAGCGGCGGTGCCTTGAGTTCGGTCGGTGGAGAAGCGAGCCATGTGTGGCCTCTGATGCATGTGCTTGTCGAAATGAAAACGTGACACGGGATGTATCCATGTGAGAGCCGGACAAACTCTTTTGTTTGCTGGACATGCGAACTATATTAATCCGGGCGGCCCGCACCGCGCAGCGCACCGACTCCTCTGACAAGAATGAATGTCACTCTTCGACCACTAATTTGTCACATTTTTATTCAAACAAAAGTTAGCTCTTTAATATTTGAAAATTTTTGAGTCGCACCCCACTCAATGTACACATATGAGTGGTGCACCCCACTCGATTCACCATATGCATAAGTAATCCCACTTTTGACGGATTCCGTCCATATTGGACGGTCAACTGGGTTGACTAACAATTTCTGACCAAAATACCCTCATGTTCCTCATCATCAAAGCTAAATTCAATCCCCAACCCCCCGCCGCCGCCGCCGCTGCCCCCCTCCCCCGCGCCGCCGCTGCCGCGCCCGTCCACGCCTCGCCGCTGCCCCCTCCCCCGCCCACGCCTCGCCGCTGCCCACCTTCACCACCACCGTGACCACCGTCCCCCTTACCGCTGCCCCCCCTCCCGACCTCGTCGTTGCCCCCCTCCCCCTACCCCTCCCCGACCTCGTTGCCCCCCCCTCCCCCCCGACCTCGCCGCACCCCCTCCCTGACCTCGCCGTTGCACCCCCGACCTCGCCGATGCTCTGCCAGTGCCGTGCGGGACGAGGGCGCGGGGGGGAGCGGGGGCGGAGGCGCGGGGGAGGGGGGCAGCGTCGTCGGCGGCGGGGGGAGGGGGGCAGAGGCGCGGGGGAGGGGGAAGCGTCGCCGGCGGCGGGGGGAGGGGGGCAGCGTCGCCGGGGAGCGGGGTTCTGGACGTTGAAGGGGGTTGTTGTTGGTGGTGTGGTGGTGATGATGGTGGAGATGGTGGTGGCAGAGATGATGGTGGTGGTGGTGGTGGTGGCAGATGAGAGGGTGGCCATCGGCGAGGTCGGGGAGGGGGGGTGGCAGCGGCGAGGTCGGGCGGGGGCGTCGGCGAGGTTGGGCGGGGGCAGCGGCGAGGCGTGGACGGGCGCGGCAGCGGCGGGGCGGGGGAGGGGGGGCAGCGGCGGCGGCGGAGGGGTTTGGGGATTTGAATTTAGCATGAGGAAGATGAGGGTATTTTGGTCAAAAATTGTTAGTCAACCCAGATGACCGTCCAATATGGACAGAATCTGTCAAAAGTGGGATTACTTATGCATATGGTGAATCGAGTGGGGTGCACCACTCATATGTGTACATTGAGTGGGGTGCGACTCAAAAATTTTCTTAATATTTTTTTGTTCAATCGATATTTTTTTTTGTATATGTGATTTTTGTGAATGGTAAATATATCCCTTCCTCTCCAATACTGAGATTTTACCTATTTGCTTAACGGGAAGAGGAGTGGACGAGTGTTCCAATTCTTAACCAAGGCAAACAATTAATTAAATGGATGAGGTATAAGTACTACTGGATCAGATCCAATACAATTAATCATTAATAATTGACCTTATCTAAATAAATATAAAAAATTATGTTTAACACTTTTGACTTCAAAAAAGAATGACAGACTTCTAAAAATAGCTAGTCAAACTAAAAAAAGTCTTTGGTTTACCTGGAAAAAAAATTGAATTTGGCCACGTTGGAATCGGAAAAGTAAAATCATTCATTTTCTATGTTTATATGTGAAATAGAGTATTGAAAAAAATAATTCAAAAAAAGGAAAAAAAATGTTTCTCCACCCATCCCCAAGATTTAATTTCCATTCTAAAGATTCATTTTTTATTCCATTTTTTTTTTGTCCCTTTCAAACATAAAAAAATTGATAATTTTTTTTTTCAAAAGAAAAAGTAAATACAAATTTTCGTTTCTTTTCCGTGAACCATCATTACACATGAGAGGTTTATAAAGTAGAAAGTGAAGTTCAAAAGAGTGCATGTTGCTGATTGATCACAAATGTGTCAAGGAGGTCGCGCCGCAACCAAGATCTCTCCAATCAATGACCTACATGCATGCTTGTTGTCAACACATGGTGGGACCCTGATGGACAATTGTAAAAAAATTAAAACGTAAAATTAGGTGTTTCAATACTTGTAAAAATTACCATTATTAATTTTCAACATTTTTTTAAAAGTTAGGATACGTCAACATGAACTATGAAGCACGTCCCCACGTCTAAAAAGCGAAGCAAGTACAGAGTTCAAAGTTTGTTAAGAACCGATTGCCATTTGCTAAACAATGCTGACAACGAAGTGGTTTCCAAGAAAGACTTGCCAAATATTGGTTACAAAGTAATGCCGAATAGAACAAGGTGTTTGCTTGTTAGCAGAAAAAAGACTTAAAAGGAGAAAATTAATTAATTCCCTTCCTTTTTTCAAGTTGAGAGACTCTACTTCTCCATGGACATCATGTGAGCTCCCCATTGCTTTTACTTATTATAATCAATCCTTCCAAAAAGAAGGGCTATGGGAATTATTTGGGTCAGAGACAGAGAGCGAGGGAGAAAATGATTTGCTGAGAAAGATTCTCCCCCGAACGTTAATCTCGGCGCATTTGTGGGGGGAGTTGAGTTCCCAGCAATAACCCAACAAAACCCTAATTTTTATTTTTTTTCCCGGTGGTCTCTTAAATTTTCCTCAGATCCAAAGCTCTCTCTCTCTCTCAAACTCCCCCACCTCTCTCCAAGATCCCAACTTTCCTTGTTTGGAGGTTTATTGATGTTTTTTTTTTTTTTTTTTTTTTTTTCCTTCATCGTGCTCGGCCATGGTGCTTGGATTGGTGGAGGAAGGTTTCTACTTGAGGTCAGCAGCTAACGATCATTTCTTGATTTTGTTTCTGTTACGGAGCAGCTGGTAGCAGCACATTCTGCTGGCAATGTAGATTTAGTAGTTCATTTTAGATGTTCAATTATGGATCAAAATGTTGGTTTTTGGGTCAATGCCGATGTTTTAACATCACATTCTTACTTTTGCACTTGTTTCTCAGTCCTCAGATTTTGGGTACTAAATTCATAGTAATTTTGGTGGATTTGGTACCCTTCCTTCTTTAGAAAAAGAATTTAAGTAATTTTAGTAGTTACATTTGTTCGCGAAGAGGAAGTTGGCCACAAGATGGATTTATTTTTTCATAGAAGATTAGGGGTCCTTCAATCTTAAGTTAGCAACGGTGACGGATCTACAATTGCTTACAAGGAAGATTGACCTGTTCATCCTTCTCCACATGACAGCAACAGTAGTACTGACTCGTTGTAGTTAATAACGATCGACACGTATACCTACCGTAATTGCATATAAAAGTGAAAGTTTCATCTTGTTGACGTCTCGAGGTGGTGTCCTCGTATAGTTTAGGATGAACTCTATATGTTAATTGGTAAAGGACGACGCATGGTCACAAGACTTGTCCATGCGACACAGTGTTTTCTTTCACTTTGTTGAATTCCCACAACTACTATGTAAGAAAAGATGCCCGTTTAGTTCCCAACTACTTCCACATATAGTTGTACACTTGAGTTACGTAGACGCTGATCCGACAATTTTATCTAAACCATACCCTAAATCATGACCATGGTTTAGATATGGATGTATATTGGAAAACCAAACATCTTACTGGATCACGGATGGGCTTAGACGATTCAAGCTGAAGAAACCTGAATTCTCCCGATTGACCCAACAAATGTTACTTCAAAATTTGAATTTTAATCCATGAAAGATACCAATTGTTTCAACACATTCTGAATGCAGTGCACTTAGTGGATGATTGGATCTTGGTCTGCATCAGTCTCCATGCCCATGGTTATTTTGTCTGGAACAAGCTAGGCTCGTTTTGGCACTACTGCTGTTTATAAAACTATTATATGAGAACAAACACATTTGATTGTCTCAGTTTTATGAGGTTAATGGTTTGCGCTGTTCTGATTTCGAAGTACTGAACATCACTCATATGGAGCTATGCTGCATTTCTTATTATTTCAATCACATGACAAGCTTTCATTTTAATTATCCTTCAGTTGGGTTCTCCTATTTTTAAGAGTTTATAAAGAATGTCACTAGTCATCCAATGGCATCCGGTATTGATGGTAACTATGGAATGCAAATTCTTATCGAGCGGAATATATCTTCCTATATCTAAACGCTGTTTTCAAAAGTCATTCAGACAATTGTTTGACTCTTCTTTCTCTTGAATGTCTTCATGGCGTGTTTGAATTTTGAATAAAAATCTGGAAGTTATAGGTTATCGATATATCTAATCATGCTTCAGTCTAAGGTTTGTTCTTGAAATAATTGATATTTTCTCTGGTATGGGATAATCATGAATTCATGATGCATTAGCAAATGACTATTTACGATGTTATGTAATTTGTTTTTTTAGAAAATGGCTAATACTTGGTTCAATAAAACTAAACATATGTCTTAATAAATGAAGATCCATACTACTGATCTCACCATCAGCAAAATAATACTCAGTGCAGTAATATTACAGTCCCAGATATTTTACTACTTCAACAAAAAGAACAGTTGAAAATTATGTAATTTCTATTCCATTCTATCAACTTTATGACCATGTTTTGTCTTGTAGGTTGTGTACCTGGAGGATGAGTACTTAATCCTTCAATGTGTAGTACTGTAGTTATTCAATGTCTTGTCGTATATTTTTCAGCTTCCTGCACGTACGACTCGGACTGGCCCTAAATAAATCAATAGTTGTAAGAAGTTCACTAGTGGTTCCACCTACATTTTTAGATGTTTTTATATCTCACTATAAAAAAAATTCATAGAACTGAAATATGATGGGTGTAATGGAGAAGAACACTTCTTCTGATCGCAAGATACTATTAAAGTTGAAAGGAAATTACATTAGAGACCTATAAGAGCGTCCATGATTTATGAATCAGCGTGTCTGTTGGGCAATTAAGAAACGTGTCTGGAAAATAAGCATACCTGAAATGATAATGCTAAGATGGATGACTGGACATAGATTCAAAGAAATGAATGCATTCGTGGAAAGTTGAAGGTGACATCAATTGAAGGTAAAATGAGAGAAACGTCTCAGATGGTTTAGACTTTAGACATGTGCAACATAGACAAGTAGATGCACCAGTCAGGAGGAGGGATAAGATCTTAGTCAAAGGAACTCCTATGACCCTAGGATAGGACTAGGGTTTTATAGTTCGGAGGAGGATAAAATATTAGCCAAAAAAGTCAATAGAACTAGGGGTAGGCTTAAACGAAGTTTGATTGAGGCTATAACAAAGGATGTGGTTTTTGTTAATGCCACAACGGGCATGACGCATAATGGAGTTGAATGGAAGAAAAATGATGCAAATAGGCAACCCCAAAAAAATTCGGCCAAAGGCTTTGTTGTTGTTACTATAAAAATATGAATGTACCAATACAAAATTTAACACTAAGCAATAAATTATAAATACTACTGTCCAATATCAATAAACATGCACCATTCATTTATTGTTATATAATCTAATGATGTAACAAATACTGTTGTCCTCATTAGTAATATCATTAATTAATGAGGAAAGCCCGACAAATTTGCATAGTTTGACATATTGGCCGATGTTGATCCGATACGGCTGATATCGATACGGTTTGGCACGTCCCGATCCGATACCGACCGATAGTGACTGATACTGACATTGGACATCTCTTTTCTAGCCAATTCGGCAAAGAAAATTGAACAAAAAAACTAATCAGCAAGGGTGTAAAAGCATAGTAAAGTTGTAAGGAAGAAACTTATCTATCACGGGTAAACCAATCGGCAAGGGTGACGACTATTTCATTCCATGCCGAAACTACTAAGGAACAACACATGAAATTCTTAAAATTATGCCTAAATGCATAAAATAATAATTTTTTAATAAATTTTTTTCTTCCCGATAGAAAAAATTCGATAGTCCGATCCGAAAATGCCGATCCCGGATAGAAAGGGTTCGATACCGATTTCGATACCGATATTGTGAAACCGATTCCGATACCGATATTGTGAACCGAGCAAATTTGGGAACCCCAGCGAAGCCTGTGTTCCTGGCAACAGAAGTACACCATACATCATGTATACTCTTTAGGGTGCATCTGACACAAATTAAACGCAAAGAAAAAGGAAGAAGCCTATCTTTATACAGACATTTAAGTAATCTTAAACTATTAAAGGCACTTCTTCTTGTGGTAACTTCTTTACAGATGTGAGGTCAAACCTTCTTGCTATTTAGGCCAAACTGCTCATCCTTGAAGTTTGGGTCTCGATGCTCCGATTACCCATCAATTACTATTCGGTCGCCAGCTCAGGAACATAAAGCATTTCCTTTTTCTCTTCTTCCTTTTCTGATATTTCATTCCCAGCACACACAATTTTCCTCCTTGTCATAAAGTTAAAAATTCATATTGAATATTGGTTGCTATTAATGTTCTCACTATTATTTTTCTGTTTTGTTTGTGTTTCCATTGACATGCTCGTTCAAGTAAAACTTTCAACATTAAATTTCATTTCGTATATATTGTCTTCAAATAGTCAAACCCAAAAGTTTGGGATAAAGATTTTGTTGTTCTTGTATATATTGGTTTCAAATATTATTGACATCTGCACATCATCTTCATGGTCTTTCCACACGAGAATTAGCAATGATGCATAAGTTGACTACGTCATCTGGAATCAGAAGATGTTAAGAGAGGTTGATTAAAAAAAGAGAAAAAGAGTCAAAGAAGAAGAAGAGTACAAGCGAATGGTAATTGTACTAGTGTTACATCACATAATATACAAAATAACTTTTCCCCAATTCCTGGCCTTTCCAACATATTCAACATCAACAATTTGGTAAAATTTGTTTTTAATGAGGACATGAGGGAAATGGAAAATGGAATATATATTTCTTTATTCCTAATTACTCGTTGTACAAAAGATACCCTTGAAATTGAAAGAAAAATTCTAGAAGACTGCTTAAGACCGATAGTGCTTTATGGATCAGAATGTTGGCAGTTAAGAAACATATTTGAAAAAGAGCATATTTGATTCCTTTAAAAGTAGGATAACAAACGAGTGTATTTGTTTGAAGTCGGAGGCAGTGCCGGTTGAGTATAACATGAGTCATCTAAGATGGTTTGGACATGTACAATGTAAACTAACACCAGTTAGGATTAGTAGGATATTAGTTAAAGAATCTCCTTCACCTAGGTCTAGGCTTAAATAGACTTGGATTGAAATTGTCAAAAATGTTGCCATATTTGCTTGAGTGTATTTGTTTGAAGTTGGAGGCAGTGCCAGTTGAGTATAACATGAGTCATCTAAGATGGTTTGCAGATGTATAATGTAAATTAACACCAGTTAGGATTAGTAGGTGTTGAGAGCATTAATGGACTTTTAGTCCCACATCGGGTAGAATAATAGGGAGAGGAGTTCGCCTCTCCCATATATGTGTAGCTCCACCACAATAATAAACAAGCCAAGTATTCTACTAAATTTTTATTTAGTATCACAACCTCCACAAAATCCTAATCCTAGCCGCCATCCTTCTCCATCAAACCCTAACCCTCTTCCAAACACAGCTGCCGACCCCCACCCCTTCCCCCTCTTCCCCTTCTCCCGACGTCGACCCCTCCTCCCCTTCACCTGCCGCCGACCCCACCTCCTCCCGCCGCCTTCCTTCCGTCGGCCGGCAACAGCCCCCCTCCCTTCGCCGCCGGCAGCCCCGCCTCCGCCACCACTCCCACCTCCTCTCCGGCCAGCCTCCCTTTCTGCGCCGGACTCCGCCCCCCTTTCCATTATCGCCAGCGTCGGCCCTTGTTCCCCTTCTCTGGTCGCAACCATGCACGGAACATGAGCAACGACGCTCGAGGATGCCGCTGCCGCTGAAGGAGGAACAATAGACGTGGAGAGGAATGTGAGCAAATGTGAAGACGGTCTCGATCTATCATCACCTTGTTGATGGAAGAGGAGAAGACGAAGATGATGAAGACGATCTACGGCAAGCTGACGACCAAAGAGATGAAGGTTTTGGTGGACGATCTCTTCTCCAGGAGGCTGACCGAGACTAGTTTCCGTCCTGCACACGCAGACGTGGATCCTTCACCATACAAAATGGCGAAGTTGGAGAAACTGGAAGTAAAATTGGAGGGTACTTCCAACTATTTTAAGTGGTCGTGTCAGTCGATGCGAACTCTGAAGGCAAGGGGCTTGGTTGGCTATATGAATGGCCAAACCACGGCACATGAAGATCACTCCTCACGGAAGTTTGCTGTGTGGGAAATCGTCAACAATATTGTAGCTGGATGGTTGACAGTCTCCTTGATCAACCAAGTGTCGGACAACGTGAAAGCAATGTAGGGAGCTGGTGATATTTGGATGACGCTGAAAGACATGTACTCAGGGACGGACAATCCTATGAGGGTCTTCTAACTGCAGGATGAACTTGATAAGGTGGTCCAAGAATATCACACCATCTCTGAGTATGCGGCTCTGCTGAAGAAGTATTGGTCAGATTTCGACTACTATGATCCCATTGGTGTTGAAGATGAGCAAGTGGAACCGGCATTTGCGAAACATTACCAGAAGTTCATGGAGTATATCTCACGACAAAGGATGATGAAATTCCTGAAGGGGCTCAACCCAGCATTCGAGTAAAGAAGGAATGTGCTACTCGCACAACCCGAACTGCCATTACTAGAGGAGGCTATTACTGCTATGGCACAAGAAGAAGTGCGGTTGAAGCTGATGCTTAGCACCACTAGCTATACGGGAGAGAAATCAGCTCTAGCAGTTCTTAACCCAAATCCTTCAGGATGGGGATGGTGTTACAACTGTGGAGAACCAGGACACTTCATCAGATTCTGTATGAAGCCTATGAGAGGCCAGTCCAGTAGTCGTGGACGCGGCCGTCGAGGACGTAGGGGTGGCAGAGGAGGCTATGCCGATGGCAGAGGTAATTATTCTGGAGGGCACAATGCAAACCTGGCAGAAAGGAAAAATGAGAATCAGTCATCCGATATGACCCCTAGTGAGAGAAATACTAGAAATGTGGAGGAACATGAAGCTTAGAACCAGCGACAATCGAGCCAACACCGTTGGGACATCGACTCCAACCACCTCCGGGGGTAACATTACATACTATGTCAATACAAGCACAGGTATACCTGCTCATGTCCTTGCATCTACCCACAAACTAGGAAGTCTAAATTGGATATTGACTCTGGGGTATCGTGCCATGTCACGGGTGCCCGTGATGAGTTCCAAGATTACACTTACCTGATGACGTCTGAAAGCATTCAGACTGCTGATGGTACTGCTAGACCCATTGTGGGTAAAGACACCGTTGAATGTACCCCTTCTATGAGTCTTACTGATGTCTTGCATGCTCCATCATTTTCTGTTAATCTATTGTCCATTAGTGCCATTATTTTTCAACTTAATTGTGTTGTTTCCTTTGACATTCCGAAGGTTATTTTTCAGGAGAAGGGAACGAAGAGACAGTAAGGGACTGACACTTGGCATAAAAGACTATGGTACTTGGACATGGGTGGGCTGGATACATCACTGGCAGCACTGGTGGATGAAGCACAACAGGAGGAGCCGCGAAGTATCGTAGAAGAAGAATTATTACTCCAACATCAGCGCATGGGACACTCTTCATTCAGTCTACTGAGTCGGATGTTTCCCTCTATGTATCAAAAGGCTAATAAGCAAAAGTTGGTTTGTGATGCTTGTGAACTTGGAAAACATACCAGAAGCTCTTATGTGAGTTCTGAAAATAAAAGTTTAGCTGCTTTTCATATGATACACTCTGATGTGTGGGAACCTTGTCCTACAACTGATGTTAATGGTTTTAAATGGTTTGTTACCTTTATTGACTGCCATACTCGTGTTACCTGGATATACCTAATGAAGAGTAAGAGTGATGTCTTTGCATGCTTTCAAGACTTTCATCGCAGGATTACAATACAGTACGGTGCTAAAGTGAAGATTTTGAGGTCTAACAATAGGACAAAATACACCAACAAGGCTATTGAAGAGTACTTATCAGCCAATGAGATACATCATTAGACTTCATGTGCCTATACACCAGCACAAAATGGCGTTGCGGAGCGGAAGAACATGCACCTGTTGGAAGTGGCAAGGTCAATGATGTTTGCGATGAATGTTCCGAAACACTTGTGGGGGCATACCGTATTGACTGCTGCATATCTCATCAACATGATGCCCTCTCAGGTGTTAGGATGGAAGACACCGTTTGAGATGCTTACAGATGAGAATAAGTATATTGTTCCTCCAAAGGTATTAGGATGTGTATGTTTTGTGAAGGATAATAGGCCTGCAGTGGGAAAGTTGGACCCTCGGGCAGTGAAGTGTCTTCGTTGGCTACTCAGGGACTCAGAAGGGATATTCTTGCTGGAGTCCTGTGGAATGAAGGCTCTTTGTGAGCATGAATGTTACATTCAGAGAGATGGAACCATACTACCACAATGGTTCAGGTGAAGGCTCCGCATTTGGTGACACACCTAACATAGGAGGTGTTAGGAGTGAGGGAGAGATGGTCCCAAGCGTGATTTCGGGTCAGTTCCATGCCCAATAATGGAAGTTGGTCCAAGGGAAGAAGGGGGAGATAGCGAGGGTGAAGAAAGTGATGAGGATGCATACAATCAGGAAGAAAGAAGTGATGCTCCAGTACAGGGAGAGGAATAGACTACAGAACAATCTACATCTACAGAGCTCCAAGTCTACAGAAGAAGAAAGCAGCAGTCCACTACTGTGCCTATTGCCCCTACTATGCCATGTCCCAAGCTTAACCCTGTCCCAACTCCTGAAGATGCGCCTTCTGCACCGGATCCTCTGATTCCGATGCGGATCCCTCTGATTCGGATGTTATTTCTCTCCTCCACTATCTCATATTCCCTTAAGAAGATCTTTTCGTAGTAATGCAGGAAGATCTCCTATTCGTTATGGTTATGAACATGATATTGTCCATTTTTTTTATCATATTCTAATCTATCCCTTACTTATGGAGCATTTATTGTATCGTTAGACACCACCTCTTTGCCTAAGTGTTGGCAGGAAGCGAAAGAAAATCCGAGACGGAAAGTTGCAATGTTGGAGGAACTTGGGGCACTGAAAAGAAATGGGACACGGGAACTTGTTCCATTACCTGAAGGAATGAAAGCAGTTGGATGCAAATGGGTCTTCACAGTAAAGGAGACGTCAGGAGGAAAGGTGGAGCGATACAAGGCAAGATTGGTTGCAAATGGATTCACTCAGTCCTCTGGCATCGACTATGATGAGACGTTTGCTCATGTAGCAAAGATGAGTACTGTGAGAACCCTGATCTCTCTTGCAGCAAACCGTGGGTGGCAACTTCATCAATTAGATGTGAAGAATGCCTTTCTTTATGGAGATCTACATGAGGAAGTATACATGGAGACCCCCTTGAATTTTGCACGAAGCAGTCAACATGAAAGGTGTGCAAACAGAAGAAATCACTGTATGGACTCAAGCAATCTCCTCGAGCATGGTTTGAAAGATTCAGGAAAGCTGTCACGAGCATGGGGTATAGCCAGACCAATGCAGATCACACGGTCTTCTTCCGACATGCGAGAGGCCACGTCACCATCCTTGCTGTATACGTAGAGTGATCACAGGTGATGAGGAGGAGGAGATTACCCAGCTGAAGTTGAAACTTGCCAAGGAATTTGAAGTGAAAGACTTGGGAATGATGATGTACTTTTTCGGAATCGAGGTAGCTCGAGGAAGAGATGTGATCGTCCTCTCTCAGAGGAAGTATGTACTAGACCTGCTCACAAAAACTGGTATGCTGGGATGTCGTCCGGCAGTCACTCCACTTGATCAGAAAGATAAGTTGGGGGCAGAGACAGGAGAGCCGGTTGATCGTGAGAGATATCAGAGACTTGTAGGCAGATTGATTTATCTGGGTCACACTCGTCCTGATATCTCATTTGCTGTGAGTGTAGTGAGCCGCTACATGCATGATCCAAAGAAGGGCCACATAGATGCAGTTTTTCGTATTCTGAGATATCTGAAGGGGGCCCCTGAAAAGGGATATGGTTCAAAAATAATGGACACCTTAGCGTTGAGGGATACTGCGATGCAGATTGAACAAGTTGCATAGATGAAAGAAGGTCTAACTCAGGGTATTGTGTATTTGTTGGGGATAACCTAGTCTCAAGGAGAAGCAAGAAACAGTAGTGGTAGCCTGATCAACCGCTGAAGCAAAATATAGAGCTATGGCTCTGGGAGTGTCAGAATTGTTGTGGGTAAAAGCATTGCTGACAGAGTTGAAGCTAGACCAGGGAACACCATTGCATCTTCTGAGTGACAGTCAAGCACCACTGAGTATAGCTAACAATCCAGTTCAGCATGACATAACGAAGCACATCGAGATCGATCGGTTTTTCATCAAAGAGAAGCTAGAGAAAGGGATACTAAAGCTCGATCATATTCGTTCAGACGAACAAGTCGCAGATTGTCTTACTAAGGGGCTTAATTCATTAAGCCTTTCTAAACTATGTAACAAGATGGAGATGATTGATATCTATCGTCCATCTTGATGGGGAGTGTTGAGAGCATTAATGGATTTTTAGTCCCACATCGGGTAGAATAATAGGGAGAGGAGTTAGCCTCTCCTATATATGTGTAGCTCCACCACAATAATAAACAAGCCAAGTATTCTACTAAATTTCTATTGTAGGATATTAGTTAAAGAATCTCCTTCACCTAGGTCTAGGCTTAAATAGATTTCGATTGAAATTGTCAAAAATGTTGTCATATTTGCTTTGCCTAGTGTAGGCCTATATTTTGTTCCTGAGAAGGTGATTGACATGTAAGAGCATCATTAGTAAGGCCCTAGCCATTTTCTAGATTCTATATTTAGAATGTAGGAGCTAATTTTGTAGAATAGTAAACCCATCCTAGATTTCAATTTCTAGATTTTCAGTCCCAACCCACCCACAGGAGCTATAGGTTGGGCCTGAGAATTTCTAGATTCAGAATATAGGAAATCATTTTGTAGAATAGTAAGTCCCAATTTGGAGCTCAATTCTAGATTTACATTATTTTTTTCTTACTTTAATTTTTAACCACACAATCTTTGGGATTAAAGCTCATTTTATCATTTTCTACTATTTTCATACAAGCCCAACCCATTCTACATTTACTTCTTTCTCAAAATGTTGGGCCTCAAGATGAAATTTTGAGCACCATCTACTAATGATGCTCTAACCGAATATGTTTCATGCTTCATCTAAGCATCAATTGGCAGATTTGTTTACCAAGTTATTTGGGAAGAATTGGTTTGACTTTCTTTTTGAGCAGCATGGGGAATGCTAAAGGAATAAAGCAGTGAAAAAGTGGATAGTTGACTGCCCGTCAGCTGGGAGGTCAGCCAAGTTGCCAACTTCTGAAAGTATTTCACAGTCAACTGACCAGTCTACTGCTCGTTAAGTACTGGTGAATTCCTGTATATATATGTAAATCTATTTTGCTTTCATATTTCGGTATGAGAAGAAAACCCTACTTGTTTCCTGTCCTTCTTCCTATTTCCCATCTTTTATTACTCGATATCAACACCACTGCCCAGGGACACTTGATCCATCATTTGATTTTGTAATTCTTACATGTTATCTTCATTTTAATTATTTCATATGAGAGACCCTTATCATTGTTTAACACTTTTCCCATCTAAAATGCGGGTCAATGATCATTCAGTGGCAGTCAGTCAATGATTGTTCTTTTGTGACAGTTTCTTGCAGCCAATCTCCTTGAGTTCTTTCATAATAGGATAACCTCATCTTGAAAATGGGTTCGACTATCAAGCCCAACTTATACTTTGAGGATGATCCAAGGAAATATTGACTAGGATGAATAACCGGCTATCAAGCTGATATTAATCCTCTCATCTGGTACCAATACCTTGCCAAAGAAACCAAAAATAAAAGATGGGCTTGCCATAATTTGAGAAGGCCACAGCATTAATAGAAAAGCCTACTCAGCAACCAAGGAACACCCCGATAAAGTTCTTAAAGATAAATGGTCTATAAAATAAGGACTTGCAGTCATCTCTAAGGCACATATCAGCCAAAGGTCTTAACTGAAAACCATCTATATCTTAAAAGAATACAGTTCTTTGATGAATCATGAGAGCAATGTTATGAGTATACACTCTTTAAAGTTAAACTTTCTCAATAATATTCTTTGTTAGTGCATATAATTTAGTGACTATCAAGATCTTTTCATACTATATTTTCGAGACGATTGATTCCTTTTTCTTTCTTTTTTTCTTCTGGTGTCATAATTTAGCTATTCTGCATTTCCATCAGCATAATGAACGACTTTTCTTCCGGCCAGCTATAAACTGAAGATAAGGTTTCAACTAAATATGATTCTTGGTTCAAACTGCCCCTATGCATATTTGTGTCCTTCAGTCAGGTTCTGAAGTTGTAAGAGGAAATGGTGGATACATGTGTTGCTCCCAGTGAACTTCATTTGAAGAAGGAGCTTACTGCACTTCGTAAAGCACGTTTTCTGCGTGACCCTGAGACTTGTTCTTCTTGGCGATCCCCTTTGAGTTCTAATTCCTTTGCTGCAGCTTTTAGTTTGAACCATGGAAATCGGATCAGTGGGAACTCAAGAGAAAACAACAATAATAAATTGCTTCAATTATCATCAAGTGGAAACAGACAGAATAGGGTATATCTCTATAACTGGAGGAATCATTCCACTAAATCTAGTGAAAGTGGAATAAAGTTGGATGAAGATGACAGGCATATATCCGTTGAAGGAAGTGTAGAAGATAACTCAAACAATCTTCACAAGACAAACCCTACAGGGAACACCTGTCTCGAGGCTCCTCTGAATGTCTATAGTGTTAGCACAAATTCAGAGGCACCACTGAGAAGAACTGTCAAAAAGTCGAGGAAAACCATTGCAAAGAAGCAGCCAATCAAGCATTTACCAGTTTCGAGGCTGCTGGATCTCCAATCCAGCTCCATAGGAGTTCTTGACTCAGTTGAACAATCTGATGATACTGAGTACTGCAACTCGGAGGATTTGCAGCAGTTGACACAGGAGATGACTCAGAAAACATCTTACAATTCTCCCTCTACATCACCAATGTTTACCGGATCTGGATGTGGAAAAATTTCTTATACCTCCAAGATTTTTAGGACTACCAGGAGGGAGGGATCATCTCATTCTTATACTCCCGCATCAACTAGCTCTTACTACAGACAGGGTCGGAACCCCAGTATAGTTGAGTCTTGGGATGGAACAATAACTTCTATTGATGGTGATGAATTGGACCAGCTTGACTTACAAAGACATCAAGGATGTGGCATTCCTTGTTATTGGTCAAAGAGAACTAAAGATAGGGGCGGTGGAGGCTTTTATTCCCCGTCACTTTCTGATACTCTAAGGAGAAAAGGTAGTAGCCTTTTTTGTGGTAGCCAGACATTGTACAGCAAGAAGAGATCATCTGGTTCCCACAAGAAAAAGTACATTTCGAAAACTTCCCAGGGTTTGCCGTTGTTGACTGATAGTTGTGATGGAGGTCATTCTTTGTTAGATTCTGCAAGTGATGAGCTGTCAACAAATTTTGGTGAACTTGAGTTGGAGGCACTAAGCCGGTTGGATGGACGGCGATGGTCAAGCTGTAAAAGCCAAGAAGGACTAGAATCTGACCAACCTGCAGAGGCTGACATGTATAGACCAGATGACAGAAGTTTGAGCCAGAAGCACAGGCCAAGGACTTTTGATGAAATAATCGGACAAAATATAGTTATACACTCACTTACTAGTGCTATCCGGAGGGGAAGAATAGCCCCTGCATATCTGTTTCAAGGTCCTAGAGGGACTGGTAAAACATCAACAGCTAGGGTATTCACAGCAGCATTAAATTGTCTGTCTGCTGAAGAGAAAAAGCCGTGCTTGTCTTGTAGTGAGTGCAATATTTTCCTCAGTGGAAAGGGATCAAATGTGAGAGAAGTGAATGCCACTAATAAGAAAGGTATTGAAAGAGCTAGGTACCTATTGAAAAACATGTCTGCGACAACAGCAGTTTCAGGATACAAAGTTTTCATTATTGATGAATGTCATATGTTATCTTCCAGAGTGTGGTCAACATTTATAAATTTTCTTGAAGAACCACCTTCTCACCTTGTCTTCATTTTCATAACAATTGATCCAGAGAACTTGCCTCGTGCCATTGTGTCACGCTGTCAAAAGTACCACTTTTCCAAGGTCAAAGATGTTGATATAGTTTGCCAGTTGAGGAAGCTATCTTCTGAAGAAAACCTTGATATTGATTTGGAGGCTCTAGATTCAATTGCTTTGAATTCAGATGGTTCACTTCAGGATGCAGTAACAATGTTAGACCAATTGAATTTGCTGGGAAAAAGAATCACTACCTCTCTTGTAAATGAACTAGTAAGTTTGCTTCCCATGTGATTCACGCCAACATACTGAGATTCTCTTTGTTTTTGCAAGTGCATTTGTTATCTGTCCAATGCTATTTACGGCAACTTACTAATCTTCTCTTTGTTTTTGCTATTGCAATGAGCTTAACAACACCGAGTATACCATAAATGGCAGCAATCATCAGATTCTAGATTATATGAAATTTGTATTAAGAGTCCCACTGGACCATTTGAGATGCCATTAAAGATTAATTTGCGTTTGCCTATGTCTTGCCTTTACCAACACATGATAATTTCTGAAAAGATAGCTCTTACTTCATCAGTAAATTGTTTTGGCATATTTACAGCCCTTTTTTTTGGCAAAAGAGTAAAAGACTAATAATTGTTATTTTCTTTAGTACAAATGTTGAATTGTATTCTCTAAACAATTCATTGTGTCTTGGTGAAATTTTGGTTTTACTCATTGCTGAATATGGACTTTTCTGGGATCAAGCTCATATAAATATAGACCCTGTTTGAAGTCTGTCTCTAAATGTCACGCATGAGACTGAGTCCACTTAGAGAAGGCCTCGAAAGGCTTTACGAGACAGATTATTCTTTTGAGTAAGATCACTCGATAGTTTTCAATAATTGTTTCTCTCTTAGGGGTTACTTCTTGATTTAAGGAGTTATTACGGGTTGCAAACTAGTTGCATCGAAATAAGTATTTCTTTTTTTGTGTGAATATTCAACGACTACTATGGCGACTAAGCCCATGTTAAATAATTTGGAGTTGGCTACTCATTTTCTCCACTATAACAAACTGCGGGGTCCCCTAGCTTGCTTTATGTCAGTAAATATATCATAAGATCTAATGGAGTTCTATGATGAACATTTAGAGCACAATAAATGCGAAGTTGTTTTTCTTAAAATAAAATACAATTGGCAGCCCTAGAATGGGAGTTAAAAACTTAGGCTTGTGTACGAAAGGTTCACCATGTGAATAATATTAAAAAAAATAAAAGGAAATAAAAAAGAATAAATGCATGTAAGCAATCTAGAACAAGAGAAGATGAGGAATATATGTGACAAAATGTTAGAAAGGAGATGGCCTTTAACAGAGCGAAATGGAAGAAAAGGATTTGTGTACCTGACCCAAAATTTTGGGATCAAGGTTTTGTTGTTGTTGTTGGATGAGAAAATATCATGATTCATCTGCAATATATACTGACATCCAAACCCAAGCAACTTGCTCGAGATTTCCTGTAAGTCTCTTAATGGCAAGGGCAGGTATGCCATAGACTGAAGGTGGCGGTTTTCCCCCTTCATGGTTTCCTTCTATATAGTTTTTCTTCTTCCTTTTTTTTTTTGTTCATTGTCTTTACATATCCATTAATCAGATCGTGGCCCAGTTGCCCTCTAAACTTTTAAGTGAATGCATTTCGCTTCACCTACAATTTTTTTTTTTTTAACTTTTAAGTTAGTGTATTTTTCGCTCTCCCCTGGAAAAATTATGCCTTTGCCGCTGCTTAATGGAGATGCTGCCACCAATGATCAACCAACCTTATAAACTGATTTGTTGTTCCCTTTATATTGCAACACCTTCCTCATGCTCCATGAGGAAATAAAATAAGAATTTAGGTAGCGTATATTAAAGAATTTCTTAACAAGTTGGATTCTTTCAATGAATTGTTGTACTTTTTTGGTTGTATATGTGGTGGCATTATAATAGTTTTATGAGGGTGCACATTGATGGATCCATATTATGTGACAAATGCGCTACAAGATTTGTAAAGGGTCTGTAAACAATTCATGCATTCAAAGTAAGTAATTAGATTTTTTAATACGTATAATCCCCAAAGCCCTTTGCCCTTTAAGATTGAAAAAGAGTCATTGGAGTAACTTTTTTTTTTCCTAACTGGAAGGGTTTGCTCAGTCTAATTGCTTTAGTGCATACCACTGTTTGGAGTGTAATGGCTAGATAGGCTGGACGGGACAATATGTACTTAAGCTCTACCTCTGGCTTGGTTCTATCACTTTGTCATTGAGACGATCAAGTCTCAGTTCTTTGCAACTTGGCCAGACTGGCGTTTGGGATTGAATGAAGTGACAGATAACTGATCAAGTGGGGGAGCTCTCACAACAGAAGTTCTAAGTCAGCTCGGCTCAACAGTACCTCTACTAACATAGTCTTTCAGAATTAGACTAGGGGCCAATTTGTAGTTGGTTTAACCTATGGTCTTCAAACTGTTATAGTCACAATTAACTCAATCAGACATGAAGTAAATCCTAACATTTTACAAGTATTATATTTCAGAAATATACAAGCAAAATTGTAGAAAAACTCAAATGAAATGTATGTATTTGACCTTCAATACATGAACATTTGACTTGGTCCACAAGGCACTAAAGTGATTCTCCATGATATTTTTCATTTCTACAAGTTTTTTTCTTTATCATCTCTTCGGAAAGAGTTGGTTAAGCACTGCAGTGCACGGCTGCGCGCAAATACTTGTAAAGGTATTATTAAAGCAATTATGATTGACCATTGTAATTCCAATCTAAAAAATTGGTAACCTTGAGGACAACAGTTATGCACAGCAAAGCTGCTCTTTTGACACATGCTGACACTAACAGGTGCATACATACACAAGTTCCATCATATGTGGCAATCTCGCCTCATACCCAGCTTAATCTAGCTGCACTTATTGGTCCTGGCGGGGTTTGAGCTAATTGAGTTCTAGTTTGAATACTGATTCTTCTAAATATTAATGCACTTTATACACATAACCTGATTATACTATTCTCATAACATCTGAGTTATGTATTCCCGATCAATTTGTTAAACTTCACTAGACTTTGACATTACATTTGCAGTTCAAATTATTAGCGCTTAGTTTAAATGCAACTTGTCATATTGTGTTTCCTTATCTTCAGGTAGGGGCTGTCTCTGATGAGAAATTGCTGGATCTTTTGGAGATAGCCATGTCTTCAGACACAGCAGAAACTGTGAAAAGATCTCGAGAGTTGATGGATTCTGGTGTTGATCCTGTGGCCCTGATGTCTCAGTTAGCTGGTCTTATAATGGACATTATTGCTGGGTCAAACCAGTTGGTTGATTCTCAATCTTATGCTGCAGTACTTGGTGGACGAAGTTGTAAGTTCATTACTTATCTTCTGTGCTACTTGCAATTGAGAGCACACAAACATCCTCTGACAGGAGTGCTACTATAATACATAATGATTTATAATAAGGATGCTAAATTGTTGATCCAGTTTGGAGAACAACCTGATCAGTTGATATAGGTATGGAGAGTAAGGGAAATGCCATAATTTTGATCTAACTCATGATAGAAATTATGCAGAAATTTTATCCGGTCATTCATATTTATTATCAACCGCCATTAGATACCCTCACATATTCTACTGACCACAATCTTCCAACAAATCCTGACATAAGAATTTATACTTTATGTGGCGTGTTGAAGAGAAAAGCAACCTTTAAAGTAAGAGGTCAAAGCATACTCTGCGTGGAAGTAAAACTTCAGTATTATTGTTAAAACTTAAGTCAATGGTCTGCTTTTTAGGGAAGTTTCACTAAGTCGTCAAGTTCATTAGCCTCTCTCTCTCTCTCTGTCAAATTACTGAAGGAGTACATATTTAATGAAATTAAATTGAGATATACATGGCCTGCTCTAATGCCACCACTATCCTGCAGCTTATGCTTTTCGGCTTTTCCTGGTAGATTTTCAGTCATGGTTGCGTTGATAATCCTTTACTTTTAACAAATTACAAGAGAGCTGTATTATCTGGTTGCTGACTTAATAGGAATATTGTCAGCTCATGTTAGATCAATCAGTCCTGGATTTAACTATAGTATTGAAGTCCTTGAAACCCTTCACTACTTAATGCATTAGATAGGAGAATTACTCACGTAGATATCAACTCAGGATACTTTTTTTGGAGGTTCAAAGGTTTAATTTTCTACTGTAATTTTCATTTTATAATGCGTGAAGAATGTAGTACATCGATACCTATTTATAGAAATGGATTATTTGCAAAGTTCTTATGTTGGGAAATCAAACTTCAAGGAACTTTGGGAGAGAAAATTTGAGCAAAGAGTAAGGAAAGAAACAAGTGTTTGAGAATCAATTTGCTTTATGCCAGGGCCTCAGCGTATGACAATTTTATTTGTCATCCTTAATATAAAATGTTTGTGATGGAAAATGGAGTATCCCCTTCAGTTATCCTATATACAAGGACAGGCATGATTTACACGTCAAATTGCAATAATGGCTTATTTTCTGGATTTATGAGCTTCAGACTGTAGCAGGTACAAGTAACTTAGCACTTTGCAAAATTCCTGTCTATGTGATAAACTTCTCTTTATGTTTTGTATCGTTCAACATCTATACAACAAGGCTGTTTTCTTAACTACCTCACAGTAGTTGACTGAATTGGTTATTATTTGGGTTACCTATTTCCTGTGTCTAATATTGTTATCCTCGAAAATTGAATGTTGATGTGACTCAGTAATAATCTTCAGAGACTGATAGAACACTTTCTACTGAAACATGTTGCAACCTAGACGCAGATGCAGGAAACTTACTAGGAAGCTGGGACCAAACGAAAGGAAAACAAATAAAAGATACAATGTTCAAGAATAAACTTTACTTAGAATCCTCTTACATCATTGAACTAGATCTTTATGCTCCCAAACTAGATTCGTAAGTTTACTATTCCACTGGATCAAACCAAAGATCCAAGAGAGCAAATTCAATGGTTATAGTTACGATACAATACCAGAACTTTGCAAAGCTACCACTTGATGATGCGAGAAGTTGCCAAAATATTTGAAGGAATTGGTGTAGCTATTTCCTGGGGTGTAATATTGTTATGCTTGAAAATTGAATGTTGATGTCTGTCCTCTTCAGCCATTAGGTATCAGACTCTTATCTGCCCTCTAAACATATCTGGTTTAATGTCGATAAGTAATACAGAATTATTTAATACTTCATCTACGGTGAAATATCACCTATGAAGTGTAGTATTAGTCTTTTTGTATTCTTTTCTATACCATTGAATTTCATAAATGGTCTTACCAGCCTTGTTTAACAACTTTCCCTTCCTGGATAATGTTACTCAGTATCTGAAGATGAGCTGAAGAGATTACAACAGGCGCTGAATATTCTTTCCGACGCTGAAAAGCAGCTTAGACTTTCAAGTGAGCGCTCAACATGGTTTACTGCTGCATTATTACAGCTTGGCTCTGGCAAAAATAAAGAATTTACTCTATCAAGCAGTAGTAGCAAGCACAGCAGCAGGAAAACGAGTGCTGGTGCACTTGATATGCCAAAAGATACTACCCTTGCATTACGTCAATTGGGTTCAACCCAAATTTCTAGAGCAAGCAGTGGATATTCTAGCCCTAACAGCTGCCCATCATCATATAGAATGGCAAAGTGCGAGAAGCTATCTTCTGACATATTACCAGCAAATAGTCAGTCTGCTTATATGAGCTCACTGGGTGCCAGCCATGAAGATGATGCCTCCAGGAAGAAGGTGGTGCAGTGCATGAGCCCGACCAAGCTGGCTATGATTTGGAGAAGGTGCATTCAGAGATGTCACTCAGAGACATTGAGAGAATTGCTCAGTTCACATGGAAAACTTGTGTCGATCACTGAAATAGAAGGTTAGTCATATAATCCTTCCATGGGCTATTAGCTGATTTTTAAGTATTTAATAATTAAGATTCATGGGAAGATCTACTTGAATACTAATTGACTGTGTGTTTGTATGTGTGACCGCCTATCCATTGGGCACAAATACATACGGTCCATCTTGGGCATCCAATTGTTGACCGATATCATTCATTGTGATCTATACATCCTTGATTGTCTACAAATAAAAAATATAGTGGATAATTCTGACCCATGCATCAAGTGAATTTTATTGATGAGTTTAGGATGAGTCTATGTTGTTCGAATACAGGCACACATACCGATAAGGACAATATATGGGTACGGGGGATATAGGCATTTTCAAATATGTACAGTGTAATCACTTATGTTGCACGAATACGGGTGCAGATATGGGTATGGACACGATAAGGATACAACACCATTTTCCTGTGTCCCTATAACATATGTGAAATCCATCCACTTTTTTCACTTTGATTCTAACAGAGTAAGGCGTTAGGATTATCCAATCCACTTGACTTTTTATTTACATACAATCCAGGATTGTAGATCAGGATGAATAGTGTTGATGATCGATGATGAACCGTGCATACCATGGTTCTTTCTCAACGAATAGGCACTACACACTTTGGTTATTATGTTCGTGAACTGTTTTCTCTTTGTATGGTTATGCTAGGTAATGCTTTTGGTTCGTACGTTGCATCACACCTGGGTTTCATATCTTACTGCAAATCTTTTATTTTGTGCCCTCATCTATACTGACTGGCATATGGGATTTTTTGTTGGGTTTTTAGCCTTTTGTTTTAGTTTTTAGTCCCACATCGGCTAGAAAGGAATGTGTATCTCCATATATATGAGTCTTTGCTCTTTATGGAGATGCACATGTAGTGCACATGGGTGTGTGCCATGTGGGATTAATTATTAATGGTATAAAGGCTTAATCAACAATTAAGAAGTTGTAAGCTTTTTGCTCTTAGAAATTTATTTCCATGGAGCTAAGCTCCGTAGGAGCTTAGCGACTCGGACTCGGACTCGGACTCGGACTCGGACTCGGACTCGGACTCGGACTCGGACTCGGGCTCGGGCTCGGGCTCGGGCTCGGGCTCGGACTCGGGCTCAAGGGCTCATGAGGCGTAATGTGGCGTTTTGTTGGCGCACCCGTGGGCTATATATGCAGGTTCTCTCCTCTCTCTCAGTGTTGGAGAAATCAGAATTCCAGGGAGAAAATTCTAAGTGTTCTTTAACACAACAGAGTAGTGAGCGTATTTTTTAACACAAACACTAGTACTTTTTAGTACGCGTGGGTTCTGTTACTTCAGAAACAGAGAGAGAAGAGTAGAGCCATTGCCAGAGGAGTTCGCCGTCTTCCGAGGAGTCAGAAGAGCAGGAGTGTTCCAAGGTTTTCCGTCAACCTTGCTGGTTCCTGGAAGCTGTTCGCAGAGGGCGAATAAAGCTTTGAGCAACGGTGATCATTCACCCCAGCAATTCCATTTCTCGCTTGTCACCCTTCTGTTGCCTTTAGCAGTTATGTCAGTATCTTCTTTTTAGAAGGCACTACTGCCAGTTTGCTACGATCACGAAAATCTCTTTAGATTATTCGTGAATTACGATATCTTTTTAGATCTCGTAATTTGCAGAATCCTTCTGGATCTCTGTTGCAAAATCTTCTTTAAGGAATTGCATTTGAAACGTTGTCTTTACAACTGTTTCAGTTTCTGTATTTTCCATCGAAAAGCGTGCCCCGGCGTTCCCGGCAATAACAATCTCAAAGCTTTATTGCTACGATGGAAAATATTAATGCTTTACTCCTAAACACTGACTTCTGTAAGTTAGAGAAGTTTGATGGAGAGCATTATCAAGTCTGGAAGAGGAAGGTTTATCTCACTCTTCAACTTAGAGACGTTGATCACGTATTGCTTGAAAAGGAACCTATTGTTCCAGATACTGGGTCTGCTGTCGCAATCTCTGCGGCTACTAAACTTCAGGCCAAGTGGAGAAGGGAGAATAGCATTTGCAGGTTGCTTATCCTGAATGCTATGGAGGATTCTCTAGCAGAATCCTACAGTAAGAAACCAATTGCCAGAGACATATGGGAGTCTCTGGAAAAACTGTACGAAGAAGACAAGAACAGGAGCAAAATATTTGTGGTTGAAAAATATCACAAATGGCTCTTTGAGGACGAGAAGTCCATGCTGCCGCAGGTCAAAGAATTTCTGAAGTTGCGACAGAAATTGGAAGACGAGGCTATGCCCCTCCCCGACAAGTTTGTTGTTGGAGGGATTGTCTCAAAGCTCCCCGCTGGGTGGAGCAAGTTCTATGCAAACATGCATAGGAAGAAGTTGGAGATCACCCTTGAAGATCTCCTACAGGAAATCTATGTTGAGGACCAAATGCGGGCTCAACTGAAGGTGGACACACTGTCCAAGCAATTGGCTAACGCCAATCTGGTTCAGACCAAGAAAACAAAGGGAAAGGGAAAGCGTGCAGATTTTCAGAAGAAGAAGAAGAACCCTAACAACTTGAATGTTAAGGGAACTTCTTTCAAGTCAAAGAAATCTAAGGCAAAGATGCCTTGTTTCAAGTGTGGCCAGTTGGGCCATTTCAAAAGTGAATGTTGATGCTGTAGGATCTGATTCAGACTGGTGGGTAGATACTGGAGCCACCTGCCATGACTGCTCCAGTAAGGAGTGGTTCACCACCTACACACCCGCTTCTGAAGCGGTTGTGATGGCGAACCAAGCACAAGCTGAAGTTCTAGGGATCGGGACGGTTATTCTGAAGCTGACTTCTGGCAAGTCTCTGACGCTTCAAGGCGTGAAGCACGTACCTGCTATCGCCAAGAACCTGATCTCGGGAGGCTTACTCTGCAATGCAGGCCTCAGAATGGACATCAATGCTGGCCAGATGGTGATGTCTATTAAGGGAACATATTTCGGGAAAGCTTTTTATACCGAAGGAATGTTCAAGATTCAGCTTGTAAATCAGTCCAATGTAATTAGTGTAATTAATGAAATCACTCATTCTGCTTATACTCTTGAGTTGTGGCATAATAGGCTAGGACATGTTCATTGTAAACGAATAAACAGAATATCTAGTCTATGACTTATCTCCAAATGTGGGGGTAAGGTAGAGAAATGTGAAGTTTGTGCTCAAACAAAGATCACAAGGAAACCCTTTTCTCGGATTAATCGAAGTACAGATCTTCTGGAGTTGGTACACTCCGATATCTGTGACTTCAAACAGTTCTCTACAAAGGCCGGGATGAAGTATTTCATAACCTTTATCGATGACTTCTCAAAGTATGCGTTCGTCTACTTGCTGAAGGCTAAAGACGAAGCATTTGAGAAGTTCAAGGAGTTCAGAGCTGAAGCTGAGCGGCAGACTGGACAACAACTCAAAAGGATAAGAAGTGATCGAGGTGGGGAGTACAGGTCTCATGAATTCGTATCGTTCTGCAAAGAACATGGAATTGTCAATGAGACTACGGCTCCGTACTCTCAATCAAACGGAGTAGCTGAGAGGAAGAACAGGACGTTAACTGAAATGATAAACTCAATGTTGTTGACTGCTGGCCTTCCTAAGTGCTACTGGGGAGAAGCTGCATTGACTGCCACTTTTATTCTAAATAGAGTGCCTCATGCAACTTCTGACGTTACTCCTCATGAACTCTGGTTCAAGGTCAGACCTAACTTGAATGTTATTCGAGTGTGGGGGTGTCTGGCTTATGTTAAGCTTCCAGATCTGAAGATTCAGAAGCTTGGGACAAGGACTACAAAGACGATCTTCTTGGGGTATGCCGAGAAGAGTGATGCTCGGAGATTTCTTGATATTGAGTCAAATCATATCATTGAATCTCGCAATGCAGAATATTTTGAAGACAAGTTTGCAAGGCACAAGAATATTGTTCTTCTGGATGTTCCGGAGAATAATGAGGGTGCACAAGAGACTGAAGTCTTCAATGAAGATGTGGTCCAAAAAGATGTTGTTGATACAACGGTTGAACCAGAACAAGCTGAGCCGTCAGCTAAGCGTGTGAGGAGGCCGAAGGACTTCGGAAGTGACTTTGTCACCTATCATGTGGAAGCAGATCCGCTTACCTATGATGAGGCGATGAAGACCAGAGACGCGGTTTTCTGGAAGGAGGCGATTGACAATGAGATTGATTCCATCACCTCAAATAACACTTGGGTGTTGGTTGATCTTCCTGAAGGAGCGAAACCCATCGGATGCAAATGGATCTTCAAGAAGAAGATGAAAGCAGACGGAACTATTGACAAGTTCAAGGCTAGGTTGGTAGCCAAGGGGTTTTCTCAGAAGCAGGGGATTGACTATTTTGACACGTATGCTCCAGTAGTCCGGATGACCACCATCAGAATGTTGATTGCTCTCGCAGCAATACATAAGATGGTGATACATCAGATGGATGTGAATACGGCTTTCCTAAATGGCGAGCTGACCGAAGAGATTTACATGCAACAGCCAGAGGGATTTGTCATCAGGGGTCTTGAAGACAAAGTCTGCAAGTTGGTGAAATTCTTGTACGGTCTTAAACAGGCTCCCAAGATGTGGCATGAGAAATTTGACAAAGTTATAAGGTCAAATGGCTACATGGTCAGCGATACGGACAAGTGTGTTTACACGAAGTTCGCTGATGGAAGAGGTGTGATCGTTTGTCTGTACGTGGACGACATGCTTATCCTAGGTACGGATATTAGATGTGTCACGGAGACAAAGAAATTCATCTCAAGCAAGTTCAGTATGAAGGACTTGGGGGAAGCTGATGTGATCTTAGGGATCAAGATCATCCGGACAGACACTGGACTAGCGCTGTCACAGTCTCATTATATTGAGAAAATGATCACTCGTTATGGGTATCGGGATCTTCCAGGGATCGATACGCCGTACATGTGTGATCTGAAGCTGAAGCCTAATTCAGGGGAAAGCGTCAGGCAGCTGGAGTATGCAAGCGTAATCGGGAGTTTGATGTATGCTACTACTGCCACAAGGCCTGACATAGCTTTCGCCGTGGGAATGCTGAGTCGTTTTACGAGCAATCCAGGTGTTGAACACTGGAAAGCTGTGGAACGGGTTATGAGATATCTCAAGAAGACTCAGACATATGCACTGTACTACAGCGGAGATCCGTCGGTAGTGGAAGGCTTCAGTGATGCCAGTTGGTGCTCAGAGGTGGAGAGCGAGAGGTCCACAGGTGGATACATTTTCACAATGGGTGGAGCTGCTATATCGTGGAAGTCGAAGAAGCAGACTATGCTCTCGCGGTCATCCATGGAATCTGAGTTCTTTGCACTTGATACCGCAGCCGAGGAAGCAGAATGGCTTCGGGAGCTCATGTATGATCTTCCAGTGGTTGGGGCGCAAATACCGGCGATACCGATATACTGCGACAACCAGGCGACTGCGGCGGTGGCATCAAATGACCTTTTCAACGGGAAGAAGAGGACTGTGCGGTTGAAGCACAGGGCAGTACACGATCTTATCAAGAGGTGTTATTGCAATAATTGATGTTCGGAGTCAGGAGAACCTGGCGGATCCGTTCACCAAGGACCTCAAGCGCCAGCTGGTCGATGACACAGCTTGTAAAATGGGCTTGAAGGCATTCTGATATTGTATTATTGTATTCCTACCATAAAGTTTTATGCTATTAGTTCAAAGATTTATCTACTAGGCATCTAGCTTTTGGTTCAAGGGAGGACCACTAATCGGAAGAATATCAGGAACGGTGGGTACATGTTCTATTGGGCATGGAGAGGTTACGGACCTATAACCACTGTTGTCTACTATTGTTTTCTGCGGAAAACGGTTCCTGTGGGAAGGTTGGCTTAATTGCCTTAATGAGTTCTCAGGCAGAGTGAATGCCTGGTATGCTTTACAGGAAGCATGGTAGCACAGCACTACAAGTAGTGTGACTCCATGCTATGTGTGGCGGTGACTCCACCATGAGGTTCTCGAAGGAGGTAAAGCCTCGGCTATGTTAGCCAAGTCACAGCGGCGTAGCACCGCAAATAGGCAGTTGGCCTAATGCTGTATATTGAATTAAAGAGGGATGTAGTCAGCACTACAAAGAGGAGGTGTTCCTCATGTTACGGGTGGCACGACACCACAATGAGGTAAACCCGGCTAGGGATAAAGCCTCGGCCTTGCAAGCCATGTCGTAGCGGCGTAACACCGCACAGAAGCGTAAGGCTTCATGCTGGGTAGTTTGGCACTACAAAGGGGCTAAACCTCATGCTACGGGTAGTATGACACTACGATGAGGTTCCCAGTGATTCGGGGTAAGGTCCTCGGCTTAAGGCCATATCATAGCGGCGTAGCACCGCAAAGAAAGCGTTGGACGCTTCATGCCATGTCTCTTTAATAAAGAACTCACCTATAGTGTATGGACAAAGAGATATCAGGCCGTCTCTTGAGGGTAAACTTGTAGACGCCCAATATTATACACTGAAACCAGGCTGGCACAGGGCCTTTAATGTGTAGCCAGAAGCACATGTAACTACATTATGTGAGTGAAAATAATTTCAGCTATGATGCAGAATTCAAGGCTTAGTCCATTCTTGTATTATAGTTTGATTTTTGACTCACGTGGGAAGATTCAAGTCTTAAGTGGCATCTATCCCAAAAGCATAATGGACAGTTACTGTGGGGAACACTCGTACTCATATATATAGAGATATGTGGGGGATTGTTGGGTTTTTAGCCTTTTGTTTTGGTTTTTAGTCCCACATCGGCTAGAAAGGAATGTGTATCTCCATATATATGAGTCTTTGCTCTTTATGGAGATGCACATGTAGTGCACATGGGTGTGTGCCATGTGGGATTAATTATTAATGGTATAAAGGCTTAATCAACAATTAAGAAGCTGTAAGCTTTTTGCTCTTGGAAATTTATTTCCATGGAGCTAAGCTCCGTAGGAGCTTAGCGACTCGGACTCGGACTCGGACTTGGACTCGGACTCGGACTCGGGCTCAAGGGCTCATGAGGCGTAATGTGACGTTTTGTTGGCGCACTTTGCACTTAGCACGTCAGCATCGTCGCTAGGCGCATAGTGCGCTTAAGTTGCGCTCGTTGTGCGAGCCACTTGCGCGACCACGTTGCGCAGTCCGTTACGCGAGCCCAGTTACGCTGGCCCAGTTACGCAGCCCAGTACGCAGCCCAGTACGTCCAGTACGCGCAGTGTGCGTAGCGTACGCAGCGTGCGTAGAGTGCGCAGTGTGCGCAGCGTACGCAGTGTGCGTAGAGTGCGTATGTGCGTATGGCTGGCTGCATATTAGAGCGGAAACAGTTGCAGCAGTTGCTGCACGTTCAGGAGTGGTTCAACCACTACCCTGAAGTTCAGGCAACTGCTTGGCAACCGCCCCGTGGGCTATATATGCAGGTTCTCTCCTCTCTCTCAGTGTTGGAGAAATCAGAATTCCAGGGAGAAAACTCTAAGTGTTCTTTAACACAACAGAGTAGTGAGCGTATTTTTTAACACAAACACTAGTACTTTTTAGTACGCGTGGGTTCTGTTACTTCAGAAACAGAGAGAGAAGAGTAGAGCCATTGCCAGAGGAGTTCGCCGTCTTCCGAGGAGTCAGAAGAGCAGGAGTGTTCCAAGGTTTTCTGTCAACCTTGCTGGTTCCTGAAAGCTGTTCGCAGAGGGCGAATAAAGCTTTGAGCAACGGTGATCATTCACCCCAGCAATTCCATTTCTCGCTTGTCACCCTTCTGTTGCCTTTAGCAGTTCTGTCAGTATCTTCTTTTTAGAAGGCACTACTGCCAGTTTGCTACGATCACGAAAATCTCTTTAGATTATTCGTGAATTACGATATCTTTTTAGATCTCGTAATTTGCAGAATCCTTCTGGATCTCTGTTGCAAAACCTTCTTTAAGGAATTGCATTTGAAACGTTGTCTTTACAACTGTTTCAGTTTCTGTATTTTCCATCGAAAAGCGTGCCCCGGCGTTCCCGGCAACATTTTTTAGCATGGCTTCCTGGTTGCATGAATCAAAAATGTGATACAAGCAATAAGTTAAATCATCTTACATGCGTATGGTCTTTTCATTTTACGGGAAGATCATGTCTTCTTCATGGTTGTCCTGGACTAGGAGGTTGGCATCACTCATAAGGGTGACATCAGCTTGACAGCTGATTGCAGGCTTCTGCTTGAACCTTCTGGGATGCTTCCCGATTTAGACTTGCTCCCCTTAGGCAATTCTTTTTTCATGATTATATATATTTTGTTGGTTCACGCTAACTGATTCTTGCTAGTGCTAACATTGTCTAAATATTTTGTGGATTCTTTAATTAATATATTATTCCACGTATCAAATTCATGTATTTTACCCTCTGTCGTGATGAAGTGTCTCGGTGCGGATGCTTAACATGCTCTACTATTTACAGGTGCACTGGTTGCTTTCGTAGTATTTGAAGATGGCAACATAAAATCAAGAGCGGACCGATACTTGAGCAGCATCACAAATTCAATCGAGATTGTTTTGCAACACAATGTGGAAGTCAGGATAGGTCTAGTGGCAGAAAATATTATAAAGAGGCCAAAACGTTTACCAGAGACTCTAGTCGCTAACCATGTTGGTAACAATGGACTTATGTCTGTGGGGAAAAAGGTGGAATCTGATAACGTAAAAGTTTCCGAGAAGGGTAGGTACAAAGGGCTTCTTAATTTACCTCGAGGTAGAGATTGTTCTGAATCTATGCTGCAAGGAACATCAGAGAAAAGAGACAGCTCTCTCGTACAAAATCAAGTCTCACAAGTGGCAAGTTTTCCAATGGTTCCTTCAGATGAGATTGATGAATCCAGCGGTAGGAAAGAGAAAGGACAAGAGGCCTTGGTGCTAAGGACTCATACAGCTGCTATAGATGAGCGTCGGCTGGAAAGTGCATGGCTTCAAGCTGCAGGAAAGAATTCATCAGGGTCGGCAGCTCATTCAATACCCCGGAGAAACTTAGATTTCCCACAAAATGGAATCAACTGTGAGAATCATATAGCTTCTTTGGAACTGGCTTCATCTAGGCATTGGGAAGATGAGCTTAATCACATTACAAAAGCTTTAAAAAACTATGATGTACAAGGCCACCACAGACAAGGCCAAGTTGATCAGTATGTCATTTCTCCGAGTTTATTGCACAGTAGTGACCTCACAGCAAATATCGACAAGGAAAACTTGTGAGTCTTTATTTCTTATGAGTTACTGTTGACCCATTCTGTATCAATCCACATTTGATTGATTTCATTCTCACTGTTTTATTTCTCACGAGTTCCCAGGTATTTGATCCTTGAGTGAGACTACAACCCGTGAATAATTTTTTATGGATTTTTCTGACCCTTATTACATTAATCTATATTTTACTAACTTTTTATAATATCACCAATAATTTTTTTTGTAATCTCTTTGCTTCTTTCCAGCCCTCGTCTCTTCTTTCAAGAGGTTGAGGGCTGAGAATGCCTTGTCTCAAACAGTAGTTCTGTCGCTCTTTGATGCCACTGTTGTTGTTAGAGTCCGGAGGGTATCTAGTTAAATTTTTTTGAGATTATTCATCGGATGTCTTGTTTGCTAGTTATATGATGAGGCTAATGCCTAATGCCCGTAACCATTGAACTTCAAATCCATTAAAACTCACGTACTACTATAACTCCTGCTAATTTTTCACGACCATGATCTGCATCTTGCTAATTTTCCGGTTTATCTAATGTTGATATCACATTTCTGATATATATTACAGGGGAAACGAGTCAGGACATGGGTGCACTGGGCTGTTTTGTTGGCAGCCTCGCAAATCCCAGAAAGAAAAGGTAGGTATTATGGCTCAAACTTGCAGCATTTTAAGAGAATATGCACGATGAATTCATGACGATTTTTTTTTTTTTTTTCAATTTCAAAATCAGGTGAAACAAGGAATCCGTGTACGGTCACCGAAGAGTGGCCGCCTTCATTGTTTGGGCAGCGTGAGAAGTCGAAGGCACGAGAAGGCAGTGTGAGAATATCATCGTGTAAAGCTCGAGTGTGCATTCTTCTTATACTCCATGTTCAATCTCGCAGAGTTTATTCTTCAAGAATGGAGAAGCTAAAGGACTGTTAACCATTGGTGACTCAAGCCTTACCACTTACTCGTAGATTCAGCAAATTGCATAGAGTTGGACACTGGAATCGGAAAAGAAACTTCAGATGGTTGCTCTCCTAATTGTTGACATAGACGCAAAATTCGTCAAATTTGTACGATGTACTGGGACTGCTTCTTGTTGTGAGTTACTTTAATAACCTCTGATTTGTTGATTGTTACATGCAATAAGCTGGGGATGAATGTGTATTCTTGTCTTAACAAGAGTATTAGAAGGAAAAAAAAATAGAACACTCATTACAGCTAACTCGTACTATTATGGTCACTAATCATGGGCCATATACTGCATAGTATTAACCCAATTGCAATTGGCAAGGTCTGAAATGTCAAGAACAGGAGAATTTCTATCTGTATATACATGCATGCTTGAAGCTGGTGAATGGGATCAATCCCAAGCTATATATACACACACCCCCCAACAGAATTACATTAACATAGCAGCTAAACTCTAAGGCCTCGTTTGGTTCACGGAAAGGAAATGCATTCCTTTGTATTTTCCATGGGAATGGGAAAATAGGATTCCTGTCACATTTCCTTTCCGTTGTTTGGTTGGTGCAGGAAAGGAAAGCAAAAATATAGCAATGTTCCAATAATATCCTTACATATAAAATAAAAATAACATTATGAAAAATAACATTAATGGTAAAATAAGCAATAACACATGGTTACTTTTGTCATAACTTTTGTAATAAATGTTGGGAAAGGAGGAGGGAAAATTAATCCCATGGGTCATGAGTGGAACCATATTCCCTCCAATTTTCCCCCTTGTGAGGAAATTGATTCCCAAGTTTGTGGTTACCAAACAAAGAAAAGGAACACCTTTCCTTTCCTACTTCCTTGAATCCGTGAACCAAACGAGGCCTAAGGATGAGTTTAAAGTGTGACTTTCAATACATCTGTCTCTAAGAGAAGAGTTTGTGTTTGGCTAGCCATTGTAATTCCATTGAAAGTGGCTCTATTATGACAGAGTAGAGTTCATGTCCCCTCATTTTCTCATTTCTGAGTTGCAGAAGAAAGGGAGAAGATCTCGTTGCAAGGAGAGGAGTAGTTTGCTACTATTTTTGTTAATTAATTTATTTGTTAATTAATAGATTTTTGTTAATTTTCTTCAACTAATAGATCTTTGTTAATTCCTTTGGAAGTTTGTTAATGTTGATATTGTGAATAGATTTTTGTTGATTAATAACTTTTTCGTTGATGCTATTTTTCTTCATATGCTCATAAACACTCTTGCATACCCTGGATTTTTTATGCTGCTATTTTTCTTTAACTAAATAGTTTTTTGTTACTTAATTAATAGATATTTTTATTTGAAAGTTTGTATACCATGGGAGATCATAAACACTCTTGCATTACATGTCATTGCTAACCAAACTTGAAATCTACAATAGAGGGCACTTGTAAGGGGCAAAATATTATGTATCCGAACACAATTTGAAGCTCAAAATGACAGCATATGCAATGTATTGCATGTGATTGAAATCGACTCTTTCACACTTCTAAGGACTTAAATTTATCCAAACACTCCCAAGCTTGGAACAAAGGCATAGCAATCATGGTGTTGGTGATGGGTGAGATTCCCTTCCTACGTCGAGAACACACTTTGTAACCCCTAGAGTTCAAAAAAAAAAAAAAAAAAAATAGAATTGGGGAATTTACAATTTTCTAGATAATTTTCTGAAGTAGTAGAAACTCTAAAACCTACTTTTGAGATATTTTCTTGTATTATTAATTTTTAAATTTAGTTCATGAAAAATAAATTCTAATTAAGGTTTAAATTATTTCCTAAGTACAGTCAATAATTAGTTGGTATATTTGAGGATTGGTGAATAATTAACCATATCTGAAAAAGGCTAAATTTTAGCTTGATACCTTCAACTATTTAAGTTTTTCAACTTGATAGTCTAAACTTTAATATTAGACAACTTAATACCTCAAATATAATTGTACAATAATACCCTAACAGAGTTAGCAAAAAAATTTAAATGACGAAAATATTCCCCTCATTTTGATCACTTCAAATACCCCCGGGGAGGAAGATGGAGTAATTTCATCAAAAAAATATTATTTATGTTTGTTGAAATGAAAATTTTAATTCCTGACTAACAGAGGGCGTCGACTTGAAAATAATCAATAGTTGAGAGCGGTGGTTGGTAAATTGAAATTTTTGAATAGTTGAGGGTATGAAGTTGAAATTATGCTCTAAAAATGACTCAACAAAAATAACTATTAGTTAATAATGAGAATATCTATATATATATAATAGTATATATCTATATATATACTATTATATAATCCAAATAGCAGGGGCATTTGGATTATGTAGATTCTTAGATAAAATTATATTTATGTTAGGGTAACAAAGTCATTTACATCATAATAATTTAAAATTCATGTAAAATTCTAAACGGTTTATAACTTCCTCTTCCTTCTTCCTAAGATGTGTTTCTCTTTCTCTAAACTTTTTTTTAATTAACAGAATAAAAATTTCACCTATTTTCATTTCTCAGACCTATTTTCATAGAGAATGGAAAAGGAAAAAAAAAAAGTCTGGAGGCATACACACGGTCGGACCACGGAGGAGAGGAAGCTTGGCGCAAGAATCATCCCCATGTAAATAATTGTTCTTTCTTCCTCTCTCTTTCTGGATCATTTTTTAGGTGTGGTGATTTTACCGTTACCATTATGGTTTTGGTGATTAGAGTTTTGTGGCGAAGCCTGAGTGTATGACGGATGGCTCCGTCAATATGGTTGTCTGGCACATTCACACACATATTATTTCTTGAAATTAATGTTATCATATGAAATTAATATGCATGTATCTGATTGTATGCCTGCAATCGCATATAAGTAATTCTTCTTTCTTCATCTCTCTTTCTAAATCATTTTTAGATGGTGGTGATTTACAATTATCATTATGGTTTTGGTGATTAGGATTTTGTGGCAAAGCCGGAGAGTATGACGGATGGCTTCGTCAATCTGATTGTCTAGCACTGCACCATATTGGAAAAAAACAAGGGGTAATACTACTCCCTCTCTCACATACACATATTATTTCTTGAAATTAATGCTATCATAGGAAATTAATATGTATTTATCTGATTGTATGCATGCAGTTCTATTCAGTTCAACATGTATACTATTGTACGGCGAAGAGTTTTTCTAATCAAAATAAAAAAAACCATATGTTATTATGTAATCTATCATCTGTAGTATGTATCTTATTTATGTAACTATATATTGAATCCATCATGGATTTTATTTCTTCTACACAAATTACCTGTTTTTTTTTTACTACAAATTACTTATTTATTGGATTTTTTTTTTTAACCTCCACACTAATTTTAGCATATGATCTTAGCATAGCGGGGTTAAAAACAATTAATCTCTCCGCACTCTTATTCTCTTTCTAATTTAAATTATCAGGTTAAATTATTTAAATTAGTTGATACTCTCTTATTACCCGACAAGATAACATTTTAAAACTTAGATAAGATAAATTTTAAATATAATGTTACTTAGATTATTTAAAAAGATAAAAATAAATTATATTAATGATAAGATAACATTAACTTCCATATAAAGAAGGAAAAAATATTAACTTTACTTTAAAACCTAATTTAAATAAGGCTTAATTGCACTTTGCTACCCTCAACTATTCCGCTTTTTCAACTTGATACCCTAAACTTTTTTTTAACAAGTTGATACCAAAAAAATTTTGGGACGAAAATACCCCTGCTCAAACCTTAAAATTATCCCCCCTCCCCCAAACCCCCCTCCCCCCACTCCGGCTACCCCCTCCCTCCCGCTCCGCCGCCCCTCCTCTTGAAACGCTAAGGACTCCATGCCTCGGCACGTCCAAGCCAAGTCCCGCCCCGAGCTGATCATAACCTGAACCTGCACACAAACTAGTGGGGGATTAGTGCTTTCGTCCTCGCTGCACTGATCAAGAGCCACTCACACCCAACCAACACTAAGTATATTTAGTGGAACATGCATCTTAAATTGGTGATCTTTCTATTTAGCCTTAGGATCAGTTTTATGACAATATTCAAGCATAGCACTTTATCATAAATGTGTCCAATATCGTGTCCCTGCGACAGATACAGTTAGACATAATATGAACATAAACATAATGATCGTGCTCATCTCCGTCCCATTTTTTCTAGCCTACAATGGTTAGAACTTTACATAAGCAATCATACAATTCACGCAACCAACCAACCAACTATAAACTTAGATATATGCATAAGGATTGCAGGCCCTGCGTCTGCACCCAAACTCTAATCTCAGCCCACCGGCCCTATCTATATGAAGGTCACGATGTTTCGCACCGTAATGGACTTGGCATCCTTATGTGTAAGTCTATGATCGCTCCAATACGGGTTGCTAGCCTAGTATCCGAAGGATCCCAAACTTACTGATATCATAACTTATCACAACACTGGACAGTCGTAACCCGTCCTAATGATGTGCACCATAACTACCATACATAATTTTCTCCTAGGCCGAACGGTCCCGCACTACAACAAAAAGACCTATTAATGACGCTTGATAAGTGGATTTCATGACGGTTGATAAAGAAGCGTCATCAAAGTTCAGCAAGACTATATTCTATGATGATTTTCTATATAAACGTTATTGATTATCTCTCAGTGATACGAGCGTTATGAAAAAAAACCAAAATTTAAGTCGAAACCTCGACTCTTCCGCACTTACTGTAAACCCCCAATATTTTCTAATTATTTTAGTGCTTTAAAAATTACTTTTGCTATATTATTTAGAATTAATGAGGTAATTGGTATATGTACATAATTATAGATATATATTATATGTATGATGGTGTGCTTGATATTTTTTAATTGTTAATAAATATAGTCTACAATTATTATAAACATTTTGTCACGTATTTAAAATTTATAGGATTTTTGGGATTTGTATTCATATATATATATATATATATATATATATATATATATATATATATATATATATATATATATGATAATAGCAAAAAAAAGAAAAAAAAAAGAAAAAGGGAGGCCCGGCCCCCTAAAGCACCTAAATGCTAACTTAGCAGCTACACAGCTGCAATTGTTTTTAAACCCAACCCAAACCCTTAGCAAACCGATACCCCCATATTCCTAATACGAATAGAAGACAGGCGGCATCAGTATATATAACTGCTCCGCAACCGAAACCCTAACTCTCCATATCTCTTTTCCCTCCTGAAGCCCCCTCGATCTCGAACCCCAGACGAACTACCCTGGCCGCTGGCGGCATCGCACCACCGTGCGAACACTGCCGGACACCCCAGGCCGATCGCACATCAGAACAATTTCGATTTTTTCCAAACATCAAGGTACCCTTCTTCCAATCCTCATTTCTTCATGCACGCTCGATGATTTCTCGAATTATAAACTCCTGTGTGTAGCCTATATGTACCCCTCCAATCTCCTTCTAATGGAATCCTGAGAACCCCAAGGGATTGCTCGAGAAATCGAAGCAAAGTCGCCCCAAAAACTGTTGAAAACAGAGTTTGAACCTAGTTTCAAAACCACAACTTAGAATCCAGATTTCGAACTGTGTCAAGATTTTTCAGAAACTAATTGAACATATGTTAAGACAACATAACCACGATTAAAACACAACTTGTAGATCTGTATTTCAATTTCTGTGTAAGAATTAAATCAGTGTTAAACTTGTGCGAAAAATTGTTTTCAAAATAGTTAATTTCAGAGAATTTTTCCCGATATGACGTGCGCTCCGACAAACCGGCGACGTGGTCGTGTGCTATATGCATCGAAAGACGCGTATGGACGTTGTCGACGTGTGGGAACTTACGTAACTCAGTTTTGTCGCGTGTGCGCGACGAAATCAACGCGTATCCGTCGAGATACCCCCGTATCGGCGATTTGCAAACTTTGCCCTAACTTTGTGTACAGTCGTCGATTCGAGACGAAACTTACGCCAACAGGTCCGAATCGAAATTCTGGTCCTGTGTGCCAAGTTTGGTTCGATTCTGAGAAGGTCGAATCGGAACCCTTTTTTGGCGGGCCCGCGACCCACTCAAACGGGCGAATTTGTACACGGCTCATCGGAATCCAAAACTGGACATACCGTTGAGTTCCTCTCCTCAAACTGAATCCGTAGATATGTAGTTTGACGACTTTAGAGACCATAGACTTTGGCACGTATTTCGGTGCAAAGCGGGTCTAACGGCGGACATCGTTTTGACCCGAAATTATGATTTTGCCCTTGTTCCAGAATTGGACTTTTGGACAGGCGTTTCCTAGGTATATCTTATTCACCGAGATTATTTTTGATATTTGTTTTAGCGTCTGGAGTCATCCGTGATTTGTGAGTTTTGGTGCTGACACTTGCTACTCTTGGATTGCCCTTCTCGTACCGCAGGCAAGTATACCTTGCCATAGATTCTGATTGTGTTCATTATTTTCAGTATATTTTATTATTGCATATTTCTTTCTCTTATTTGTCATTTTATTTTTATTAGGCGTCCAAGTCACACTTGGGTGCAAGCGGCTAAATTTAGTCGTTATATTTATTTATGTCTTTATTTGCATGTCGACCTTGTGTCAGTTGACTACCCTATGAGTATGTGGGATACTTTCATATCCCCTATGGCCTTGACACATGTGTATCACGTGATGAATGAGTTATATAGGACACGGACCTGCGTACTCGACTGGCCATCGATACGTACGGGACGTGTGACGGTTAGGAGGTAACTGCTATTAGTGAGTCGAGTTAGAAGTCGTAGCAGTTGCCAACTGGACAGGCTGTGGATACATCTTGGACAGGAGCAGTTGGAGGGAGGGGACAGCTACTAGCGTAGGGGCCACATTTATTTTTACACACTTTGGGGCCGAGAGTGACTTGTATGAGTACTACTTTCTGCCCTGGCCGATAGTGTCTCGGATGAGCACTACTTGACGGCCACTCTTTATTACTTGCTTGCGTAAATTCGTTACAGCCCCTGCGTAGAACGTTGTCCTCTAAAGTGCATCTCACATAGACGGTTAGGAGATCCTGTAGAGTCATAGTTGCATATTTTTACACATTCAGTTACTTGGCATGTTTTCTGTATCTTGTTACGTCCCTCTGAGGACCTGGGGATCTCTCTAGGATTAGACGAGCAGGACTATCTAGAGGAGTACGGTGCTGCATAGGATCCATCATACATCGGTGATAAGACATCACCTGCCCATACTTAGTTTTATTCTTTATTATCTGAGACCATGTATTGGACATATTTTTATCATCTTTCTTGTTGTTTGAGGAGGTTGGACTCTATTTAGTTGAGACTATTTTTCCATAGCTGTTTGAGTGGGAATGTCTATCCGGCTATATTTTGATATCATCATTTATCTTATTTAGTGGACTTATTATATTCTCTGTGTTGAGCTGCGGATGTGATTTAGATATATTATTGTGGCTTATCATTTATTATTATTATAACTTATGTACCAATACGAGGATTATCATATATTGGTGTATTCTTTGTATACGTGCAGCTGGCATGCTGACGTACTTAGTCCTACGTATTATGGGACTGAGGCGTTACATGTTTTTATGGTGGTCCATGCAGGTCGAGTAATATTTGTCACGACCCGCACCCACCGTGAGGGTACGAGTACGTAACAGCGCCCAGCCTACGCCGCAGTATCGACGGTAGAACGCTGTTCTAGGTCATGAACTATAACTAACTAACATTAAATACGCTCCATAAGGAGGCCAACACAGAGGTACAACTCAATCACAATCTAGAGATAGAATATGGCATGATAAAATAGATAAGAAAATCCTCAACTGAGGTACAACAAAAATGAAATAACATAAGTTAAATACTACCAGTCTCAACATCTCTAAAATATACAACTCTGAAATCAAGGACAACAACTAAACATGAAAAAAGAAACAATCTAGACTATCTAAACTATGCCATGGGTATCATCCTCAGCAACTGCCTGAACCTCCCCAGGGGTCCAGGTCGCGAGTGTCATCTAGGCAAGCTCCATAGTAAGGGGTGCAGGGTTCCTCATCATCCTCTGTAAAATTTTCAACAGGTCCAGTCAGGACGAGAGCGAGCACAATACATCTCAACAGATCATAGCATGTTAGAAAATATAATCATGCAGTAAAGTAAGATACATAAACTGAAAGAAAGTACAGAATGTAAACAGAGAGAGAACTGTAATAGAAATATCTACTATAAGTAGAGAACTACCAGTGACTAGTGATTTAGAGTACAAAGTCGACATGTGAACGGCTTGATTTGCACATGGCTATACTAAAGAGGCGTACATGGCTATTCTACTTTGGAATTGTTCACATGACTATTTATACTCTCCCGTACCCCCAATCAATACACAAGGATCCAGCCAGGTTATGTTATGATTCCATGTAATGGCCCACAAGGAGTGATACATGGTAGGCCCATAAATGGGTGATTCAAAGAAGACTCTGTGATCATGAGAGTACATGTCACAAGTGATCAATGAACCGTGAAGCATAGTGATACACCATGTAAGTGAAACACACAGAACATGTAGTATCCGATGCTCCTGAGGGGATAACATCTCAAGAAAGGATCCATATAGTACTAATCCGTGTGAACAACGTGACAGTATCAAGTACAGTAATTTAAAGCAGGAAAATAATTCTAAACAGGATATGAAATGATCAGAGAATGTACTCGCCTGGTATCTGAATAGCTGTAGTAAATGTACTGTCCGAGATGAGGTACCTAACTCCTAGTTAGAGCAACACAATTCAAGATGTATACAGGGGATGATAATTGTAATCTACAATGCATCTACATGCTGTCTAGGTCAAACTAGACTAAAGTCAACATTTGGTCAACTCTAGTCAAACTAGGTCAACCTAACCCAGACAAGTCTTACTAAGCGTAACCAGCCTATTCTAGCAAGCACATATCATTCACAAGTGACACCAGTCTAACCACACACTAAACTCATGTGTATACATTCATATACACATAGGCTTGCACACATATTCATACATGTTAATTATATAGGCAATATGCATATATCTATAATACATTATATATATGTAAAAAGGCAATATCTATACTACCTCACATTATCACATTAAGCTATATATTAAATATATATAAATAAAAAAAATAAAAAATAAAAATAAATATATATATATATAAATATAAATAAATAAATATATATATATATATATATATATATATATATATATATATATATATATATATATATATATATATATATATATATATATATATATATATATATATAGAGTTAGAGAGAGCTATATAAATAGGCAAATGCCATAACTATCTCACATCACCCAATCATTTGCACATATCACATTGGGCTATACATCTATCACTCACATTACATAGGAAATTGCATGCATTATTCATTTCATATTACTTATTTCATTACACATATTCACTAGGTTAGATATTATATATATATATATATATATATATATATATATATATATATATATATACATACATAACATAGAGGGAAGATATGTATGTCAAGAAAATGTGTGGCTGGGTGTGTGTATGGATGCACAGGAAAATAGTGTTCAGGATTTTAGTCTACATGGGTGAGAGTGTAAATGTGTGTGTGGGTGAAACTCAGTTTTGTGACCGTGTGTGTAAAATGAACTGTGTACAGGAGAGTCGTGTGTGGGTGTGTAAATGTGATAAGAGGGTAGTCAACATGTGAGGGGCTGTGTAGGGTGAATTGGGGACTGTCACGGACAGTCATATGGCTAAAATCTGGACTGTTTTGGACAGTTGAAGGACTGAATGTTGGACTGAAATGTGGGGCTAATGATAGGTTTTAGGATGGCCAATGGAGGCTAATATGTGGTAGCAATGGAGTGGGTTTATGGATAGTTTTTAGGACATCATGGGTAGGTGTGTGGACAATAAAAGAAACAGGGAATGACAGTCCCATATCTCTAACTAAATTTTAGTTAAAGGAAGAGTAAGATCTCAGGTATCAAGAATTTAGCCATTCAACTCAGTTAATAACAAACTGGAATAAATTTCAGGTCTTATTAAGAATCAAACAGTGATGTATATATAGAAATAAAACTGGAATCAGTGATAGTAGGAACTGAATACATCTCAGGAAATAGGAATTCCTGGAGAACCTAATGACAGTCATCATCCTTTCAACCCCAACACAAATTTGAGTTAGTTTATAGGAGAGGAAACCAATTCCAGATTTGACAGAAATTTAGAATCAAACCATCATTAAATCAAACAACAACCAATGTAATGTGTGTGTACCTATCATATTGTATACATTTATATTGTGTATCAGGAAAAAGAATAACTAGGATTGGGTGTGTGTCATGAATCCAATGTGGTTCTCAGGTTTTAGGAAATTAGATCAGGGAAAGTGCATTGACAGTTAAATTGGTGTGAGTGATATGGATCCTAAAAAAAAACAGTGAACAAACTCAGGAATTTGTGAAAGGAAATCAGTTAACAATATTTAATCTCAGTTTACATGTATTTCAACTCAGGAATTCAAATTCAGGAATCAAATTTTGATATACAACCTAAAATCTAAATCTTAATTCAGTTAATGCACAACAGTGATTTACATTATTTGATTCTTAGCCAATCTCAGGTTTTCAGCTCGAATCCATTCTCAGGTTTCCTAAGTATACACAGGTTTAACTAATCCCTAAAATCTCAGGAAATCTTAGTAATTTACACTACTGAATTCAACAACCAAAACTGGAAACACTCAGTTAACAATGAACTAACATTGGACTAACTCAGTTACACAGTTTAGCAATTCATGTAAATTTAGAAAACTAACTTGTAAGATCAAACTAGCATGAAATAATACACATGTCTAGGAAATCAAATGACAATTAACCCATTGATTAAACAGTTAATAATGGAAATTAAACACAGGAATATGGGTACATGAACTATGTATCAGTCCTTAGGAGAAATCCAAAATTTGATAAAAAAAACATGTTAATATGCTAAACTACAAATTGGTAATTAACCTACTATATGTGCACGTGGTGTACACTCCGTGTCGTGTCCAGAACCTGACACAAACGTGTCCAAAACACAAATTTACACAGAATAGGAAAATACTGCACAGGCAGCCTCGTGCGTGCGTGTGGGTCGCCCTAGGACACGACACAGGTGTCCAAGTGTCTCGTGGTCATGTCCCTAGGTTCGTCTAGGGTAGGGCTTTGTGTCAGTGTCATAGTGAAGTGTCCAAGTCGTGTCGTGTCTGAGTTAAAGGGTCGTATCAGACGCGAATTTTCGTATGTGTGCACAGTGCACGAATCAGTGCGGGCCATATATCGCGTCCGACACGACACAAGAGGCCACGAAACTTGGAAAGGGGTATGTCAGACATGGCTCCCTCCTCCACACCAAGTTTCAGGTGTCGAAGTGCCGTGTCGTGTCCGTTAGGTCACTCGAGTAGCAGGGGAGCAGTGTACTCCCCTGTGCAGTGTCATGTGGGCGAGTTCGTGTCCAAAATAGACACGAACAGTGTCCTGAAATGTGCTCAGTCAAGCATGAATTCAATATATATATATATATATATATATATATATATATATATATATATATATATATATATATAATACTACAAATCCATTTAAACACTTTCCAAAAATATCAAGTTTAAACCCTTTGTGGAAAATCAACAAACACTTAACAAACAAGCTGATACGTGTCCGATACGGACACGAAATTGACATGACTCGACACCACACCTATGCTAGCAGCTAGGGGACTCCTAGGGCTTCCTATCCATGTAAAGAAAATGAAATTTGGTGGAGAGAATATGGATTTACCTATATGTTAAAATTTCAATAAAAAGCTCCAAAGGGGGTTTCTTCTTGTTAGCCAAAACTCTCCAAATTTGTCCAAACCTGAGATTTCTCTCCATGAACAGTAAGGAACCTCAAATTAGAACACCATGGAAGAAGTTTGGATGAAAAAGGATTAATATTGAATAAAATATGAAGAAGTTTCAATGGAGGCTAACCTTGTTCTTAGAAAAATGATAGAATAATGGAAGGGGCACAAATCTCTAAAAGGATATTATATAGGCAAGGGGGGTCTTGGCTGGCCACTTTAGCTAGGGTTAGGGTTTTTAGAATGCATCTAAGGGCTAGCAATGAATCATGACTATTGAGTGGCCTAGAATCTAGGGCTCTTTCCTAGTTAAGTTGCAACCCACTCACTAAGCTAAACATGACTCAAACCATTTAACCAATACTAACAAATTCTCAAAGTGGTTAACTAGGCTAGCTATGGTTAATCTAGGTTAGGCTAACCAAAATCACATGAAAATTTATTAACTAGTATTTAAATCACACCATTCAATAAATCATTTAAATTCCAAATAATATATATTAATTCAAATAATTCAAAAATGACAAAATACCCTCAAACTAAAAATGATAAATAAAATACCCTAATCACATGGCTAGGCTCTAGGGCAGACACTCTACGGTTTCACTAGCTGCACACCAAATCACAAGTCATGATTTAAATAGTTTTAAATGATTAAAAATCAATAAAAATCATATTAAATTTTAAATATCATAATTAAATAAATTAAAATACAAAATTTCAAAATTACCCTCATTTTAGAAACTGGATGTTACAAGTCTACCCACCTTAGAAAAATTTCGTCCTCGAAATTTAATATGGTAGTAGTCCTTCTAGGTCAAACACCCCACAATCAAAGTCTCAAACATACCGTCAGATAATCATATGCGTCTGTCCAAAATCATGATACTCAGAATCTTTGTCGTGCTAGTGAGCAAGGGTACGATAATCACAGAGTCCTCGACTAAGGCACATACCTCTAGAATCATGGTATTTAAAATTTTTGCATTGCCGCATGCTTGGCAGTGAAAACCTTAAATTCCCATACCCGAGAAATACGTCCTAAATTCGACTATATGTCCTCACTATGCCTGCTAACACGACTATCAAAGATTTTAGATCCCATAACTGAGGTGACCTAGCCCATATGATTCATCTCAGAAGAAAGTCAAACATAACACAAGAACAACAGGACAAAATGGATAAATCAACAAGGAACAGAGGGAATCGAATTTTCAAGACAGTTATAAGAGGCAATTGCGGAAATGAAATCAAAAGAACGGAACCTGCAACTAGATCTCCAACGGCCTGAGCATCCTCGACTATCCTGGCGAAAGCTTGCTCCTGCTGGCCTCCCCTGGCCTGCTGCTGATGCTGCATGTACCTCTGCTGCTGAGTCATATCTGGAATGACGGGGGAAGACCTCCGGACAGGTGGAGGTGCACTCCCAAAAGCTGTAGACGTTCCTATATGAGAAGAAATAGGGGGTGTTGTGGTCCCACCGTCCACAATCGGGTGAGGGGTGGTAGGCCTCTCACCAGCGTCTGCTGAGCCAGAGCGATGTTATCGTGTCTCCATCACCATCCCGGAGACAGATCAAACAAGGAATCAATACTGAGATAGAAATGATAATTCAAGGGAGGACAGTTATTCAAGAAAGTATCAGGAATTTAGATGGCAGGGATCCAGTTAAGAGTTTTTCCTAATGTGATTGAGTACTTCAAAAATAATCCTAATCCTACTGCAGACTGTAGTGATACTCTAGTTCGAATACCACTACATAAACTCGACCTGCATGGGCCACCACTAAAAACGTGTCACGACCCGCACCCACCGTGAGGGTACGAGTACGTAACAGCGTCCAGCCTACGCCACAGTGTCGGCGGTAGTAGAACGCTGTTCTATGTCATGAACTATAACTAACTAACATGAAATACTCTCCATAAGGAGGCCAACACAGAGGTACAACTCAATCATAATCTAGAGATAGAATATGGCACGATAAAATAGATAAGAAAATCCTCAACTGAGGTACAACAGAAATGAAATAACATAAGTTAAATACTACCAGTCTCAACATCTCTAAAATATACAACTCTGAAATCAAGGACAACAACTAAACATGAAAAAAAACAATCTAGACTATCTAAACTATGCCATGGGTATCATCCTCAGCAGCTGCCTGAACCTCCCCAGGGGTCCAGGTCGCGAGTGTCATCTAGGCAAGCTCCATAGTAAGGGGTGCAGGGTTCCTCATCATCCTCTGTAAAATTTTCAACAGGTCCAGTCAGGACGGGAGCGATCACAATACATCTCAACAGATCATAGCAGGGTAGAAAATATAATCATGCAATAAAGTAATATACATGAACTGAAAGAAAGTACAGAATATAAACGGAGAGAGAACTGTAATAGAAATATCTACTATAAGTAGAGAGCTACCTGTGACTAGTAATTTAGAGTACAAAGTCGACATGTGAACGGCTTGATTTGCACATGGCTATACAAAAAAGGCGTACATGACTATTCTACTTTAGAATTGTTCACATGACTATTTATACTCTCCCGTACCCCCAATCAATACACAAGGATCCAGCCAGGTTATGTTATGATTCCATGTAATGGCCCACAAGGGGTGATACATGGTAGGCCCATAAATGGGTGATCTGGGAATGCCCAAAAATGGGTGATTCAAAGAAGACTCAGTGATTATGAGAGTACATGTCACAAGTGATCAATGAACCGTGAAGCATAGTGATACACCATGTAAGTGAAACGCACAGAACATGTAGTATCCGATGCTCCTGAGGGGATAACATCTCAAGAAAGGATCCATATAGTACTAATCCGTGTGACCAACGTGACAGTATCAAGTAAAGTAATTTAAAGCAGGAAAATAATTCTAAACATGATATGAAATGATCAGAGAATGTATTCGCATGGTATCTGAATAGCTGTAGTAAATGTACTGTCCGAGATGAGGTACCTAACTTCTAGTTAGAGCAACACAAGTCAAGATGTATACAGGGGATGATAATTGTAATCTACAATGCATCTGCATGCTGTCTAGGTCAAACTAGAATAAAGTCAACACTTGGTCAACTCTAGTCAACCACATTAGTCAAACTAGGTCAACCTAACCCAGACAAGTCTTACTAAGCCTAACCAGCATATTCTAGCAAGCACATATCATTCACAAGTCATACCAGTCTAACCACACACTAAACTCATGTGTATACATTCATATACACATAGGCTTGCACACATATTCATACATGTTAATTATATAGGTAATATGCATATATCTATAATACATTATATATATGTAAAAAGGCAATATCTATACTACCTCACATTATCACATTAAGCTATATATATATATATATATATATATATATATATATATATATATATATATATATATATATATATATATATATATATATAGAGAGAGAGAGTTAGAGAGAGCTATATAAATAGGCAAATGCCATAACTATCTCACATCACCCAATCATTTGCACATATCACATTGGGCTATACATCTATCACTCACATTAGATAAGAAATTGCATTATTCATTTCACATTACTTATTTCATTACACATATTCACTAGGTTAGATATTATATATATATATATATATATATATATATATATATATATATATATATATATATATATATATATATAAGACAGAGGGAAGATATGTATGTCAAGAAAATATGTGGCTGGGTGTGTGTATGGATGCACAGGAAAATAGTGTTCAGGATTTTAGTCTACATGGGTGAGAGTGTAAATGTGTGTGTGGGTGAAACTCAGTTTTGTGACTGTGTGTGTAAAATGAACTGTGTACAGGAGAGTCGTGTGTGTGTGTGTAAATGTGATAAGAGGGTAGTCAACATGTGAGGGGCTGTGTAGGGTGAATTGGGGACTGTCATGGGCAGTCATATGGCTAAAATCTGGACTGTTTTGGACAGTTGAAGGACTGAATGTTGGACTGAAATGTGGGGCTAATGATAGGTTTTAGGATGGCCAAAGGGGGCTAATATGTGGTAGCAATGAAGTGGGTTTATGGACAGTTTTTAGGACAGCATGGGTAGGTGTGTGGACAATAAAAGAAACAGGGAATGACAGTCCCATATCTCTAACTAAATTTCAGTTAAAGGAAGAGTAAGATCTCAGGTATCAAGAATTTAGCCATTCAACTCAGTTAATAACAAACTGGAATAAATTTCAGGTCTTATTAAGAATCAAACAGTGATGTATATATAGAAATAAAACTGGAATCAGTGATAGTAGGAACTGAATACATCTCAGGAAATAGGAATTCATGGAGAACCTAATGACAGTCATCATCCTTTCAACCCTAACACAAATTTGAGTTAGTTTATAGGAGAGGAAAGCAATTCCAGATTTGACAGGAATTTAGAATCAAACCATCATTAAATCAAACAACAACCAATGTAATGTGTGTGTACCTATCATATTGCATACATTCATATTGTGTATCAGGAAAAAGAATAACTAGGATCGGGTGTGTGTCATGAATCCAATGTGATTATCAGGTTTTAGGAAATTAGTTCAGGGAAAGTGCATTGACAGTTAAATTGGTGTGAGTGATATGGATCCTAAAAAAAACAGTGAACAAACTCAGGAATTTGTGAAAGGAAATCAGTTAACAATATTTAATCTCAGTTTACATGTATTTCAACTCAGGAATTCAAATTCAGGAATCAAATTTTGATATACAACCTAAAATCTAAATCTTAATTCAGTTAATGCACAACAGTGATTTACATTATTTGATTCTTAGCCAATCTCAGGTTTTCAGCTCGAATCCATTCTCAGGTTTCCTAAGTATACACAGGTTTAACTAATCCCTAAAATCTCAGGAAATCTTAGTAATTTACACTACTGAATTCAACAACCAAAACTGGAAACACTTAGTTAACAGTGAACTAACATAGGACTAACTCAGTTACACAGTTTAGCAATTCATGTAAATTTGGAAAACTAACTTGTAAGATCAAACTAGCATGAAATAATACACATGTCCAGGAAATCAAATGACAATTAACCCATTGATTAAACAGTTAATTATGGAAATTAAACACAGGAATATGGGTACATGAACTATGTATCAGTCCTTATGGAAAATCCAAAATTTGATATCAAAAACATGTTAATATGCTAAACTACAAATTGGTAATTAACCTACTATATGTGCACGTGGTGTACACTCCGTGTCGTGTCCAGAACCTGACACAAACGTGTCCAAAACACAAATTTACACAGAATAGGAAAATACTGCACAGGCAGCCTCGTGCGTGCGTGTGGGTCGCCCTAGGACACGACACAGGTGTCCAAGTGTCTCGTGGTCATGTCCCTAGGTTCGCCTAGGGTAGGGCTTTGTGTCAGTGTCATAGTTAAGTGTCCAAGTTGTGTCGTGTCTGAGTTAAAGGGTCGTATCAGACACGAATTTTCGCATGTGTGCACAGTGCACGAATCAGTGCGGGCCATATATCGCGTCCGACACGACACAAGAGGCCACGAAACTTGGGGAGGGGTATGTCAGACATGGCCCCCTCCTCCACACCAAGTTTCAGGTGTCGAAGTGTCGTGTCGTGTCCGTTAGGTCACTCGAGTAGCAGGGGAGCACTGTACTCCCCTATGCAGTGTCCTGTGGGCGAGTTCGTGTCCAAAATGGACACGAACAATGTCCTGAAATGTGCTCAGTCAAGCATGAATTCAATATATATATATATATATATATATATATATATATATATATATATATATATAAAATATATATATATATATATATATATATATATATATATATATATACCCCCTCCCGCACTAGCCGGCTGGGTGGCGCTGCCACGGGCTGGTGCGCGGATGCCCGGACACATAAAAAAAAAAAAAAAAAAATATATATATATATATATATATATATATACTACAAATCCATTTAAACTCTTTCCAAAAATATCAAGTTTAAACCCTTTGTGGCAAATCAACAAACACTTAACAAACAAGCTGATACGTGTCCGATACGGACACGAAATTGACACGACTCGACACCACTCCTATGCTAGTAAGGGACTCCAAGGGCTTCCTATCCATGCAAAGAAAATGAAATTTGGTGGAGGGAATAGGGATTTACCTATATGTTGAAATTTTAATGAAAAGCTCCAAAGAGGGTTTCTTCTTGTTAGCCAAAACTCTCCAAATTTGTCCAAACCTGATATTTCTCTCCATGAACAGTAAGGAACCTCAAATTAGAACACCATGGAAGAAGTTTGGATGAAAAAGGATTAATATTGAATAAAATATGAAGAAGTTTCAATGGAGGCTAACCTTGTTCTTAGAAAAATGATAGAATAATGGAAGGGGCACAAATCTCTAAAAGAATATTATATAGGCAAGGGGGGTCTTGGCTGGCCACTTTAGCTAGGGTTAGGGTTTTTAGAATGCATCTAAGGGCTAGCAATGAATCATGACTATTGAGTGGCCTAGAATCTAGGGCTCTTTCGTAGTTAAGTTGCAACCCACTCACTAAGCTAAACATGACTCAAACCATTTAACCAATACTAACAAATTCTCAAAGTGGTTAACTAGGCTAGCTATGGTTAATCTAGGTTAGGCTAACCAAAATCACATGGAAATTTATTAACTAGTATTTACATCACACCATTCAATAAATCATTTAAATTCCAAATAATATATATTAATTCAAATAATTCAAAAATGACAAAATACCCTCAAACTAAAAATGATAAATAAAATACCCTAATCACATGGCTAGGCTCTAGGGCAGACACTCTACGGTTTCACTAGCTGCACACCAAATCACAAGTCATGATTTAAATAGTTTTAAATGATTAAAAATCAATAAAAATCATATTAAATTTTAAATACCATAATTAAATAAATTAAAATACAAAATTTTAAAATTATCCTCATTTTAGAAACTGGGTGTTACAATATTGTTGGATTACATGACTGTGCCCAACAAGCCTACAAACTAGGAATAGGATATAGAATCTCATCCACTACTACTACCTCCTTTGATCTCTACTCCATATTCTTTTCCTATAAACTTATTAAATTCCCTTCAGCTTGAAATTGTTCTAACCAACTCTAATTTTCGTGCCAATATAGGATGAATCTTCGTAGCGGTCTCACTACCCTTGCCATTACTGACGGGAACACTACTGCTCAAGAGGAACCAGTGAATCCGCAGCAGCCAGCTATGTCCCCGACCACTCCAGCACCATCCGGGCCATCCCTCCAGCCAGTGATGACCCCAGATACGACTCAACAGACTGGCCCCGAGGATCCTGCACCCCAGGGAGAGTACCTACCACCACCACCACCTTATCCACCTCCGTTCCCACCACAGATTCTACCCCAATATCTACCACAACAGCCACCACAGTATCCACCATCTTATCCGCCCCAACAGCCCCCACCGTATCCATCACCATGTCCACCATCATATTCACCCCAGTATACTCCACAGAATCCACCTCAGTATCCACCCACATACCCCCCACCATATCCCTTTCCATATCCTCCACAGTACGGGTCACAGGGTACCCCACAAATCATGCCACAGGTGTCATACCTGCCCCCACAGCATCCCATGCCTCAGACTGGTGGGGCTACTACAGAGCAGATTCTCCAGAGCCTGGTACAGGCTCAGATGCAGCAGAGCGAGGCCATCAGGAGGAGTTTAGAGACAGCATTGGCCCGAGCACCACAAGCCTCTGTGGGTTCCATTGAAGGATTCTGCAACATGAATCCTCCACACTTCAAGGGTACTGAAGACGTCATTGGGATCACCAATTGGCTGGTTAAGATAGAAAATCTCCTGAAGGCTTCAGAGTTATCCGCAGATCTATGGATGACGGTAGTAAAGTTACAGCTGGAAGAAAATGCTTATGATTGGTGGGCCGCAGAGGAGACGCGGCTAGGAGTTGATCAGACATGAAAGGAATTCAAAGAAATATACAATAAGAAGTTTTTCTCCGACACTGCCAAGGATGCTCTATATGACCAGTTTCTACACTTAGAGCAGGAAAATATGACAGTTGACGAGTACGACGTCGAGTTTAGCCGACTGAGTCATTTCGCACGAGGGTTGGTTACGACAGAGCTGGAGAAAGCCAAACGATTTCATAGAGGCTTGAGTATAGAGTTGCAGAGGTACACCAGCACCGAGTCGAGGGTCTCCCAAGCAGCTGTTCTGGCAGAGGCTAGAACTCAGGAGGCCATAAGCAAGAAGGCGAATCGACGAGTTACATCGACTATAGGATCAGCTAAGACCACTACAGGAGGGCCAGTGAGACGTCCTCCCACACATCAGCATTAGCAGAGGACAGGGCCATACCAGACACAGGAGAAGGTCACTTGCCATTACTGTGGTAAAGTTGGTCATGTTTTGTGAGATTGTAGACGACGATTGGGGCATTATTTGGTTTGCGGGTCAAATCAGCACCGGGCTAAGGATTGCTCATTTCAGAGGGTCACTCCATATAATCAGCAGCAGAGGCCAGCTATTACAGGACCAGGAGCACCGCGACCACCTTTACCCCCTCAGGCAGCCTAATTTCAGCAGGCTAAGACACAGGCGGGCAACCAGAGAGTTGGGAAGGCTTTTGCACTAGCTACAGAGGAGGCAGAACTAGAGGTGAACGTGATAGCAGGCATGGTTTTAGTTGCATCATTTCCTGCCATCATATTATTTGACACTGGAGCCACCCATTCATTCATAGCCACTAGCTTTGCCACCAGACACAGTATACCCATATCATCTTTATCTAAATATATTAGAATCCTCTCTGGAGGAGGAGTAGTACCTATTAGTGGTGTTTGTAGAGATTGTCATGTAGTGATAAATGGTAGAGAGATGAAGGCACGACTTCTTGTATTTTCGATGTCGACGTTCGATGTGGTTCTTGGAATGGACTGGTTGAGCCAGCATTTCGCTCTCATTGACTGCCATAGGGGCAGTATTGTCTTTAGACCACCGAGTGATGCAGAGTTCGAGTTCACCAAAGAGGAAGCCTTGAGGAGCGATGCACCTGCATCGGGGACTCACATCATGATGCAAGACACCCCTCAACACCCTATCATCACCGAGTTCGAGGATGTATTTCCCGAGGAATTGCCAGGACTGCCACCTGACCGAGACATTGAGTTTTCTATTGAGCTTATTCCGGGAGCCGAGCCTACTTTATCTCGAGTTTATCGGCTAGCACCCAAAGAGTTGGTAGAGATGAAGACGCAGATTGATGACTTATTAGAAAAGGGCTTTATTCGTGCCAATGTGTCACCGTAGGGAGCACCCGTTCTTTTTGTGCCTAAAAAAGACGGGATCGTGTGCATGTGCATCGACTACAGAGCATTGAATACAGTGACAGTGAAGAACAAGTACCCATTGCCGCGTATAGATGATCTATTTGATCAACTGAGTGGAGCAAAAGTATTCTCCAAGATCGACTTACGATCAGGCTATCACCAAATGAAGGTTCGGAAGGAAGATATTGCAAAGACGGCTTTTCGATCAAGGTATGGACACTATGAGTTCTTGGTCATGCCTTTCGGTTTGACCAATGCTTCCACAGTTTTCATGAATTTAACGAACAAGATCTTTCTCCAGTACCTGGACAAATTTGTAGTAGTCTTTATAAATGATATCTTGATTTACTCCAAGAGTCAAGAGGAGCATGAGCAGCATCTACGGATAGTTTTAGGAATATTGAGGAATGATAGGCTCTTTGCAAAGCTTAGCAAGTGTAATTTCTTTTTCAAGAAGGCATCATTTCTCGGTCATATTGTTACGGGTGATGGTATATCAGTAGATCCAGAGAAGATCACAGCAGTCGAATCATGGCCCGCTCCCACATCAGCTTCTGAGGTGAGAAGTTTCCTCAGACTTGCGGATTACTACCAACGGTTCGTGGAAGATTTCTTACGAATAGCGGGGCCTATGACTCGATTAACTTGTAAGGATCAGGAGTTTGTATGGACAGACGAGTGTCAAGCCGCCTTTGACGAGTTGAAGAAGCGATTGACCACAGCACCGATCTTGACACTACCATCGGGCCCGGAAGGATTTGTGATTTACAGTGACGCATCCTGGAAAGGATTAGGATGCGTATTGATGCAGCACGGACATGTAGTAGCCTATGCATCGCGACAGTTGAGGGTGCATGAGAAGAATTATCCGACCCACGATCTAGAGCTTGCAGCGATTATCTTTGCTTTGAAGTTATGGAGACACTACTTGTACGGCGAGAAGGTTGATATCTACACTGATCACAAGAGCCTCAAGTACGTGTTCACACAAAAGGAGTTGAATATGCGACAGCGACGTTGGTTGGAGTTGATGAAGGATTACGAGATCGAGCTACACTATCATCCGGACAAGGCTAATGTCGTGGCAGACGCATTAAGCCGTAAGTCCATGGCACACTTTTTGACTACGCAGAAGGAGTTGATTAGAGACTTGGAGCAGCTTGGTATTGAGGTAGTATTACCTGGAGCCGATGGCGTATTAGCCAACCTCCAAGTACAATCATTATTGGTAGAGCGCATCAAGGCAGCATTACCTAATGATGCTAGATTTCGACGGCTCCGGGAGAGGACCGAAGCAGAAGAGCATACGGGATTGAAAATCTACCCCGATGGGACATTGCGATGTGGTGATCGCATTTATGTTCCCAATGGAAAGTTACGGCAGGAGCTGATGGCAGAGGCTCACAGTTTGACTTACTCTATTCATCCCGGAGGAACCAAGATGTACCGTGACTTACGACAGTATTATTGGTGGCACGGAATGAAGCGAGAGATAGCTCGTTTCATTGCCAAGTGCTTAGTATGTCAACAAGTGAAGGCGGAGCACCAGAGGACGGTCGGATTATTGCAGCCGCTATCCATTCCCGAGTGGAAGTGGGAGCATATTACTATGGATTTTGTCACGAGTTTTTCTCGAAGTCCTAGGGGACGTGATGCAGTGTGGGTGATTGTTGATAGACTTACGAAGTCAGCCCATTTCTTACCTTTTAGAGTGGGCCAGTCAACAGAGGTATTGGCAGAGATGTATATGGAGCAGATTGTGAGAATGCATGGTGTGCTATTAGTATTGTGTTGGACCGTGACTCGAGATTTACCTCATACTTTTGAAAGAGCATGCAAGAGAGTTTGGGCACTCGATTGAAGTTTAGCACATCATACCATCCGCAGACAGACGACCAGTTGGAACGTTCCATTCAGACGCTAGAGGACATGTTGAGAGCATGCATGCTTGACTTTGGCGGTTCATGGGAGGACCATCTTCATCTCGTTGAGTTTTCTTACAACAATAGCTATCAAGCGAGCATTTAAATGGCTCCATTTGAGGCATTGTATGGTAAAAAGTGTCGGCCTTCTGTTTGTTGGAGCGACATAGGAGAGCGACAGCTATTGGGTCCCGAGTTAGTCTTGAGCACAGTGGAGACAGTGAAGAAAATTCAGGGCCACCTGCGAGCAGCGCAGGATCGTCAGAAGCAGTGGGCAGATAATCGTCGTCGACCCTTGGAGTTCAAAGAGGGCGACCATGTGTTCTTGAAGATATCCCCCACTAGAGGCACGATTCGATTCGGAGGATGTGGCAAGTTGAGTCCAAGGTACATTGGACCTTTCGACGTCTTGGAACGTGTTGGAGAGGTTGCCTATAGATTAGCCTTGCCACCGTCATTGGAGGAAGTGCACGACGTATTCCATGTGTCTCAGTTGAGGAGGTACGTGACGGACAACAATCATGTGCTTGATCACTCCGAGATCACAGTTGGACCGAGTTTGTCGTACGAAGAGCAACCAATAGGTATCCTCGATCGTCGAGTGAAGGTGTTGCGGAATCAATCTATTCTATTGGTTCGCGTGGCATAGAAGTATCACTCGCCAGGGGAGTCTACTTGGGAACGCGAGGACGACATCCGAAATCTCTACCTGCAGTTGTTTGAAGACGAAGGTATGTCTTGCATTTAAGCTATTAAGTTACTATTAATTCCCTTGCATTGCATTTGCTCCCCCGACCTTAGTTTAATTTCGAGGACAAATTTTTTTTCAAGTTGGGTAGGATGTTAACCCCCAATATTTTCTAATTATTTTAGTGCTTTAAAAATTACTTTTGCTATATTATTTAGAATTAATGAGGTAATTGGTATATGTACGTAATTATAGATATATATATTATATGTATGATGGTATGCTTGATATTTTTTAAATTGTTAATAAATATAGTCTACAATTATTATAAACATTTTGTTATGTATTTAAAATTTATAGGATTTTTGGGATATATATATATATATATATATATATATATATATATATATATATATATATATATATATATATATATATATATATATATATGATAATAGAAAAAAAAGGAAAAAAAGAAAAAGGGAGGCCCAACCCCCTAAAGCACCTAAATGCTAACTTAGCAGCTACACAGCTGCAATTGTTTTTAAACCCAACCCAAACCCTTAGCAAACCGATACCCCCATATTCCTAATATGAATAGAAGACAGGCGGCAGCAGTATATAAAACTGCACCGCAACCGAAACCCTAACCCTCCATATCTCTTCTCCCTCCTGAAGCCCCCTTGATCTCGAACCCCAGACGAACTACCCTGGCCGCTGGCGGCGCCATACCACCGCGCGAACACTGTCGGACACCCCAGGCCGACCGCACATCGGAACAATCTCGGTTTTTTTCAAACAGCAAGGTACCCTTCTTCCAATCCTCCTTTCTTCATGCACGCTCGATGATAACTCATGTGTGTAGCCTATATAAACCCCTCCAATCTTTGTCTAATGGAATCCTGAGAACCCCAATGGATTGCTCGAGAAATTGAAGCAAAGTCGCCCCAAAAACTGTTGAAAATAGAGTTTGAACCTAGTTTCAAAACCACAACTTAGAATTCAGATTTCGAACTGTGTGTCGAGATTTTTTAGAAACTAATTGAACATATGTGAAGATAACATAACCACGATTAAAACGCAACTTGTAGATCTGTATTTCAATTTCTGTATAAGAATTAAATTAGTGTTAAACTTGTGCGAAAAACTGTTTTCAAAATAGTTAATTTCAGAAAAAATTTCCCGATACGACGTGCGTCCCGACAAATCGGGCGACGTGGTCACGTGCTATATGCATTGAAAGGCACGTATGGACGTTGTCGACGTTTGGGAACTGACGGAACTTAGTTTCGTCGCGTGTGCGCGATGAAATCAACGCGTATCCGTCGAGATACCCCCGTATCGGCGATTTGCAAACTTTACCCTAACTTCGTGTACAATCGTCAATTCGAGACAAAACTTGTGCCAACAGGTCTGAATCAAAATTCTGGTCCTGAGTGCCAAGTTTGGTTCGATTCTCAGAAGGTCGAATCGGAACCCTTTTTTGGCGGGCCCGCGACCCACTCAAACGAGCGAATTTGTACACGGCTCATCGGAATCCAAAACTGGACATATCGTTGAGTTTTTCTCTCCTCAAACTGAATCCGTAGACATATAGTTTGACTACTTTAGAGACCATAGACTTTGGCACGCGTTTCGGTGCAAAGCGGGTCCAACGGCGAACATCGTTTTGACCCAAAATTACGATTTTGCCCCTGTTCCAGAATTAGACTTTTAGACATGCATTTTTAGGTATATCTTCTTCATCGAGATCATTTTTGATGTTTGTTTCGGCGTCTGGAGTCATCTGTGATTTATGAGTTTTGGTGCTGACACTTGCTACTCTTGGATTGCCCTTCTCGCACCGCAGGCAAGTATACCTTGCCATAGATTCTGATTGTGCTTATTTATTTTTAGTATATTTTATTATTGCATATTTCTTTCTCTTATTTGTCATTTTATTTCTATTGGACGTCCAAGTCATACTTGGATGCAAGCGGCTAAATTTAGTCGTTATATTTATTTATGTCTTTATTTGCATGTCGACCTTGTGTCAGTTGACTACCCTATGAGTATGTGGGATACTTTCATATCTCCTATGGCCTTGACACATGTGTATCACGTGATGAGTGAGTTAAATAGGATACGGACCTACGTACTCGACTGGCCATCGATACGTACGGGACGTGCGACGGTTAGGAGGTAACTGCTATTAGTGAGTCGAGTTAGAAGTCGTAGCAGTTGCCAACTGGACAGGCTGTGGATACATCTTGGACAGGAGCAGTTGGAGGGAGGGTACAGCTACTAGCGTAGGGGCTACATTTATTTTTACACACTTTGGGGCCGAGAGTGACTTGTATGAGTACTATTTTCTGCCCTGGCCGATAGTGTCTCGGATGAGCGCTACTAGACGGCCACTCTTTATTACTTGCTTGCGTGAATCTGTTACAGCCCCTGCGTAGAACGTTGTCCTTTAAAGTGCATCTCACATAGACGGTTAGGAGATCCTGTAGAGTCATAGTTGCATATTTTTACACATTCAGTTACTTGGCATGTTTTCTGTATCTTGTTACGTCCCTCTAAGAACCTGGTGATCTCTCCAGGATTAGACGAGCAGGACTATCTAGAGGAGTACGGTGCCGTATTGGATCCATCATACATCGGTGACGAGACATCTCCTGCCCATACTTAGTTTTATTCTTTATTATCTGAGACCATGTATTGGACATATTTTTATCATCTTTCTTGCTATTTGAGGAGGTTGGACTCCATTTAGTTGAGCCTATTTTTCCATAGCTGTTTGGGTGGGAATGTCTACCCGGCTATATTTTGATATCATCATTTATCTTATTTAGTGGACTTATTATATTCTCTGTGTTGAGCTGTGGATGAGATTTAGTTATATTATTGTGGCTTATCATGTATTATTATTACAGCTTATGTACCAATACGGGGATTACCATATATTGGTGTATTCTTTGTATACGTGCAGCTGGCATGCTGACGTACTTAGTCCTACGTATTATGGGACTGGGGCGTTACACTTACTCCCGCACTTAAGGAAAAGTCTCAACCCCTTCTCCTTCTCTCTTTCTCCTCCCGTTCCCCGCTCCCGAACTCCCCTCGGCCCGCTCCTCTCCCGCCGTTATAATGCTCTCCTCTCTCGTCACTCTTCCTCTTGGTTCTCTCCCGGGCTTTCTTCTCCCTCCTTCCTCCTTCTTCCTCCATCCAAACCCTAACTTTAGAAAAGCAAACCCTAACCCTAATTTATCTCCCTCGATATGAAATCGGACGAGACCGGTCGTACTCTCCACTGCAAGATCCGGCGACGATGGCGCTCCTCCGTCGCTCCCTCGCGGTCGTACTCTTTGTCGGCTCCGCCTTGGCATCGATCTCTGGGGTTTTCGCTACAGATCCGCCTCTAGTCGACGGATAGAGGGATCTATCGGAGAAATCTGTTCCAGGTCGGTAAGATCGCTAGTTATTTCTCTCGGTTTCTTGTCCATTGTGGAATTTTGAGTGGGTCTGGAGGTCCGATCACCTCCGTTGAGGTGTTGAAATGATGTTGCTACTTCTATTCTTCTGCTGGCATTCGACAGTAAAGTTTTACCTTTTTATGGAAAATCTTAGAAATTGAACGTTTTTTTGGATTTGGAAACGCTGGTTGGGATGGAATGGACAAAAATCCTTCCTTTCTTGGATTCTTTAGCTTCTCCAAGTTCCAAAGGTTCAAAACACCCCTTAGTTCTTGGTCGACTTTGTTAAGTTATTGAACTTTAGTGTCTAATCTACATCAAGAAGGGGTTCTGAGTTGATTACCTACCCTAAAAATTAAAAAATTAGGGCTTAGGGAATGTTAGTCTTCTTATTCATTCTATTCAATTTCAGAATTAGTGAAATTTGAGTGGTTTCAAACTTTCAGTAATACTTCATTTGTTGCGACGTAGAGAGTTCTGTTCCAATTCCAGTATTGATTAGGGTATGTAATGAATTTTGAAGTTGTGAAATTTGGTTCCCTTTTATATCTGGAAAGGTTAATGTGATAAATTACCTGCTATAAGAAGTCAAAGGCTAGATAATAATAGTACATTAAATTATTCGGATCCATTTGCGGTTGTAGAGCAATTTAAGTGGTTGTAGAGAAATTTATCTCCAGTAACAACAACATATGCTGTGCAAAATATCTTGTTTTATGTATTCGATGTCAACCCATGAATTTATAATAGACAAGTGTATTTTATTCTAGTTAAGAGACTAATAATGTGCCCAATGGTGGTATAACGTTCATATATCGTATTTAATGGACTGTGGAGTGGATGCTGGAGAGTAGGGGGTTTGAAAGAAAATTAATGTTACCATGAAACTAGGGTTCCCTTAACTTTGTGTAACTTCTTCGTTATCATACTTTTTCACATGCGCAAATGGAGTGCCACCCAAAAACATGTGTCAAAACTTGGTTACAAAAAAAAAAGATTTTGCAAAAAAAATTGATGGCACAGCTTTTGCCTAAAACAAATGCTATCAGAACTTTTCCCCTTATCGGCAAATTCCAAGAGAAACAGTCATGATTGAATTATTAAATACGAAGTCTTTCAAGTATGACTTGAGATTTTAAAAGAAAATCTAAGCTTATTAAAAGCTTCTGTAATTAAGTTTTGGCTAATATAATTTATATTCAAGTTTTTGTAACATTGAGACTATTCCCTAAAGCAATTTTTTTTGTATCTGTTCTGTAATACATTGAAAATTCTACCCAATATTGTATTACTATTGGCCTGAAAGTTCCATCATATACCATAATACTAAATTGTGAGTTTCTGCATCAACAGTTCTTGATGCATCTCTTTTTTTTATCCAGTGTGAAGCTCATGCATGTCAGGTGTTATACTGTGCAGTTCAATGATGCTAATACCGAGGTAGAGTTGAGGCTAGATATTGGGTCATTTGATATTGAGAGCTCCAAAGATATATTTGTAGATGCGGACGAAACATCCCTACTAATCAGAGTAAAAGCCTCTGGAACTCTCATAACACTGATGGAAACTGCTCGTCTTTCTTAGAAGATTAAACCTGGTGAAACTATATGGTCTGTAACTTGCTATAGAAGAGGAAAATAGAAATAAGTATAAAATTTGAGATCATTAAGAGTCAAATTTGTTTGATTTTGCATCATGTCTTGCTATTGTTATAGGTACCTAGATGAGGATCAGCTAGTAGTCAACTTAAAGAAGTATAATAATGAGTTGAAATAGCCTGATGTCATGGAATCTTGGGAAACCCTTGCATCTGGGCTTACACAACTGTTAAAGGGAACATCAATTTATCTTGTTGGAGAGTCTACAGAAATTAATCTGGAAGTTGCTAAAGAACTTGTTGTTGGTCTTGGGTATGTACTTCTCTTTGTGGTTCCTTCTACGGGTTTAGTGGTTAAATTGAAAAATGGAGGATTACAAAAAGAAAAGAAAAAAAGTAGTTGACTTGCTTGACTCCATGAAAATAATATTGGCTAATTTACTACTGCAGCAATTTGTATCGTTCGCTTCATTTTGGCATGGCATCAAAACCTGATGTTATTTAAGGAGTCCTTTTGAATTGTCTGTAAATAGAAATAACACAATAAAACTACAGAAAGTGATGAATTTCTAGTGTTTGGATTGCCATAAGTTTATCCGATTATTGTTTGCAAGGTTCCCTTCGACTATCACAGAACTTGATGCATCTAAAATGACCATAAAAACTTATTTTTGATCGCAACAAGATTACATGCAACCATTCTTATTAGTTTTCCAAGCTAAATTTGTAAATACAACAGATCCACTTGCTTCTGGGGCTGCAGATGAACGAGCAGCTTGCAAGCTCGACTTGGCTTCATTAACAAGTTCGACAAATAATCCGTGGCAACCATATTCATTAATGGTGTCGTAATTTGAATTGCATGGATTGTTGAAACACTACTAAAATATAATCTAATAGCGACGTAATTTAGCGACGACAAGAAATGACGTCGCTAGTTATGTAATTTAGCAACAGCTTTATAAACACGTCGCAAACCGTCGCTGCCTAACGACGTTCCGCGACAGGAGTTTACTACGTCGCTGAATTGCGACGTTCGACGATATATTATTAGCATGCGTCGCCATTTTTATGACGTTTAGCGACGTCAACACGTGACGTCGCTAAGTTTTTTTTACTTAGGGCACACCGTTTCCTTCTTTCCCCCCTCACTCTCACTCGAAAATACTCGAAAATTTTAATTCCCCCCCACCCCCCCGGCGACTCCCTCCCCCTCCGGCGAGCTCCTCCTCCTCGAGATCCTCCTCCTCGAGCTCCTTCTCCCCCAATCCGAGCTCCTCCTCCTCTTCCTCAGGTAAACCCTAACCTAACTCCTCTCCTTCCTCCTTCTCTCCCACGGACACACACACACACACGGACACACGGACACACGGATACACATCGTGTCCCCAAAGACTCTGGTGGTGCACGCATACATCGATGGGGCAGCGTCCGTGTCTGCGTCAGAGACTCTGGTGGTGTCTACGTCGAGGGGCGTAGGGTGGCATATGAGTCGAGTGTGTATGGGCGGTCGGGAGCCTCAGGAAATGAAGGTGGCGCCAATCAGAATTTTTAGGGGACGAGAGAAACTTTGAGTTTGGGGTAGGGGAATTTTTTTTGGATGAAATAAAAAAAAAATCTGTTCTACCAATATATATCACGATTCGCAACGACGAAACAGGTCCATCGCTAAGATGTCACTAGATATTTAGCGACGTAACAACAACAATATAGCAACAACGGTTTTTTAGTGGAATCCAAATAATATATTTGTCGATAATCATTTGATGTACCGTTGCTACGTAGGGATTGAACAACTTTCGTTACTAGTCGTGATGTTGATTTGACATATTTTTGTAGTGGTGTTGCTACTACACTATTATTATTATTATTATTATTATTATTATTATTATTATTATTATTACTATTATTATTAAGAGTACAGGTTATAGTATATTTGGGGTCATTTTAAATGAAAATTAAACTGATTAAATCAAGATCACTCATTGAATCAAATCCAAACCTTTCAAAGTGATATGCAGATTTTTAAAACACATCCATATCAAAATATCCAAGTAGACGGTGATTTTATATCAAAATTTTCTCGAGTTTATACGATAACATAGAATTATGCTAGTATCTTGAGGGTATCAAGATAATAGGATATTAGGATATGGGCTAGAAGTTAGTACCCTAAGTTAGTATCTTGGCTAGAATTTGGTATCCTAGGATAGTTAGATATCCTAGTATCTTAAGAGTATCCTAGATTAGTCTATGGTAATAGGATACCCTATAGGGGAGAGGGGGCAGGGGTAGGGGCAGGGGGCAGGGGACAGGACCCTAACCCTATTTCGGACACGACTCTGTGACACAGGACATAGGACACAGGACACAGGACACACACATACACAATACATACATATATACCTATATACAAATACACACATATATATATATATATATATATATATATATATATATATATATATATATATATATATATATATATATATATATATATATATATATATACTTACATACACACACAAATACATATATAAATATATATGTATACAATGTATATACACACAAATACACATATATATACAATCAAAAATCCATTTGAAATTCATTTTAAGAATCTGAAACGTTGACGATATATACCCAAGGTTCACAATATCGGTATCGGAATCGGTATCGGACTATTCCTATGAGTATTGGTATCGGCGATATCGGTAGTATCGGCGATATCGTATCCGAGTATCAGACTTTGGTATCGGAAAACAAATAATTATTAATAAATTATTTACATTTAAAAACATATATTTTATACATTTAGGCATAATTTTAAGTATTTCAGCGTTATTTCTTAGTAGTTTTGAAATTATATGAAATAGTAGTCACCCTTACCGATTGGTTTTGCCGAATTGACCGGAACAAAGACCCCCAATGTCGGTATCGGTCAATATTTGGTATCGGTCGGTATCGGATCGGAACATGCCAAACCGTATCGGTATCGGCCGTATCGGATCGGTATCGGCCGATACTTTAAACCATGTATATACCATGGTTTAATTTGCCTTTAGTTGCAGGAATATGAGAGTTATTAGATGTTAAAGTAGGATATTAATTAATTAGTTATGATAGAGAGTTTGAGATAGATAGTTCATGTGAATGTTAGGTAGTAGTGTACAGTTCATGATTAGCATTGTTTAGATATTAGTTTTAGTTAAAGGGTTAGTTTAGATTAGGATATTAGTTTATGTTAGAAGGAACTGCCTGCAACTGCATCGTAGCTGCAGGAATATGAGAGTTATTAGATGTTAAAGTAGGATATTAATTTATTAGTTAGGATAGAGATTTATTAGTTATTTTTATAAACCGTGATATGTTAAATGCCTGCAGCTGCATCGTAGCTCAGGGATATGACTGAGAGGGTGACATGGTTGTCACATTAAGGGTCTTTGAGGAGGTGACATATTGTGAAAAGATATATTCTTATAGTTCTCCTACGTAATGTTAAAGAAAATCCGTAGGAGAACTATATATAAGGATATATTTTTTCGTAATATGTCATCTTGTCAAAGACCCTTAATGTACCAACCATGTTATCGCGGTATTGGTATTGGGATACCAATAGCGATAAGGTAAAGGGTACCAATAGCGATAAGGTAAAGGGTACCAACTTAAGGTATTGGTATTGGGATACCAATAGCGATAAGGTAAATGGTACCTTGGTAGGTAATGACTAGAAATAGGATATTTGACTTAGATTTGACCTTGTTTGACCAAGGTTGACCATTTTGACTGAAAGTCAAAGTAGAGTCAACATCTAACCTAGATTGGACTAAGAGTTGACAAAGTCAACTGTAGGTCAACCCTTGACCTTGTTTGACCTTGTTTGACTTTGTTTGACTTAGTTTGACCTTGTTTGACTTTGTTTGACTTAGTACAACCTAGTTTGACCTAGGTTGTATATCATTGTTATTAGTAACTGTCCGCTACTAATGTGTGTCCTATAATAAGATATAATATATGAATTTGTGCCTGTTGGATAATGTGTGTCCATCTTTGCAGAATTATTTCCAAATGGATATGAATTACTACTTGCGGAATCGTTTATGGATGTAAAATCGTCGTCCTGATGATATGTGTGGTGTGCGGGATGAATACATAGCGGGAGTAGAGCAGTTTCTGCAGTTTGCTAAGGTGTTCCCTCAGTACATAGACGGCACCAAAATTAAGTGTCCGTGTGTGAAATCATAACGTAAAATATTATCCAGAAGTGGAAGTGACATATCATTTGTACTCGAGGGATTTCACGCCTAATTACTATCAGTGGACCGCACACGGAGAACTTGTGTCTTTAGCATCAGAACCGGAGCCTTATGTTGAGCCGTATATGCATGCGGGATCTAATTTTGTTTCAGATAATAATACATACGACGACGGGTGCGTGAACATGATTTTCGACGTTGCGGGGACTAGTTTCATTCATGATGCACCTGAGGAGGTACCGAACGCCGATGCTGCACAGTTCATGGAGTTGCTGGAGAATGCAAGGACTCCATTGTATCCTGGTTGTGAGGATCATTCACCGTTGGAGGTGGTTACAAGGCTGTTGAGCATTACGTCAGATTTTAACATGTCGTAAGAATGCTACAACCGAGTGTTGGAGTTGATTATAGAGATCTTGTCGGCGGGTGCTAAGTTGCCTAAAGACTTCTACCGGTCTAAGAGGATGGTGAGATCGCTCTGGATGGGATATGAGAAAATTGATTCTTGTTGCAATGGGTGCATGCTGTACTACAAAGACGACAAGGACGCAGATGTGTACAGATTTTGTGGTGCTGATCGCTATAAGACAACTAGTACAGGAAGATCTACCGGTGTAAGAAGACCGATCGATTCAATGCACTACTTGTCTTTAACGCCGCGGTTGCAAAGATTATTTATGGTGAAAGAGACGGCCGAAAATATGAGTTGGCACATGCGAGAACAGATTGAAGGAGTGTTGGATCACCCATCCGATGGAGAAGCGTGGAAGCACTTTGATCGAGTGTATCCAGATTTTGCTTCAGATCCGCGTAATGTCAGGTTGGGGCTATCTTCTGACGGTTTTACTCCTTTTGGTCTTTCGGGATCCCAGTATTCGTGCTGGCCTGTGATTGTCACTCTGTATAACCTACCACCTTAGATGTGCATGAAGACTCAGTACATGTTTCTAACCGTTATAATTCTTGGTCCGAACAATCCCAAGAGGAACATTGATGTGTACTTATAGCCTTCGATAGATGAGTTGAATCAGTTATGGAAAGTAGGCGCTCACACGTACGATGTTTCTAGGAAGCAGAATTTTCAGATGAAGGCAACCCTTATGTGGACCATCAACGACTTTCCGGCCTATGGAATGTTATCTGGATGGAGCACTCATGGCCGTCTCTCATGTCCGTATTGCATGAGTCATAGTAAGGCTTTCCGCTTGAAACACAAAGGAAAACCGTGCTTCTTTGATTGTCATCGGCAATTTCTGCCAAAAGATCATTCGTTCAGAAGGAACAGGAATGTATTTCGTGCCGACGTTGTAGAGAAGGGTGATCCACCGCCAAGGTGGTGCGGAGCCACGATATGGGAGGAGGTTAGAGATTTTCCAAGTGCTATCGAAGATCCTACAGCTGGGTACAAGTGCGATGGCTTTGGTAGAGATCATAACTGGACAAAGAGGAGCATATTCTGGGATCTGCCATACTGGAGTACCAATCTGATCAGACATAATCTTGATGTCATGCATATTGAAAAGAATGTGTTTGATAACATAATTAATACTGTGATGGACATAAGGGAAAAACGAAAGACAATCCCAAGGACAGGTTGGACTTAGAAGAAATATGCAAACGCCCTGCGTTGCATTTGATAGAGCATAATGGAAAACAGTTCATACCGAAGTAAATTTTCTCGCTGGACAAGGAGGATAAAGTGAGACTTTGTCGGTAGATCTAGGGCCTAAAATTTCCAGACGGATATGTGTCAAATCTGAGAAGATGTGTCGATCCGAAGGAAAACAAATTGTCGGATATGAAGAGCCACGACTGTCACGTATTCATGGAGAGGTTAATTCCGATTGCATTTCAAAAATTCTTACCACAGGCAGTTTAGGATCCATTGACGGAGCTTAACATATTCTTCAGGGATCTTTGGTCTAAGAAATTGCTCGTTGATCGTCTAGAAAAGCAAGAGAAGGACATTGCGGTAACACTATGCAAGCTAGAGAGGGTGTTTCCTCCTGAATTCTTCGACTCTATGGAGCATTTGCCGATTTATCTATCCTATAAGGCACGTATTGGTGGACCCGTCGAATATCGATGGATGTACCCGTTCGAGCGACATTTGAATCACCTAAAAAGAAAGGTGAAAAAAAGGCACGGGTCGAGAGTTCTATTTGTGAAGCCTATGTTCTCGAGGAGATTACAAACTTTTGTTCGATGTATTTCAAGCCTTATGTTGCAACTAATAGAACGAGAGCTTCCAGAAACGACGACGGAGATCATGAAAGTAATGATACAATACTGAAGGTATTCAATGCTCCAGGAAAGCCATCGGGTAAAATTAAAAAGAGATATCTGAACGATGATAAGCTAAGGGCTGCTCAGGTGTATATATTACTCAACTGCGACGAGGAGAAAGTAGAGAAACTGGAGGAGTAAGTAATTAATACGTCTACATTATTTTAATAGTGTTGATTATTATACTATTACATTAATTGTACGATATTGTTTTCAGCATATTTAATGATGATGTGAGGTCAGGTAGGCCACACATAACAGAAGAAGAACTAGAACAAGAAATGAGGTGTTATTTTCCATCATGGTTGAGTGCATATGTAAGACTTGAGAACTCTGTAATTACCTTTCTGTATATGCACTTGATTGAGAATGAGCTTAATTGCTTCTTTCGTGGTATTTAGGTCGATCATCCATACGCAAGACTTGAGAATGAGTCTATTAGAACGCTAGCCAAGGGACCAATTTATGCTACAAAAATATGGCCAAGCTATTGTGTTAATGGGTTTAGGTTCAAGTCAATAACTTGCTCGATCAGAGACAACTTTGTGGATCTTGACTCCACCAAAAACAGCTGTTCGTGTATCAGATCTTCGAACTACAAAGATGTTGATGCGGGCAGCGATTTCTTTGGCGTGCTACGGGAGATCATGGAGCTGACATATAGTTATGGAATAGAGCCTGCTAAGATTGTGTTATTCAGGTGTGATTGGTTCGATCCGATTGAAGGTCAAGGATGGAAAGTAGACAAGCACGGTCTTGTTGATATAAACTATCGGCGTCGATATCAAGCCTATGAACCATTTGTCCTATCAAGTCAGGCTCAGCTCGTGTACTTCACAAGTTATCCTAAACGAAGACAACAAGGTCGGACTGGTGGGTAGTATGCAAGACCAAATCTAGAAATACCTTTGAGGTTGACGATATAGCTTATCAAGAGGATAAACTACCTCTTGTAACAAATATTATAGAAGTGGACACGACGGAAGTTCCTCATTACACATCTAATTGTGTAGAAGAAGTAGAATTATCTGAAGAAGAAGATGCAGATGAAAGTGAAGATGTAGAGAAGGAAGAAGAAGAAGAAGAAGAAGAAGAAAAAGTAGATGAGCTAAACGAACTAGATAAATTTTCAGAAGAGGATTAAATTTGTATGTTTGTTTTATCATCATATTTGACACTTTAGTGACACTTCTATCATATAAATCTGTGACACTTCAGTGACACTTTATTGACACTTTTATCTGTGACTACGATATTTTTCAAAAATCTGTGATGTCTATCATATAAATATGTTTTTTTTGTTTTATTGTCATATGTTATTATCAGGTATGACTAGACCAAGAGGACGACGCAGAAGATTTTATATTAGGCAGTCCCGTCAGCCTCGGACTGGGGATGGAGATTCCGTACCCTCATCCTCATATCCGAGTACGCCATTGTACCATTCTGTTCGTGGTCCATTACCGGGACAGGGCAGTTCCAGCAGGTTGGCGACTCCTCCCTCGTCGTCTAGCCTTCCTGATCCCGCGTCCAGCATCCCTGATCCCCCGTCCAGCATTCCTCATGTCGACGGCTCTATGGAGGGAGCCGACGTCGCACATATGGAGGACGACGATCAGACTGATCCTGTCCAGGCAGGAGGTGAGAGCGACCCTCCATGCGCTCCCCCGGGCGAGACGTGTATGGAGATTTGGACGGACGGGCCTACGAAGTAAGTTAATTAGTTAATATATATTTCTCAAATAATTATATGTACATATATATTCATAAGAATTATTATTGTATAGGTATCGGCCTTCTGCAGTACAGAGACAGCTGGGGGTATTTCTGAGGCAGAACTATGGTGGGCCTTGGATTAACTATTCAGATGCTCCCGCAGATAGGAAGGCCTTTTGGTTCGCCCACTTTAAGGTAAAAATTTGTTTATTTTTAAAATTTAATAATCATTTGTGTATATTATACAACTTTTGTATTTTACTTCTTGTAGAGGACCTATTTCTATCCACCACACCGGACGGCGAGGATCGAGGGCCAATTTTCTGCCGTCACAGCCAAGCTCATCCGTGATGCGATCCACGACCAGAAGTGTCGTGATCGCTCCGGAGAGCCGATCCATGGTTGGATCACGCCAGAGCAGTGGGCTGCGATGAAGGCTAGATTCAGCGAGCCCAAGTACCAGGAGCGGTCTGACAAGGCCAAGGTGGCACGGTCGAGCGCCGGTAAGTGGTGTGGTGGCTCCATTCCGATGACGGAGCATTTTCGTCGTCTAGTACATTTTCTATGATGGACATTAATTTATATATAGTTCGATAGAATGTTTAATACTAATAATGGATAATATATTTTAACAGGTAAAAAAGGGTGAGGACCCGAACATGGTGACCGTCTTCCTGGTCACCCTTCGGAGGGCTGGGGAGTTCATTGACGAGAGGGCGACGCAGGCATATGTACGTTCTATTCTTTATATTAATTTACTATAATTTAGAAAACAGGAAAATAGATATCAATATAGACTTTAGCAAACACTTACACGTTAGCAAACATTATTCTAGGCAGAGTTTGTTCGGCTACAGGAGGAGGCGGCTGCTGCTGCTAGTGTGCCAGCAGAGGGAGGGGCTGGTAGTTCCTCCCAGCCGCCTACGGCTCCATCGCCGGACGAGCTCTGGATGACCGCCGTTGGCGGTCTTCAGAAGGGTACGTACTACGGTACGGGATCCTACGACGCGTATTTAGCTTCGGAGTCGTCCCGGGCCCCCTCTGTCAGTGCGCAGTCTCCGGCTTCGCAGGCGTCGTCACGAGCTGAGGATGTTCGTCGTCAGATCGAGGAGCTGCGTCGCGAGTTGCAGCAGCAGATTTCTGATGCGGTCGAGCGACGATCCGACCCTCCGATCTTCACCGGATGATTTGATGCGGTCGAGCGCAGTATACAGGAGCTGATGAGTCTGCATCAGGCTATAGCTGCCAGCTTGCACACGCTCACTGAGTCTATGCAGCGTATAGAGCGTAGACAGATCGAGCTGGAGGGATCGCAGAGGAGCATGTCTGCCTCACTCACTCATGTTTCGGCTTCGCTTGAGGCGAGTACTGAGAGGGTGGTGAGTACCCTTGCTGTTTATGGTGAGCGACTGCGAGAGCTGGAACAGATACGTCCTCCCGGTCCATCGACGACGCCAACTCCAGATATTGCACTGCCTCATACTGCCCCTACGGTGCAGCTCACCCATGAGCAGTATGACTACATTCTATTCCAGTTGCGCGGCAGGGGTCCGCAGTGATTTTATTAATTTTTTTATGACTTGTATGTATTGGCCCTATGGGCAAATTGTTTATTGCTACACTGTTGTTTATACACTTGGTGGGAGACTTTTTATCATCTTCCATTTTTATTTGACTCTATTGGATGTTTGTGAGGATGTGTGTCTGTGATATTTACTTTGTACTGCCTCCTATTTTTATTGTGATATTTACTTTGTGATATCTGCGACGGGGATGACAAATATACCTACGCTGGGTTATAAGCGATGATCTGATATACAAAGGAGGTGCTGCCGAAATTTTAAAAAAATATAATGTGTATTTTTGTGATGATGTGTGTCTGTGTTTACAGTGAATGTGAAATGCAGTGTTCGAAACCATCGACAGTTTTGATTACTGTTGTATGTTTTATCTTGGATAGAAAGAGCAACAGTTCAGGGTGTACTTCTGAGAGCTTCATTTTCACGTCCTTCACTTTCTCCGGACGTCGTAAAGGTTCCCGAGAAGGTGAAGGACGTGAAGAGGAAGCTCTGAGAAGTGCACCCTGCACTGTTGCTCTTTCTATCCAAGATAAAACTTAGAACAGTAAGCGAAACTGTCGATGGTTCGAACACTGTACTTCACACACACTGTAAACACAGACACACAGCATAACAAAAATATCAATTATATTTTTTTTAAATTTTTTTATAACATCTGCGACGTATAGCGACGTTCTGCGACGGACAGCGACGACGTACTCGTCGCTATACGTCGCTAAATATTGACGTAACGTCGCTAGACGTCGCTAAAATGCTGACGTGGGATATGACAACCTGTCAGTAAGCGTCGCTAAATTTGTCGCTAGGCGTCGCTAAAGTGCCCACGTGGCTGCCATGCCATGTCATCATATATAAAATTTACCGCGTCGCAACGTGGTCGCTCTACGTCGCTATTTTGGCGACGTAACGTTACGTCGCTATCTGTCGCGAATTTCGCGACGTCTAGCGACACTAAACGTGACGTCGCAAATAGCGACGTTTTGCGACGAAATTGTCATCTGCGACATGCCTATACGCGACGTCCAATTTTCGTCGCTAAATACGTCGCAAATAGCTTTTAGCGACGGATTTTCCTTATTTAGCGACGTCTTCTGACGTCGCTAAAAGGGGTTATTTTAGTAGTGAAACTTATAATCCCAAATATCTAGTATTAGATTGTTCTTTTATCCATATTGTATAGTTGTTATGTGCAGATTGAACAAATAGGTCGCATTGTTAATGAGCTGGATACAATTCATTTCTACATCAAGAAGGCTACTCAATTGGTGAAGGAGCTTGCTAGACAGTTAATGCCTTGTCATCTGCACTTTGTATAATTTATCATCATTTCATGGTTTGACAAAGCCAAACTCTACTTTCAGGTGACCACTGATAAATGCATCATGGCATTTTTTTTCTAATTGTTTGTGGCGTTATTGCAATCATTGTTGTGAAGGTGATCTTCTCTCTTTCTCTCTCTCTCTCTCTCACACGCATATACATATGCACATATGTTTTATCTTTTGCAGGGTACATGTGCTGTGGACACAGGTCTTCATGTGACTAAGTTGAAGCTAAAGTAGGATATTTTCATGTGGATAGTTTTGATATAGCTAAAGTGTACTCTATATTGGATACTCTATATATTTTGAGAAGATGTATATGGCCTGAAAAATGTAGAATGATAGCTAAAGTACTCTATTTTGAGACAATAAAATATAGCTAGATAAAGTACTCTATATCTGTGAGATGTTGATGTATCCTATTTTGAGATAATGAAATGGAGATTAATGGTACTTTATATTACATTTTAATGTTTTGTTGTGAATATGTTTCAAAGTGGTTGTTTTTGAATTGAATTGAGCAGTGGTTGGAATGTATAATATGCAGTATAGAGCGTTATAAATGTGATACAATGACCATTCATAACGCTTTCAAAATGTCCTGACTTCTAAACTATATTAACTATTCATAACGGTTTTACATAACTATCTATAACGCTTTGAAAATAAAACGTAGCAGAAATTTAACCTATTAATGATGTTTTCGGAAGAATTATCTATAACGCTTTGAAAAATATTTATAACACCTGATTTCATAACGCTTGGATTAAGAAAAAAAGTATCATGGTTCTTAATTAATGACGATTTTTAGCCGTCATTAAAAGGTATTTTTTTGTAGTGCCGGTGCTCCGGTCGTAACTGTCCGAGGAAAGCCGCACCCGTGCACGGGCCATCCGAGTCCATTGACCATACAATACGCACCATAGAAAAATAAGTCATATCATACCAACCAATCTCATGTTCCATAAACATAATCCACCATCTCTATCTCAAGTTTCGACGATATTATGTCCCAACACATCCGTATTGATGCACGACGTCCAACGGCTTAGACCTCTCGTATTTTCATTCAACGCATTCCATTCATAAGTTATTCACATAGCCTAATTCCGTAGTTACTTAGTCATTTCCTAGCTTCCGTGCACGAGGGCACGCTCAGCGCCATAACCAGTGTTCTAGGCCTAGTGTTCAATGCTCTCGGAGTCGTGCACGTGGATGCACATCTCGATATTATCTTTCAATGTTCTACCATCACCGCCCTACCGCGACCCGTACACTTGATGCACGTCGTTTCAATTGTTCAATATTCAATGTTCTATCTTAAAGTTCGACACATATTAAGACTTTTAACCGTTCGAGCCAGCCCGCTAGCTTAATGGTAACTTACGCATACAAGGATACATTTTATTAGACGTGAAAGAATAGGGAGAGAGAGTCAAGAACCCGCCCACCTTAAGCCGATACGTCTTGTCTTTTCGCCGAGCTGAAGCGACCCGATTCCATAACTTGGTTGTGCGGCTAACTCTTCTGACTTAGCCATTCCGTTGAATACTCGACTGGTTTGCTCTTCCGTGCCCATGCCACAATCCGTTGCAAGGCGACGATTTGGTTTCACGGATATCATTTTGAACAAGGCAAAATGTCGACCCTTTACAATCCAGCGTAAAAACATATCCTGCACACCAGATCAAATAAAATCAGCACTTGCTCAAACGGGACTTATCCTTTGCATCGATTCGATTCATAGATTTCAATCGACTTAAAGCTTTCCTTCGGCCAACGTAACCTTTGCATCGATTCGCATCGATACTTCATCGGGTCAACGTATTTCTTTGAGTCAGCGACTCATCGTAATGCACCGTGCGGAGCGGGGCATTACAGGCGGTGGAGTTGAGCTCCTAGATGAGCTCTGCGCAGGCGAGGCGGAGAAGGAAGGACTGGTCGGTGGAGGTGAGTTAGGCGACGCCCTGCGATCGCATGGCATCAGAGCGGAGGCACGATACCTCCGTGTCGGAGAACGAGCGGTGGAGGGATACGAGGCGCGACATCGTGTTGGCCGCCTCTAAGGAGAGGATGCCGACGAAGGAGGCGCCATCCCTGGGGTTGGAAGCGACCATTTGCTTGTGTTGTGTTGTGTTGCAGTTAACAAACTAGTAGTAGTACTAGTACAACGTCAGTTTGTTGTTGTTGATGATGATGATTCATCAGTAGTGGTATTTATTGTTGTTCTTGATTCACTAGTAGTGTTGTTTGGATTGGAAGAGTGTTATTTATTTTGGAGAATATCTATATATGTTTCTTTCTAGAAGGGTTCTTTGATGGGAAGAACGAGGAAGAGCTACAAAGGAAGGGAAGGAGAGTTTACTAAGTATAGACGACTCTCACTGTAGACTATGAATCTCAGGAATGAGATCAAGATTCATTATGTTACCTTATTGACTAAAATGTATAGCTTCTATTTGTATGCTGTCAATCTGTCTTTTTAATAGATTTTGATATAATTTACATGATGGTTAGCTTTGTCGATGTATGGTTGAGGATACTTTGGTTGTTATGAAATATTAAAATTTTGACAGCATATTATTGTTGTTGTTGTGACGTAGACATGACGTATTCACGTACTCGTATCCGATTATTCAGTAGTGGGCACGACACACTATAAGGTGATTGACTTACATCTGCGTATATGAGAAGATCAGGAAGTCGAAGGAAATGAAAGGATTCAAATTATTACAGACTTAACTGTTCGATGCAGGAACGGACTTGTGATGCTTAAAGAAATGTATCCTAACGGCTATCTTGCAAACACGAAAAACTATAAATAATATATTGTTCTATCTCTTGTTTGTAGAGAAGGACAATCGGCCGTGGATAATAATCACTCAAAAGTGATATGTTTATGCAATATGTTATTTTTATGAATTGTTAATTGACCCTAGAAAAAAATAGAAAAATTACTTAATAATTGGTACCGCAGTTTCGCATGATTACCATGTTAATTCGGGTGGGTCAGATTAATATCGCTCATCAGTGCATTCATTAATGTTTGTTAATTCAATTGGATGGTCCGCGGACAAATTCAGACCGGACATCAATAATACCAAAGGAAAACGAAAACCAGGCTAAAGAGCTCCCTCTCCCCCTCCCTGGTTGGTCTGTCCCTGTTTCCAAGGTCGCATCAATAATACCAAAAGGATTCAATATCATGCCTTTCTCATGACCATCATCAATTATGACAAGTGCGCACTAGAAGTAACTTTGTTAACGGGAAGTAAGATTACAGAGAAAGAAGTCATAGAACTCAAAATCATGAGGTTTTCACGTCCATTACCAAAAGATGTTACTTTATCAAGATACCTTGATAGTTGGTAAAAAAATAAGTTGAAAGGAGATACAATTGAAGGTTATAGAATACAATAAATAATGGTAAAAGGTTAACGAAAATTCAAGCTGAACAACCAAAAATTGAAGGAAACCCAAAAGAAATAATTGATGCAAAACTAAAAGGAGTCTCCACTATTGGTTCACAGACAAATTCGGATCGGCTGGACATGATATGTCCGGATCCGATTTTTAATCGAATTGAAAAAAAAAAATGTCCAAGATCTGTTTGTTAATTCAATCGGACGGTATACGTTCGAACTATTTATCGAGCCGAACTCATATGGACAACGAACTGTTTTATCATTTTACAGCCCTAATATGTACATATAATTGGCAAGAAAATAAAAGCTGTAGAAGAACCTCAACCATAGCGATAGCGTGAGAAGTGGAGGGGGTCATACAAATTTTCCCAAAAAGAAAAGAAAAGAAAAGAAAGAAGGATATCTTGGTTAGCCTTAGTAGGTCACTTGCATGAAGAGAGTTCACTCGCACAAGGAACACATGATAATTATTATTAGAAAATAAAAGTGGAAGATCAGGATGCATAATATTATAACATATAAGGACAAAAAAGAATTATGTTTAGGAATTAGTCTAACAATACAATGTCAATTCATTAGTTTCTAGAAGGAGTCTAAATAATAATTAAAAAAAGCCAATCAGCCTAAATAGACTGTTGAATTATTACACAAATTAAATTATAGTCTAATATAGACTCAAGACCATGCAAATAATATAATGAATGTTCTCTTTACAACCTAGACTGAGTCAAGGGAATTAATTTGTAGGTTAAATGAAAAAAAAAGAAGAATAATATAAAATAAAATAAAATGAAGGACAATATTGGTTTATGTTCCTACAACTCCATAAATTGGTTAGATTCTTGTGACTAGTCAACTCCAGTCCAGGTCCCTCAAAAATTTAAACTGATACGTATCCTTCCACAAACAAAAAGACTTAATAGTTAAAGCATGTTTTCACAAATTGTGATTTACTTTGAGTTATTGTATCCATTATGCTATATAGAGTCAATAGGCTTTAGTTCTTATGAACTGTTTGGTAAACGTAAAGCCAAATATAATTTGAATTTTCACTCATAGATGAAACGAGTATAAAACTACATTTATCTTTTTTTATGCTAACAGAGGACAAACGTGTTTGATTAGGATAAAAAGATAAAAAAGAAAAAGTGATATGATATATTATAATAATAGTAAATTGTAATCAGTTTATATAACAAATAACTTAATTATTAAAATACTAATAAAACTATATAATTAGTTTAACAAAATTAAGATAATTATCCAATACAAACAAATAATATTAACAAATTGTAAAAATGTTTGTTAATTTGATAAATATATTAATAAAAGAATGTCGTTATTGGCACTCCGAAAATATCATCCTGCACTCCTCTTTAAATTTCTAAAATTTAAATTTACCCATGTATTAACACTATTAGCACTCATAAAATGTCATCATGCACTCATTCCTCCATGCATGCACAAATTAATGTCTTATTTAATGCATGAATATATTTGAAATTAGAATGATAGAAAATTAAAGAGGAGTGCAGAATAATATTTTAGGAGTGTCAATAACACCACCCTAATAAAATATTTTATAAGCTATATATTAGTTCATCTTAATTACCTTTTAATTATTATTTATCTTATTACATAATCATAATAATATATTTCTTAATTGATGAGTAGCAATTAAGCACTTAATGATCTGCTATTAAGTAATTAACTGAATCATTATTATTATTATAACAAAAATTACTTACTTATTATTATTGTTGAACCCAAGTTATCCTTGTCGTTAGCAGAGAGATAGAATATCAGTAGGCCACGAAAAAATATTATTCTTTTCTTTCTTTCTTTCTTTTTTTTGTTTGGGGGTGGGGTGGGGTGGGGTGGGGGGGGGGGGCAGTAAAGTCCCAAGTGTTACGTTTGTTTAATGTCAAAAAAAAAAACTTATTTAGTATTTAATGTAGAAAGTAAGAGACTCAAGAATTAAATAATTAGTTTAATAAATTCTTTGCATCTCTTCAATAAAAGAAGCACCTCTTCGCACACATATTCAATCTTTTTTTGAAAGAAAGAAGGAATTCAAATTGAGTTAGGAATTCAGTATTCTTCTACTTTACATTGGAAGTGTACTCTTAACAACCAAAATTTTATTCACACTGAAATTTGTTCTAGAAACTATAGTTCATTGATCATTCCATATTCAAACACTTTGTCCTCAATTGGCAACTGAACATCAATCCAAACAATAGCAAAAGTAAAATCTAAACTCTATAGTTTCCAGTACAAAACACTAGCCTTGCTTAATTGAATGATGCTGGTATCTACCTCCAAAAACTCCAACAGTTCATGTTCCTCCGTCATATGGCACTTATTTATTGGTGGAAGCAAATAGAAGAAAGGTTGGAGGAAGACATGAACGAATAAAAGAGAGCCACATAACGAAAGGACACGTGGAAATAGAATTTTGGAGGTACATCGAGTATTTTCCTACCTAAATTTGTATCTATGTCTATGGTGTGCGTATCAACATGCAATGCTGAACTCAGTGTAGCAGTCTAACAGTATCTCAGCGATCCTCTCCGTTGCTCATCGTACCAGCACACCAGGCTCAGCCCGACGAGCACCTCGGCTATCGCGGCCTCCGTCTTCTCCCTGTCCGAAAACTGCAGCGTCTGCAGCGCCAGCGTCCTCGGCTGCGACTCCAACCGCTGTGCCCGGTCCATGGTCCTCTCCCCCTGCCACCGCACCGTGTCATGCGCGACCGGCCCCAGCCACCCCAGTATACTCCACACCGCGTCCCTCCACCCCCTCGCCAGGTCCCCGTCCGACGGGCCCCGCCTCCTCCAGCACTCCCTCAGCTTCGCGCGCACCGCGGTCTTCAGCCCCAGCGGCAGCTGCCGGTACAGCTCCTCCCTCTCGCTCGCCGGCGCCTCCCCTTCCATCATCACCTTCTCCGCCTGCAGGATCACGCTCGCGTACCGCACGGCCAGGCCCGAGCCCCCGACCGTGTGCGGAGCCGGCCACAGCATCTGGCTCCAGTCGAGACGTCCGTTGTAGAGCTCGTCTCCGGTCCTCCCCGGTATCGGGCACGACTTCCCGATCGCCACCTCCTTCACCAGCCCCGTCCTCTCCATCGGCCCCGACCGGGGGTGGATACGGAACTTCAGGTGCGGCGTGGCGGGGCCCGTTCTCGAACCCTCCTTGTGGACGACGACATGCGGCAGGCCGGACACGTAGGGACCGAACACGACGCAGATTCTGGCGAAGATCGAGTAGGCGGCGAGCGCCATCACCTCGACCGCCTTGTCGAAGGACTGGCTCCACAGCGAGTGCTCCTTCAGCCTCCTGACCTTCTGCTGCTGCGACCGGATCATGTCGAGCTGCTGCTGCTGCTGCTGCAGCGCTGCCGCCTCCATCGCGCCCAGCAGCTCCATCTCCTTGTACAGCTTCTCCGTCGTCGAAACGTACTTGTCCATCTTCTTCACATTCTTCTCGGCGCTCTTGGCGTCGAACTTGAGTCCTCCCAGCCGGGTCGGGTCGATGGGGCTGGACTTGAGGTCCGTATAGAACCGGTCGAAGCTGACGGGGAGGGCCCCGCGGCAGCGGCGCGAGAGGCGGGAGACGGCCTCCGCGGTGGAGTCGAGCTCCTCGATGAGCTCCGCGCAGGCGAGGCGGAGAAGGAAGGACTGGTCGGTGGAGGTGAGGTAGGCGACGCCCTGCGACCGCATGGCGTCCGAGCGGAGGCGCGACACCTCCGTGTCAGAGAGCGAGCGGTGGAGGGATACGAGGCGCGACATCGTGGTGGCCGCCTCGAAGGAGAGGATGCCGACGACGGAGGCGTCGTCCCCGGGGTTGGGAGCGACCATTTGCTTGTGTTGTGTTGTGTTGCAGTCAACAAAGTACAACGTCAGTTTGTTGTTGTTGTTGATGATGATGATTCATTCGTAGTAGTATTTGTTGTTGTTGTTCTTGATTCACTATTAGTGTTGTTTGGATTAGAAGAGTGTTATTTATTTTGGAGAAGGTTCAATATATGTTACTTTCTCGGAGGGTTCTTTGATGTGAAGAATTGAAGAGCTACAATGAAGAGGAAGGGAAGGAGAAGTTTACTTAGTATAGTTGGCACAACATATGTTGAATTCCTGTGGAAGTCAAATACTCTGTGGAGGTCAAATACTCGGTACTTATGAAGTAGTAGTGTGTGTATATATGATTTGTTCTTTGACAAGATTCAAAAGGAAACTAATGTGATGATTTATTTTTTATTTTATTTTTTTGTATTTTATTATGGGTAATATAATGTGAGGTTGATGGCTGAATAAGAAGTCTACGTGTGTGAACTGTTACGCGAGTTAGGTAAATAAATTATATTTCATACACTCATCTCTGCCGAGTTTGCAGCGCAACGTGGTTTGTGGATGACTATCACTTGTCAAATAATAGTTAAAAAGTACTATTAATTTTTTCAAAGTATCTTTCTAAATGTAACAGCTGACATAATATCTAGGTTATATATATATATATATATATATATATATATATATATATATATATATATATATATATATATAGGGTGTCCATTTTTTAATGGTGTTTGGGGGTATGCCTCCAAGGGGGCTCGAATCCGCGCTACTGCGTCGGGGTGCTCCATCGTTCCCAACAGACTTCGGCCACTGGGACTATATATATATGCCTATAATCAAATATTTACAATTTTCTTACAACTGTCACGTATCGGACTTCAATTGGAGGAGGAAGAAGAAAATGGTGGGGTCGGATGGAGCCCATATAGTAGGGAGGTGAGAGGGGAAGTGAGATCCATGTGTAAGGGGTGGGAAAGAGAGGTTATAAGAAGGTTATTAACCTTCAGACACACTCGTATGTGGAGCACTTGAAGACAAACATGAATGGAAAACCAGTAAAAGTTTTGATCCCCTTGTACGAAACATATATATATATATAAGGGAGGTGAGGTGTCACCTCACGGTGAGGTGGCTATATGTCACCCCTCATGCTATCATCTTGCACTTGCACACTTTTCAGTGCATGATGATAGCATAGGGGTGACACATAGCCACCATCCATAGGATGGCACCTTACCCCTCTCTCTCTCTCTCTCTCTCTCTCTCTCTCTCTCTCTATATATATATATATATATATATATATATATATATATATATATTAAGTATTTGGTTTCGAAATTGACCGACATTAATATTTTTGTCTCAAATACATGAACAGTGATTTCGAGACTCAAACTCTAACATCGGTCAATTTCGAGACATAATCCTAATATCCATGTATATATGAGACCCTAAAACTAAATATTCCTAATATCAACATGACAATTGATATAATAAATTTTAAAATTAATATTAAAATTAAAATTAATGCTAATGTTAATATTAAAATTAATACTAATATTAAAAAATTAGGTGATAATTTTTTTGGATTAATATTTAGGGTTTTTACACTAACACATCCTATGTTTTGTGTTTATTAAGTGGACCTCCATAGTTTAAAAATAAATACACTGACACCCCCTGTCATTTATATTTTTTTAAAAGTAGGGATGGTCAATGTAAAATCTTTTACACAAATTACAAAACTTAGGGATGGTCCGTGTATTTAACACAAAATACTGGGAGTGTCACTGTATTTATTTTTAAAATAGGAGAGATTCCCGTAATAAACACAAAACATAGGAGGTGTCAGTCAGGACCGGCCCAGAGGGTTGGGTTGTCCTAGTCGGAGCTAATTTTGGTTGCCTCTTGCCCTTGACTCCAGAAAGAGAAGATACCATGTTCGAAACTCGAAATTGTTTGTTCCTGAAATTGACGGAAACTGAGATCGGATTTCGAGTTCCACTCCTGACTCTTGAGCTACTCGAGAGCTTTCCAATGCTAACTCAAAATATGGACATAAAAAATTGCCTAGTTCAACTCACAAAAAAGAGTTGGGGTGGACTGGAAAGGCTCTATTGGCGGAGAGCTGGAAACTTAGGGACTTGGGGGGTGCCCTAACCAAGGTGTGCCCAAGCCCGATGGCTTGTCTGGCTTACCCCAGGGCCGGCCCTAGTGTCAGGGTAAATAACCTTAAAATTTATCATGTCGGTTGTCATGTTAGATGTTACGTCCGTTGTTACATAAAAGAAATGATTTGGAAAAATATTTTGGATGGACTAATAGCATTACTCTGATCAATTATGCTATTTGGCTCCCAAAATATTTGGGTGATGACATATCCCGTTATGTGACATCTGACATGGCAGCTGACATAACAGCTGATATGGCAAATTTTAACCCGAAACATTAATTACCCAATTTTTTAAATGTTAATGTTAATATTAATATTAATATTAATATTAATATTAATGTTAATATTAATTTTAATTTTAACGTTAATGTTAATATTAATTTTAATGTTAATTTTAATGTTAAGGTTAATTTTAATGTTAAGGTTAAGGTTAATGTTAATTATCATGTTAATTTAATATTAATTTTAATTTTAATTTTAATGTTAAATTTTGTCATGTCAGTTGTCATGTCAACAACCATGTTATATGTCACATAATGGAAGATGACATCACCCAAATATTTTGGGAGCCAAATAGCATTTTTGTACTCTGATAGTTAACATCGCATATATGGTAACAAGTCCTTGTCAATTGATATTCATCTGAAGATTTTGGATTCCATCCTTATGTATGAAAAAAATAAAATAAGTAAATGTAAAATTAAACTAATTATGTATCATAAGTAGACGTGTCCATCCGGTACATTCGGTTTAACCCAACCATTTTTTTCTTAAAAATTTCAATCATAAATACTACAGTTTGAAACCTGTAATCTTAAAATTGAATTTGATCTAACTGTATTAAGAATTTGACTAATTCAAATTTAACTGCAAACTGTATAACATTAAAAAAATACTAAAAACTAAATTGTGACTCAAAACACAGTAATAAAGAGTCATATTATGAGAGGAAGAAAGTTTCACAAGTAGATTGGAGACTGAAGCTAGTGGAGATTGGAGATTGAGTTTTTTTTTTTAAGTGTCATTTTCTTCGACTTGATAATGTCAGGGGAATTCGAACATGCGTCTGCTGTGCCGGTGTCTCATTGCTATCACTAGGCCACAACCTCCGGACAATTGGAGATTGAGTTATGTTGTGAATATGATAAATTTAATATTAGATTAATAGGAAATTCATTAGGCTTCAACGTGCATTGTACGTGCAAAAAAAACGTTCAAAAAAATTAAATATTAAATTTATTTTAAAAAAAACCTATCATTTCTAGGAATTGAACTTGAGAAAATTGTCTTCATCTTAGTCACTTGAGTTATAATTATTTAGTTATAAATAAATCATACTAAATAATTAAATACTTAGTTAATTTTTTTTAAGAATTAGTGGAGTATTTAACTAGTTGTTTACTTATATTTTATTAATTTTTTTAGTATATTTAAATGGTTGATGATATAATATAAGTTGGAGGGCTAATTTTTAAGTCATTTTTAGGCCATGGTATACAGTGCAAGATATAGAAAGGTGACCTAAGAGTCATACTATGAGAGGAAGAAAGAGTTTCACAATGAGATTGGAGATTTAGGTAGTGTTATGAATATGGTATATTTAAGATTAGAATAGGGATCTGATATACAGAAGGTGACATATTTATGATATTGTGCAGATTCATTGGTCCAAGCCTAACCATCTCCAAATTTTCTAGTCGAACTGTAAAATTGTAATTTTACAAATTCAAAGCTGGAAGCTGCACCGTTTACTCAAAACATTAATGCTATGGAGACAATTTTTTTCCTGACACATTTCATAGCCACACTGATGTCGCAATGCATTATTGGATGTCAATTATTATTTTTCTTTTAAGATTTTTCTTGACATCCAATAATGCACTATACTGCCACATCCGGAGTATGTCAAAAAAAGTGTCCTTATAGCATTACTCCATAAACTCTACTCAAAATTCAAACAAATTAGTCTTGTTCAGTTTAGTTTGCAGTTTTTAACCGTATCAGTTGATGGATCCAGAACATTCAGCTGAAATTTCGGACTTGGGACAGTTAAAGAAAGTAGGGTTATTTAGTAATAGGGTCTCGTATAATAGTGTATATTAGGATTTGGGTCTCGAGAATGACCGATGTTAGGGTTTGGATCTCTAAATCATTGTTCACGCATGCAAGTGAATAGTGATTTAGAGACCCAAATCCTAACGCTGATCATTTTTCAAAATCCAAATCCTAATTTTAACTTATTATATGAGACTCTATTACTAAATAACCCAAGAAAATATTTTACTGTGAAATGAGTTTAAGAACAAGAACAATATATAAAGAAATTTTTTTAAAATCCCCAATGAAGACTAGTGTACACCACTACATACAGCTTACCCTTAAGTATATTGGACATGAATGACTGGCTATTGTTTCACCACTACATAGGATCCTGCTATATTATATTATATTGGACATAAATTGATGAATAAGGAGGTTTGTGTGTGAACTATAAAGTTGTTTAGGCAAACTTCAACTTACATTAATCATTAGGTCAGTTGTCATATAGAATGATATGATCAAATCAGCCGGGTGGTTCATATTATAGAATTAATCTAATTATAACTATTGGATTTGGATTGTAATGTTGAGATCAAAATATGAGAGTATCTACTTAAAAGATACATGTATAATTTCAATCTTGTAATACAAATCCGACGATTGTAATATAATTATTTTAAATTTTATAATGTTAGGTATAGGCGGAAAACTATCAATAGTTGTATAGAGTAGTAACCCCTTCAAGGACCATGCAGTTAAAAAAAATATGGAACTGACCCATCTACATTGTCTTCAATTGAATGGATGTTTGGAAACGTAGTGGTGGTCAGTTCCTTGTCACGTCCCGACCCGAAAAATCACTCGTCCTCGCATCGATTTTATCATCGTCCTCGCTGGGGCGTGATGTCGTACGAGTCTGGAGTTGCACTCGTACAAGGCAAAATGACAAGTTCTCAAATGGTTATCTTTGATTTGATATTAGCAACTGAAGAAAACAGAGTATACGAACAATTCTCTTTATTTGATGAATGAATTGAGATTACAAAGGCTTTCAATAGCCTAACTGAATTTGCCAGATTGGCTACAACACTCAAGTTCTCTCTTGCCCCACAAAGGATTTCACCGTTCCATACATCATGTCTTTTACATCTCGGCCGCATCAATCATGTTACAAGTCCGAACGTCAATGCGATCGCACGCTTCAAACGCTACGGCATTCCATGCCTCAGCACGATTAAGCGAAGCTCCATCGCGAGCAGACCATTCCCTGAACCTGCTAGCAAACTAGTAAAAAATTAGTACTTTCGTCCTTGCTGTACTGATCAAAGATCCACTTTAACTAAACCGACATTTAGTAATGTATTGATTCATACAGCATACAATTTAATTATCTTTCTATGTTCTCCTTAGGATCGATTTCATGGCATATTCGAACGTAGTAAAGCATGTTATCATGGCAAGCATGTTATTTCGATTCGCATAAGCAAGCAGGCAACCAATAGCAATCTCGTGTTATTTTTTGACTTCTTACCGACACTGACGCACTCGCCCTTGCACCGACGCAAGGTGAATACGCTTCATTCCTTCCCTGTCATGTTATAAGTTCTCTGTGCAGGATCTCTGTGTTCTCGCACTTTCAATTCATCGTTCCTTAACTATATGAAGGTTACTGGCTTTAACATCAAAATGGACATCAAGGTACGAATGGTGACTACTTCAGCCCGGGGTGCTAATTTCACGCCCTGAAGTACTCCTCCCGAACAATACCGGTATTTGTGACGTTCTATTTCAATGGTAGGTCGCAAGCCTAACAGATTGAAATATCCCACATAATACCTGTCACGACCCGCACCCTGAAGAGGGGCACGAGCATGTGGTTACGTCCAGCCTACGCCGCAGTATCGGCGGTAGAACGCTGTATATAGGGTCTGTAAATGCCTACGACTAACAGTTAAAATGTACCTGTACAGTATATACTCTCCGAATGGAGGTGACATAGCAATACAGTCTCAATCACAGAATAAAACTAAGGTAGATAGCTCAGAGGAAAGACATATGATAGATGAAAGAGTAAACAAGTGCAGAGTCCAATACAAGCCCAGATATATACATCATAGAGTATCAAAATAGAATATAGAACTACAGTCTGATAAGCTAGCTGGATCGCAGTCCAGTCAAACCTAGCTAACCTACACTACTCTGGAAGTACAAAATCTAGTGGCTCTACTATAAGGCCACGATCTAAGGCTACTCCATCTGACTCGAGCCCATAATAGGTCGAGCAGTCCGCCTCAGAGTCATCTGTAATATATCATAACGGTATCCTGTCAGGAAAATGAACAAGTACAACCACTAACAGCAGTTCCATGTGAATTGACAAATTCTATAAGAGACAGTATAATGAACTACAAGACAAAGATATATGAAAACTTGAGAACCGTTCGGAAGCCGAGTTACAACCCTTAAACCAAACAATGACCGGGGTTGTAACTCTTCTCCCGAGCAGAACTTAGTCTCCAATCAAGGTACAATGTAAAGGCAAGTAGAGCATGTGAGTAACTGTATATCATGGCATGGTGAGAAAATACTGAATGTAGAACAGAGCAGGATATACGATAAGATAAAGTAAATATAAAATATGATTTGAATTATTAGAGCGTTATGTGATCGGCTTGGGAAACATGATCAGGCTTTCCATCCGACCGGCTATGAACAATGTGTACAATAGAACGGTAAGGCCGGTCACCATGGAAAGCTATGAACGATGTAGGGTAAGGCTTTACCCGTCGTGAGGCGAGGGTATAGCTATGAACAATATATACAGTAGAACAATGTGGGAATTTGATCACACAACCACTAATAACTCCCCATCCCCGAATAGTATAAAGGATTCGGACATAACACGTCATGACACGGGATTCAAAAGCAGGTGATCAGCCCACTCCCAAGTCCATGTCTATACAAGTACAAGTAACAAGTCGAGTCATGTACCAATATACCAAGTAACCCGGGAACAACATCTCATGACAGGATCCGACATATACTAGTCCGTGAACCATCGTGTTAGGAATCAAGTAAGACACTACAACTGAATCGGATATAGCAGATATCAAGACAATAAAAACTATCAGTGAATGTACTCGCCTGCTGTCCTGAGCTGTATGGTATATCAATGCTCAGAGCGGTATCAGAAGACCTAAATATGAGATACTGTAAGTTAATTTAGGTTTAAACAAGTTTAGGAATGATTTACAATGAATGATATGCAATCTAGGTCAAACTAGATCTCATTGAGTAACACTAAGTCCTGTCAAGTCAATCTAGGTCAAATCAAGTTATATCAAGTCAATCTAAGCCTAACCAAGTTAATCCTAGGTCATACCAGGCATCACGGATCAAAACAAGTCGAAGAAAGTCAAACGGGGTCAAGAGTTGACCTACAGTTGACTTTTGGTCAACTGGTCAACTCTGGTCAACTCTGGTCAACTCCAGGTCAACCCTGGTCAACCCTAGGTCAATGGTGACTAATAGTTGACTTTTGGTCAACTACACAAGTCTAATGGAAATCGGGACTAATTTGGATAAAGCGTTGACCCATAGTTGACTTTTGGTCCAAAAAGTCAACCGTGGTCAACCGGGGCCAAGACTAGGTCTAGGCGACTATTTCTAACTATTACCAACCTCTACAACCCATATCCAAGTCCATCTTGGACTTCGAAACTCATATCTTGGCCGTAGGCCAATATCCTATTTTACCCTTAAAAAGGATAAAATTCTAGCTTCGGCAACTATCAAGTTAGCCTACCTACGCTTGGTATTTTGACCCGAGCTCCCTAGGGTAGTATGATACTAGCCTATACATATAATATCTACCAAAATACCAAGGTAACGTGGACATTCGGTCCATGATACGGCCCGTTGTCAAAATCTTGAATATTTCAAGATACGCACCGATACGGCGCGATACGGGCGCCCTACAACCCCGAATTCCACCCGGAAGCCTACCCGCAAAATCTAAATCACGTATTCATGCCCCACGCCAAGTTTCAACTCAATCGGATACTCCGAGCTCCGTTTCGCCCTCTAACTCGGTTTTTCCCTTTTTCTATTCTAGCCTTCTACCTATTCTTCTAACTTCTTTCAATCTTTTCTCCCAACCTCAAATCCTTTTCTAATTTCTCATTCCATAATCTTCTTCTACTCTTCTCTACGATTCCAACCATATATAATACATATATATATATATATATATTATATAGAATATTATATATATATATATATATATATTATATACTTAGGTGAAAGGGGGGGGGGGGGGGGGGGGGGGGGGGTTTAGTAGGCTTGAAAGCCAAATGGGGGGGGGGGGGGGGGGGGGGGGGGAGCTGCTGCTGGGTTTCATCTTCTTCTTCATCTCCTCTACTTCTTCCTATATATATATTATATATATATATATAATATATATATATAATCTATCTAGATATCTATCTATCCCTCTAAATATATATATAACACACACCATCCATATACACATCCACCACTCTCACATCCATCTATATATATATATAAATATATATATATAATATATATATATATATATCTATATATATGGATATGTATGTATATATATATATATATATATATATATATATATATATATATATATATAAACACACACCACACACATCCCACACACCAACACACACACACCACCCTCACAACACACACCATCCCCATGACACAATTTCATACCATATTATATACACAACACATAAAATACACTGTAGATATATATGTATATAATATATATATAGATTTTTTTTTTTTTGTATATATATATATATAGATATTATATATATATATATATATCTATATATATTATATATATATACCACTCTCAAAATGATTAAATCCTAATAACCTTAACCTATTTTTCTAGGAAAAATCTACAAATTTGTGGGCAAATGGAAGAGAATCTTCTCCTCTCCATTTAATGTGAAGGAACTATATGCAAAAGAGAATTAATTTAGAAGATTAAAGCTTACCTAATTAGTAGGTTGGAGGAAGAAGAAAGCTTGAGAAGAAAATTAAATTTGGAAGAGAGAGAGAGAATTTCTTAGTGGTGAAGGAAGAGGGGGGGGGGGGCTATAGGTGGCCGGCCATGACATGGTGAGGGTGTGGGTGAGGGACACTTGTAAATTACAAGTTTGCCCTCCATAAGCCTAATATTAAATAAATTTCAAATTAGGTTTAGGAAGTTGCTAAAAATAAATAAAAATCATAATTAAACTAAATTACTCAAGGGGAACTAGTCCAAACTCTTAAATCCTAAAATTTAGTGTGGTGGGCCATGGTTAGCTAACAGGCTAAATACAGCTCAAGTCGAAATTCACCGGGGTCCCGAATTAACTCGGAATGCGATGAAATTCGAACCCGACTCCTATAATAATTAAATAATAATATTCATGAAATAAAATTTCCAATAATATTTTTAAAAATAGAAAATTACCATTTTACCCCTAACTGGAAAAAGTGAGGGTGACAATACCCATCTCAAATTCTCTTTCTAGATCGAACGGGTTCCGGCAACAGTCTACCACGTTCGAGGGATAAAAACTTGTGCACAAGTTGTCCGTGACCATGCAACACGTCAAAGTTATACAACCAAGCAATTCGCCTATATCTATTTCCATTGGCACAATGCCCCAACTCATGTTCATCAACGAACGCCCCAAGGGCCATAAACATTTCAAAGGCACCATGCACATTCGACAGTTCTGCCACATTCGTGCCATAATTGTTCTCTTTTGCAACGAAGCCATCTTCGTAAGTCTTGTGTACGTACGCACGCTTTGATATAGTTATTCGACATTCAATGTGTCGTGCATTCGATTAGGGTGAGTATTCGATTAATTCGATTCAAACCGAACCGAATATCCAAAAACTAAATTCGATCGAAAACCGAATAAGCAAAACCGAAACCGAACCGAATTAGTTCATAATCGAACCAAACCGAACCGAATTAAATCGGTTCGGTTTCGATTTATTCGAATTTTAGGTTTATTTGCACTTTTTTTGTTAATATATATATAACTAAATATAACTAAATTTATTTAGTATATACCTATATATTATAGTATTTACATATATACATTTAGTATGTACCTATATATATAGTATATACATATATATAGTAACTAAAATTTCTTATTCGGTTTTAGGTTTTGGACCGAAACCGAATAAGAAATTTTAGTATTTTCAAAACCGAAACCGAACCGAATTTTTTTTAAACCGGACCGATCTCTTATTCGGTTCGGTTCGGTTCAGTTTTCGGTCCAAAACCGAATAATGCTCACCCCTACATTCGATGCACGTCTAGATTTAGTATTTCCATGTTCTACGCCTTAGTGTTCAATGCGTTAGACTTATGTTCCTTCCTTCGACTCGTGCTATGAGTCACGCCTCGATAGGGTATTCAATGTTGTATAGCTCGTGCACTGAGGCACTCGCGCGATATAGTCTTTCAATGTTCTAGCACACTAATTCGTGCGCGGGGGCACGAATGACTGTGCACTGAGGCACTCGTCGATACAGTTATCCCATGTTCTTATGGCTTGCGCACTGATGCGCTTGCCTTTGCAATATTCAATGTTCAATACTGACTCGTATGTTTGATGTACGTTTTAACTTCAATTGTTCTATCTAGTGTTCGACACGCACTATGTTCATTTCTCGATTGAGCTACGTCCGTGGTCTCGATATAGTTTAACTTAGCATACAACGATATATATTTTATTTAGACATGAAGGAGTAGAAAAGAAGAGTCAAAGACCCCCCCACCTTAAGCCGATACATCTTGTCGTTTCGCCGAGCCGATACGGTTCGATTTTATAACTTTGTTTGCACGGCCAAACTCTTCTGACTTAGCCATTCGAGCACTTTGTACTTCATTGAATTATACGACCAATTTGGCTTACCGAGCCTATGCCTCAGTCCGTTGCGAGACGGTGATTTGGTTTGCGGACCCCGTTGTAAATAAGGCAAAATGTCGATCTCGTATATTTCAGCATAAACGTATAGCCTGCACACGAAATCAACTAAAATCAATATTCGATCGAATCGGACTTATGCGTTGCATCGATTCGATTTCTTAGAATCTTCGAACCGACTCAATGCTCTCTCTCGGACCAACTTAACGCTTGCATCGATCTTACTCGATGCGTTCATCGGGTCAACGTAACTCTTTGCATCGATCCGACTTCGATGTATTTTTTGGGTCAACGTACTCTCGTATCGATTCGCATCGATACTTAATCGGGTCAACGCAACTTTTTGAGTTAACGACTCAACATAATGTACCGTACGAACGAGACATTACAGTCCAGACCATAGTTGATACATGAAGTAAATTTTTTTGTTAAATTCAGAACCAAGCATAAAGTAGTTCATTCAACATGATTGCTTGATTCCTGCAGCACGCAGAATTCGTGCACAATAAATCCATGAATGATTGGCTATTGTTTTCTTGCACATTACATCGGACGCGGAGAAGTACTTGGACTAATTAGATGGATATCAATAACTCAATGCGGAGGTGGCCGTCAATGTCAAGAAGCGCGTTCGAGAAGATGGCTGGCTGGGGTGGTGGAAATCTATGCGCTCTGGGTGTGCTTTTCTTCTTACTTCCTTAAATGCTTCTGACTGGTCTTTCGACTTGGGTCAGGTCAAACCCTGAACTAAAAACAGCCTAGCCGTGGAAACTGGTTCGAGCCGGGGAATCTCGCACCGGATTCGTCTGGTCAAACGATATATTTAGGCGACAGAAATCCAAAAAAAATGTTGAAAAATAAATTGGCTTATCCTTCTGCACAAATGAAATGCAGCAGAAGATTTGAACTTTTTATTTCAATTACTAAAAACTTTATAGCCCTCAAGCTAAACAACCCAACCGGGTGTGGGCAATCGGTGGGGACAGGGAAAAATGAAAAATAAGACCATCTCCAATGGGGGTCTCTATCTTTCCTATTTCTATGAAAAAAATCTATTTTAGAAAAAAATTCTCCCAATGGTGATTTCTATCATCATTTCTATCCTAGTGGCAATGAAAAATAAGACCATCTCCAATGGGGGTTTCTATCTTTCCTATTTCTATGGAAAAAATCTATTTTAGAAAAAATTTCTTCCAATGGTGATTTCTATCACCATTTCTATCCTAGTGGCAATGATGTAGGATGAAAATTTTCTAGGAGACTCTCATAGAAATTCTGCTCTCTCTCATGACAATTATTATTGGGCCCCACACCATTAAATTGGTCCTTGACACATAGGATAGAAATGGAGAACCATTGGAGAGCATTTTTGTATGTCTACAATTTCTATGTAGAAATTCTTCCAACTATGATAGAAATCTCCTTAAAGTACAATACAAAGTAGGATAAGAACTCAATTTTAGAAATCACCATTGGAGATGGTCTAATAAGACCTGTTCTTCACTAATTTGTCATTTTGTCTAATATATGGAACAGAATTGGGGAAACCCCTCCACAGTGACGAGTTGAATTTATAGTTGTGCTACAAACGAACAAAGCAGATCGCGAGATCAATTCGACTTGGCTACATCACCAGCTCATGGAAATGAGCTCAATTTTCTTAACGAATCAAACTTGGATATGGCTACATCACCAGCCCATGAAAATCAGCTCAATTTTCTAACGAATCAAACTTGGATATAGAAAGCACGCAAGCTCACCAAACTTGGACCTAGAAAGCTCGCGAGCTCACGAACAAATACGACTTGCGCAGCTGGACTCGAGCCATCTCGACTCTATTAACATGACTGCGAGTCCAACGACTCGAGTTTTATCATAATTCATTTAAGAGAAACGGACCCATGGCCCAGAAGTGAAATTGTTAATGCTACAAGTGTTACAAAACAAGACCGGCCCTTGGCCTAATGGGCATTTTCTCTCTATATTATCTGTACAACTCGCTCATGCTCAAGCTCATCTCAAGCAAAGTCCAGCCATATGCAATCCTAGTAGAGATCGAGCTCGAACACGGTTTTAGAGCTCAAACTTGGATGAAGGTCAAGCTCATCATGATAATTTTCATACTACAAACACAGCTAGCTTGAGCATGCCAAGCTCACAGCATCAATTTCCAGAGTTTCTGTTCCTCCAAAGCACATTAAAATTTAATCAATTAATTTAAATTTTAAAAAAGGATGGATCCTGTGCTACAAGTACAGGTAGCAAAAGGATTTCAGAGACAATGTGCTACCAAATTACAGACCATCTGCTTTCGCTTATATTTTGTGGTGTTAACCGAGATTTCATTAATCAAACAGGCATTTTCATTGTTGTATTTCGGTACAGGCGCTTTGGAAACATTTAGAACGTTCCCAGAATGGCTTACTGAATTCTTTTCGCAACTAAAGCTACAAAACTGGATTAATGTTACACTCGCAGCCAGATAATACACGATGTTAGTAAGAATTGGTTGGTGGCCGCCTTCCTCCAGACTAACTCGATAGCCCAAGCATGCTGCTGAGCCATGAGAGAACAATGAACTCTGCTGTACCTTTTCACTGGCAATGAATCTAAATGCTGTCCTCCAAATCATCTGGTAGATGCAACTTCTCCATCGCTGACTGTCATGATTATATGAACAAATGTAAACAAGCAAAGGTAAAGATATAGGCATGTCATAATTATGGTCAAAGGCAACAAGTACCTTAATGGTAGCAACATCAGCTGCAGGCGGCTTCAAGTCCAAGGCAACTCCAAAGTAGTACATTGCTTTCTCATGCATATTGAGTCTCTTGTAAATCTTACCCATCAATGCATAAACACTGCTCTCACGAGGCGCAAACTCCTTTAGCTGCTCCAAATTATTCAATGCTTCATCACATCTTTCAAGACTTAGAAGTATGTTAGCCTTCTGATACATTGGGAGTGGATTCTTCTTATCTGCCATGATAGCCCTCTCAATCATATCCAGTGCATCCTCATTTCTCTGAAACCACATGGAAAAAGAGAAACCAAAAACAGTTCAGTGCATAGATTTCAAAGATGGGGAGTAGGACTTAGAAGCTCAATAAAAGGTTTGGGAAACACTGCACCAGACTTTGGTATTATAGATACTCGGAAATGACTTAAAAGCTATTGCATCAAATTTGGTGGCATTCATCATTTATATGGACTTAAACCAGTACCAAAAAAGAAAAGAGGAATATTAATTTCAGAAGGAAATACATCACAATGAGACCTTCAAAGAGTGTAATGTCATTCCCAGGTAGCACATAATAACAGAAGAGTGTTGATTAATCCGGAAAGCTCTGCGAAAATGGTGCTCTGCAAATTCAAACTTCTCTTGTCGCAGATAAACCACCCCAAGGCCATACCAGGAATTATAGTGCCTCTCATCCACTTCAAGTGCACTTTGGTAGCACTTTATTCCATTTTCAAAATCCTCCAAAGCAACATACCTGATAATAGAAAGACAGGTAGAGAAAGAATCTAAGCGACACTTTCTACTTGAAATAAACACGAGGGGAAAAAGTCAACAGTGTCCCACAATGGAGCAGGCAATTCCAGTGGCCCAAATGAAGACCATAACATAATCACAGTTTATAGGTACTCTCATCTGTTTTAACGCACGCACGCACCCACCCACACACACACAAAAGTTTCAATCCCCTCGTGCGAAACACACACACACACACACACACACACACACATATATTATATATGCCAATGACCTCTAGCTCAAGTGATTAGAGTGAGGCATACATACTCCACTCCCCCACCCCCCGAGGTTGCAAGTTCGAGCAATGGGGGAAGTACATTTAATTTTCTATGGAGGAATTAATATGAGGGCAACCAGAGTACAAGTCGGTTGCAGGTGCGGTACGGTGCGGGTACGATACAAGTGCGGTACAAGTGCGGGCCTTCGGGTCGAATTTGTCGGCCTTCGGACCAAGAGTCTGTAATACAATTACCTCTTTCAAATATATATATATATATGTGTGTGTGTGTGTGTGTTTTAACCTTCACACACACACACACGTATGGGGAGCACTTGAAGACAAACATGAATGGAAAACCAGTAAAAGTTTTGATCCCCTTGTGCGAAATATATATATACATATATATATATATATATATATATATGGGAGCGGATCAAAAGCCCCCCTTAGAAAACCCCATAAAAAATCCCTCACTCTCAACCGTCCATTTAATGTTAATATTAATGTTAATATTAATGTTAATGTTAATATTAATGTTAATATTAATGTTAAATACTAAATTAACATTAAACTTAACATTAAAATTAATATTAACATTAACATTAACATTAATATTAACATTAATATAAAAATAAAAATAAAATATTAATGTTAATGTTAATATTAATGTTAATATTAACATTAACATTAATATTAACATTAATATTAATATTAATGTTAATATTAACATTAATATTAATATTAATATTAACATTAATATTAACATTAAATGGACGGCTGAGAGTGAGGGAATTTTTAGGGGGTTTTCTAAGGGGGGGCTTTTGATCCGCTTCCTATATATATATATATATATATATATATATAGATTTTTTTTTTTTGATATATATATATATATATATATATATATATATATATATATATATATATATATATATATATATATGGTGAAACAAATGACCTCTAGCCTAGTGGTTAAGAGAGATGCATGTGGCCCGAGTGGTCACGAGTTCGAATCCCAGTGGGAGCGATTCCAGAAACAATTTACCTAGTTCCAAAAAATATATATACATATATGGTGAAAAGAGAACATACTCATGGCCACAAAGTGTTTGAGCATAAGCAAATCTCGAGTCCAATTGCACAGCACGTAGAAAATTCTTCAGTGCTGTTTCATGGTCTTTCAGCAAGCTATAGCAATTTCCCGTAGCACACCTACAAAAATACTCCGTCAGAAAACATGCCTAGCTAGCATGACACATACCAGAGATCTGTACAGTGAAATAGAAAATGAAAAGTACCACCAATACACCGACATTCTATTCTTTCAAATTACTAGGCATATCTAGGAGAGGTTACATGGTGTAATATTTGCTAATTGTGTTGTGTTGGTCGATGGGAATAGAGAAGGGTCAGAAGCTAAAGTAGATGTGCAGAGAGAAACTACAGAATCTAAGGGTTTTAAAATCAGTAGGGTGAAAACAGGGTGTACAAAATGAAACTTCAACCATGAGTAAAAGAAAATTGAGGGAAACGGTACATATAGATGCACAAGAGATAAATAGGAGCGATAGTTTTTGGTATTTAGGTCAATCATTCATCATTATGGAGAGATTGAGAAGGATGTTATGCACAGATTTAAAACAAGATGGTTGAAATGTAGGAGGTTTAAGGAAGTACTTTGTGATTGCCGTATACCTTTGAATTTAACGGAAAGTTCAATAAGACTGATGTAGACCAGTCATGCTTTACGGATATGAGCACAGGCAATTAAGAAACATGTTCATAAAATTAGTGTAGCAAAAATGAGAATGTTATGATGAGAAATGAGCATATTTGTGGGAAGTTAAAGGTGGCGCCAATATAGGACACGATGAGAGAAAATTGTTTAAGGTGGCATGGACATGTGCATAGACCAATAGATGCGGTAAGTAGTGATAATATAGTAGACTACTAGTTAAGGAACAACAAGGACTAGAGGTAAGCCTAAACGAACATGGATTGGAATTTTAAAAAGGATATGTCGCCAGTGTTAGAGAGGATATGGCCTTTAAACAAAGCTGAGCGGATGAAAAAGTTTCGAACAACCAACCAAAATTTTTGGGATAAAGGCTTTGTTGTTGTATTTAAGAATCCTTAAAATCTTGTAAAGCATTTAAACAACAGAAACTATAATATAATTAATACCAACAGAGATGGTGCATTTCCAACCTCGCTAAAATCTGTAGTTTAGTTGAGTTGGGAAAAGTAGAAAACTATAGATACACTGGGAGCAACCTGAAAGTGAAAAACTGGGCGAAAATGATTTCCACCCTGCCTTTATGTAGAGTAGCTGAGGTCTTCTCATTATATACATGGGTTTTTAGTGATGCTGAATTTTGTAGCAGCCAAAAGAAGCAGCTATGTAGAAAAGCAGTTTACATGTAGTAGCTAATCACCACCTTTAAGGTCAACGTAGTCCCAACAATGTGAAACAAAAATCTTTAGAGAAATAAACAAGATGGTAAGTTTATTTGCAACAAGACTACCGATCTGGATTACTTTGACTCTTTACACAAGCAGATACTATGTATATGAAGAGAGGACCAAAAGTTTGCAAGTATGTTTCACTTAAAAACTTCAAAAACATACCATGCTTGAGGAGATAATCGATCAGTTGAAATGAGTTCTTGAGCAAGGTAACTCAACTTCATTTCCTCCTTCAAATGCTGCCAGAGAGCACGAGTCAATCGTTAAAGAAGAATTTCCTACCATCAAAATAACGAACAAACAAAGTCACTTCAAAATATGGGCCTCTTGTCTAGAAGGGGAAGGGCATATAAACTACTGCCCTTGTCAAAGTTATGGGATCTAGCCTCATGTATTCAAGCTCCACTAATTGGCCAGATTAAGGCCTGGTTTGGGATACTACTGCTTTTCAAAAAACAGAAGCAGCTTTCGACAGCTGCTTTCAAAAGCTGCCAAAAATTGAGTTGGCTTTCCAAACAAAAAAAATTATAAGCTGCTGTTACCAAACAGTTTCTGGGACTTCTTTTCAGAAAACTAAGCAGAAGCAGCCATGATAAGCAATCTTAAATTCAGCCCAAATCGCGAAAGAAGTCAAATGGTTCATGGAAAGATCAGTTGGCATTGTTGCTTGTCCAACTGCTGTAACTGCAAATATTTGCTAGGTGGAATAATTCAGTTAAGCAACCACTTAAAAACTATCAGGCTATGCGACTCATGTTTGACAAATCCTCAATCATGCTCCACATTTCTTTGAGGATTTGAGAATTGAACACATGAACACATTTTAACCTCCAAAACAAAAAAGACGGATCAGATGCCTTTTCATGTGAGAGCACAAGGAGGAGCATTTACCAGCTCCCACATCACGTTCACTACTTAAAAGCTGCACAATCTCAGCAGAATTACCAACTTACCAACAATGTCAAATGTTACATTTACCATAATTAAGAATTTAAGATAATAGAATCTCTTACAGTGAAACTGTTACATTAAATAAAAAAGCAAAGAATACAAAGTTTCTACATCTTCACTATGACTTCCCAAAAGCTTCAAGAATAGAACTAGAAGAAGCCAAAATATAAGCATCACTGTGATCAGAGATTTCCTCAATTTCGAATGACCTTAAGGATATATATGGGTAGACCTCTTACCTCAAATGCTAGAAGCTCTTGAATGTGACTAAACTAGAATATATATTGATTTGATAATAAAGACATTTAATGGTCGTTGTTGCCTATATAAGCACGAGTATGAAAATAATGTTATAAATGGTTACAGACCCTAGACATGCAAAGTTGGATAGGAAGACAATATCAGAAGAGGTACAAAAAAATTGTGTGTTTGACATACAATTTGCTAGGAAGAACTATGTGGAGTTGGGAGTTCTCTCGAGAAGTCCCCCTTGTAGGTGATCAGTATATTCTTAATTCTAAATAGAAATAAGAAACATAGTAATAATTGTGCTAAAAAAACTCATGCACGATAAAATAAATTTGTCAGTTAATAAATGAAACAAACGAGGAATTACTTTGGGGTTTTGAATCCTGATGTCACATGGTTGTGGGTTTGGATTCCATGAATCAACATGGTTTTGGGTGCTCTGTAATCAAATCAGTATTGGTGCAAAAAGAACTCAAGATATGGATCGGGTCACCCATGGTACATAACAATAAGCAACACTTTTTCCAACTTTTCCACAGTGCAACCACCGGACAACTAAACCAGATGCATCTTACAAGCAAGAAAATCTAAAGGTTACATATTAAACTATTAATATTTATCAACTCTAGACAAGCAATTTAATTTTTGTTGAGAAAGGAAAAATGAAGCATGTTCCGTTCAACTTTCAGCACCAATCATGCCATAAAAATTCAACTTTGGACCCACAATTACAGGACATATCTATCTTGGAATAAACTAGACAATCACTATTCACTGTACTTGGAACAGCGGTAGAGCTTGTGTTCACAAAGTTTTAATGCCGATGAACTTAAATTGCTAAACATCGGCTTGTTGGAACAATATAAATAGCAAACCCTCAACCCTCATCAAACTCTAGAGTTTTGGTTAGTGGCAGGGACTTTAAGTTGGTATCAGAGCAACCATGGCTTGAATCATTTTAAGCAGATTTAAAATATATACCATCGCATGAATTCAGCTCTCAGCCCATGAAATCGGTCTTGGACCTGCGGGGGCGGGTTAGAATAATATAAAATTTTAACTGTCAACCCTCATCAGACAAGAGGTTTGGTGTAGTGGCAGGAACTGTAACACGGCTGATAAATATCTTCATACCCAATGTAAAGACAAGACAACATAGCAAAAAGAACCTCAAGAGACTAGGTTCTGCAGAATTCAATAAGATGAAAACATGTAACAATGTTCCAGAGTAATAGATAAAAAATGCGTATACAAGTAGTTCAAAATTTTCTCTAACTGGATCTGTAATGCTGATCCACCTTTCATTGAAATGTAGATTTGGAGATTCATCTAAGTAACTAAGTTCATATAGTTTCATCCACATACAAGCTAAGGAAGCCTGAGGTGGCAAAGACCAAAGAGGGTGGGGGTGATCAAGACTAAAATTAGAGATGGGGAGAGGAGACAAGACTTGTGGTTTAGGATGGGACTTCATCTATGGGGCTTTAATATTTTCTTTATACTTGACACGGATCATCGGCCGTCAAAGTCAGTTTTTGCCCTGGCAAAGGAAATAAAACAAAGAAGAGAGCTAGAGAGATACAGATAGTTACCTGTGCATTGGACGTCTGAGATGCAAAAGTCATCGCACGTTGGATCATAGACATGGTTAAGGTGGAAAACAATCAGGACAGAAGGAAGAGGCAAGAGAAGGGAATTGTGAGGAGATTTAGGCAGCAAGACACTTCATCTTTAGTAGATATAGCTTATTGCGCTTGGGCCAGATTCCCAATTCAACGGTCAATGGGCCTGGACAGGGTTAACATTTCATTTGAGGCAGCTTGAGGCACCCTCCGGTGTCAAGGCGGACGCCTCAGTACCTGACCGCCTAAATGCTTGTTGCCTAGTCGTTAGGCTATCTTAAATGCTTACCTGGAGTCCTTTAACAAGTTAACATCAAAAGTAAGACAGCAAGAAAACCCCTCAAGGTGTTCCCTATAATTTCCCATGTATATACTGAAACATCCCCTATAGGTTTGATGTTGTTAACCATTACTGTTTTGGGCTGTATTTCCATTCTTGCTTTGCAGCCCAATTTTTGTCAGCTTACCATTCTCATACCGTCATCATCACCCTTTCCCGAAATAGACAATGTTCACAACTGCACCACCAAGTTATATCCATGTATCAAACTAGTCAAATTAATATGTAATGAAAATGGAAAAGGCTAAAACAGAACTACTAACATTTGCCGAAAAGAACTCGCAGAAACAATATGAATAATCATTTTAGAAACCACCCAAGAAAGCTAACTTACAAAAAGAACAGTAGAGTAAATGTCCATTCCGTCTAAAGTGTACGGTGAGATTCGGCGCACAAAATCAAATACACGATCAGCCTCAAAATAATCTATCAATTCAAAGTGTGCTTTACCCACCTGTATTATCAAAACCATAAGTTTATAATGGCCAAAAGAGTCAGTTGAAAATAATATTATAGAGATTTATTATGACTTCGGAACACGAATCACCTTCAAAACAGGTTAAAATCTTTCTTACACAAAATGATCACCATTTCCACAAGATAATCATCATTATCACAACTCCGAATTCGATAATACAGTATAAAAAAAAAGTCAAAAATAATAAACATCTGAATTTCTTCCTAGAGTTTTACCAAGAGGAGATACATGCATCTACTCTAAGAAATACTAATAAATGAATTTGAAGTTTCCCACACATCCAATTAGACTCAAATAGAACCTCCCAAACAGGTAATTTTATCATTTTGACTGATCATTCATAAATTCTTATCACACCAACATAACAGCACCAACTGGTGGTCATCTTACAAACACCAAAGTAGGCTAGGCCTTATAAGCAACTACTGTGGTATACTTGTTTGCTATTATTAAGATTAGCAATACTATGATCTTTTTAACACTTTAACTATCAGATCCTTGGGATGAACAATTCCCAAGGAGTAAAAGGGAATGATTTGTAACTATGACTATTCAAGCAATAATTTGATGTTTCATCTAGCTTCTAACTTAATTTAATAAATCATGAATGCCATTAACTAACTTCAACAGAAAGTAATATCTACCTATGTTAATCATAAAAAAAAGTGATTACCAAGAAAACAGACTAAAAATACCTGAGATAATACCCATCCAGTATAATATTGATGTTGTGGCAATCTTTGATATACCTCCAGTGCCTCCTGCTTGAGTCAGAAGTAACACTAAATCAGAATTAGTAGATACACAAAGATGATGCGCATTCCATAGTAAACACATTACCATACCTGGCTCCTGTACAAACAGGAAAGCCTATAACCTTCTCCAAGAATCCTTAAGAGGCTCAAAATATCTCGTATGCCATTTATCACTCTTGAGTCATGTGAAGTTCCACCAACCTGAGAGTTTATCTTATCTTGCTCTAAACATCTACCATCAACAAAGTTTGGCATAGATGATGATACGGATGCAGTATTATCCGACCGCAGATCATCAAAAACATCGGGTCTCCTCCCTAAAATCACAAGAATTATGGTAAAGCTTGTAAGGCTACTTGTCATTCGTAAGCAATGAAGAGTACAAAGAGTGCTATTCAATTACAGTTGTCATTTGTAGAATGCAGAACTTGTATATGAAGAGCGCACTTCTAGTAAGACTTGTATAATGTCAACATATTGCGGCTTAATCAAGAACCAACCATGGACGGTCCCATCCTAATCTACCCTATGCTAACTGAATTAGATTTATGATAAATATATCCCATTTCTTTGTTCTTCGGTTAACCAGAAGAAATTAATTACATAAGTTTCAAATTCTAATTTAGATCAATAATTAGTTTTCTCTTTTATCCCACCTTCAGAACCATGAAGCATGGATATACCCTATATCCTTAGAATTTTCTGAAAGGTAACTATCTGGGTTTCATATATGAAATGTATATAGAATCTTTGAAAAAGACTTTCTTTTCCATAAGAGAACTTACTATCTGATGCTACACCGCTGCTCAATACTTTAGTGGGATCTGATGCTCAAGCTTGTAAGGCTACTTGTCATTCGTAAGCAATGAAGAGCACAAAGAGTGATATTCAATTACAGTTGTCATTTGTAGAATGTAGAACTTGTATATGAAGAGCGCATTTCTAGTATGACTTGTATAATGTCAACATTGCGGGTTAATCGAGAACCCACCATGGACAGACAACTCAGAGATCTACAATGAAGGATCAATATGGTACACAGTCAAAATTCTAGGAGTTAACTACAACGAGTATGACTGTGATAACTTTCTCAAGATTAATAGATTGCATTGTTGCTTGGAAGATAAACTAAATATTATCCTCTTTGTATTTCATTTCAATTTTTACAAGACTAATGACCCTATGTGCTAACATCAGTAGGAATAACAGGCAAAACGTTTATGTTTAATTACAGGATTTTAGTCAGAATATAATTCTGAGAAACCCATTTTGTGACCCTAGTAAACAAGTCTTGTCATTTGGATATTAAAATCAGTCGCCAGTCAGCAAGCCTTGTTTCAAGTCTACTTTGGTTTTACAATGCACTAAACATGATCTAAAAGTAAACAAAGCCCATTTAAAAGGCAACAATTATCCCCCTGTTTTCTGAAAGGACCAGAAGATAAATATTAAGGGACTCCGAGCTACAACAGAGCCACATAATTATTTTTCGCCTTTGAAACACAAAAGCATTTGTTCAAAAAAAAACAACTATTTTCGGATGCACCCCTCTACATTTCAGAAAGACCAGTATGACTAGCCTCCCCAACCCATAGTCCACCCACCACCACCCTCTTTTTCACCGACCATTTTTGTTGGATGCTGAGCAAATTCACACCCAAACTTAGGAAGATCGGTTACAGCTAAGTTCTGAGTCGAGACGATTAGATCAGAACAAGCAAAATGAAAATTATGTTAAAGCAAACAAGTTGTGTGGAACAAACAACAACAACAATAACAAAGCATTTATCCCAAACTTCTGGCTCGGCTGTTTGAATCCTCTTCTTCCATTTGGCTCTGTTAAAGGTTACGTCTTTTGTAACACTAACAAGATCTATATCATTCTTTAACACTAAACCATGTTAATCTACGCCTACCTCTGATCCTAGTGGGTCCATTAACAACTATATTATAGATCCTACTTTTGGGAGCATCTATTTATCTGCGTTGCACATGTCCAAACCATCTAAGTCAATTTTTTTCATCTTGTCCTCCATTGGTATCACTTCTAACTTTCCACGAATACATTCATTTTATATTGTCCTTTAATATATTGCCACTCGTCCATCTTAGCATTCACATTTCAGGTACACTAACTTTCTGGACATGTTTTTTAATTGTCCAACACTCTGATCTATTAAGCATGACTGATCTTATAGCAATCTTGTAGAATTTTCCTTCCAACTTAAGAGATCTATTGTGATCACAAAGTACTCCAGAAGCACTCCTCATTGTCCTCAATTTCAACCATTGCGTTTTAATTCTACTCAAAGTGCATGACATCCTTCTCAAAGTGCAAAACATCCGTCAATCTCTCCATCATAGTGAATGATCATAAAAACCGAAAGATATCACTCTTAGGTATCTCTTGTCCATTTATATAGACTCATCCCTCATTTCTCTGACTCCGGGTTGATATTATATTTCATATACTATGTTTTCGTTCTACTACTACTAAATCCCTTAGATTCCTAAGTCTCTCTCCATACTTATATTTTAGGATAACATTCCTCTACTCTCATCAACCAACACAATGTCATCAGCAAACAAAATATACCACGAAACCTCCTCCTAAATATACCTAGTAATTTCATCCATAACTATCGCAAAAAGATAGACTCAACGTTGATCTTTGATGTAAGTCAATGGCAATAGGAAACAGATTACTATTTCCTCCAACAGATTACATGGTCGTCGTAATTTTAGTATAAACCGTAATTCTATTATGCATATCCTTAATAGTCTCAATATAACTACTAGAAACTTGTTTCTTCTTCAAATTCCACCACATTAGTTTTCTATGAACTCGATCATAAGCTTTCTCTAAATCAATAAAAAAATGTAAATCTCTTTTTTTTTCTCTAAATGTTTTCATTAATCTTCTTACTAAGTAAATGGCTTCCATAGTAGATTTCTCCAGCATAAAATCAAACTGATTTTCTGAAATTATAGTCTTTTTTCTTAATATTTGCTTAATCACTCTCTCCATAGTTTCATTGAATGACTCATAAGCTTAATTCCTCGCTAGTTAGTTGGTACAACTTTGTATATCTCCCTTGTTCTTATATATGGGTGGGTACTATAATCTTGCTTCGCTATTCATCTGACATCTTCTTAGTCTTTAAAATTTTATTAGAATATGAAATGTTAAGAATAAGACATATTTCATAGGACTGCGAGAATTAGCTCATAGTAGTTACAGGACAGCCAGTATTGCATAATGTTTAATTCTTGGGAAATTATTAATATGATATGACAGGTTTCAAATAGTAGAAAAAGTATGTTAAAAACTTAATACAAATTCATACTTCAACTTTCTACATCAGCAGAACAGTATCATAGTTGGTTCTTTAGCAGGATTCAAAATCAAATTCTATTGCCAACAAGAATAGCACTTTAACTGCTTGAGTAGCAGGTTGATTCTAAAAAAGGGCAAAAGACTGGTAAATTCTAATACACTGTAACAGATATAATGTTGCTGAATTGCATGGTACATGAAGATTTTTCATCCTTGGTTGTGGAAGTTCATCTATCACAAATTAGAAGTCAAGTTCATAGCATAAGATGAGAAACAAAGATAGGAACAACACTAGATAGTTATGTGGGCAAACCGTAGTATGCTTTTATATACAAATAATTCTGCAAATATAGTAGGTAGAATTAGATATAGAAAACTAAAAGGTGTAGGGAAAAACAAAGAATCTGAAGCCCTAGTTTGGTGAGGAAGATGAAATATCACCATGTAGCATACTAACGGCTTTTACAAACTTGAACAAATATCAAATATGCAATTTAACAATTACATTTTTTCTTGTACATTCTTATTAACTGAATATTTGCTATCAAAAGTGGCTTATGCATCACCTTGATCATAAATTTCAGTAGTCCATTGTTGCCCCTTCCGATTTGTCATAGTGCGAAATGTTGTAGAGTTCATTTTAGATGGTGATGACAAGGAGAGTCCTCCAAGAAACTTAGAAGAGTGACTTGTTGCGTTGATTCCTGCTTGTGAAACATTTGAGTTTAAGTTGGCCATAGCTTCTCCGGACAGTCTTATACTTCGCCGAAGACCTGAACCCGAAGCAGAGAATAATCTCCCTGAAACCTGCATTGAACATTAAATAGATGTCAATCAAGTAAGTTTGTTCATAACAGTCATTGAAAATTCATACAAAATACCAATTTCTCATAAAAAAGGACATTTTTAGTGCCTATATGTGAAAAGTTGATATATATGGGCCAACATTTTACAGTGATTTATCCGAGCATACGCAATAGAGTAAGACATGAACAAATAGTTTAAATTCTAATATTTTTGAAAAATGAGGTGGAACATAGCCAACTGAGAGATTGATACCTCGCAGATGAATGCCTAATTAACATAATGAACTTTCATGACCACTGATAATATAGCTCGATATTGCTCAAGTGGAGTGCAAATATACAAGATGAACATAAGAGAAAAGGACGTAAGAGCCGTATGAATGAAATGATAAAATAATCAGACAAAATGACCTTGAACTTCATGATAACACAATTAGGACATAGAGACGGAATCCCACAATCCACATACCAATAGTTAACAGTAGACAAGGTCTAGATTAACAGTTGGATAAGTCAAAGGTTTATAAATAAGTGCGAGCTCAACAACACCTTAGTTCATGAAAGAAGCAACAAGATCAATATAAACTCTACTGTGCTTGATCAACTTATCTTGTTGGCACCTATATGCCAGCTCAAGCTTTTGGGAATAATGATTATAACATGGTCTTAAAGCACCACGTCCAAGGTTCAAACCTAACCAGACAATTGTTCATAACTATTTATTCCAGTCTCATGCATGTGATACTTCTGACCCATACAGTTTCAGGCCATACGTGAACAAGATGAACAAATATACAGGATGAATATAAGTGAAAAATGACGTAAGAGCCTTATGAATGAAGTGATACAATAATCAGACTTAGAAATGACCATGACCTTCATGATAACACAATTAAGACAGATATTGAAGCCCACAATCCACATAATAATCAGACAAGGTCTAGATTAACAGTTGGGTAAGGATTATAAATAAGTACGAGATTGACACCACCTTGGTTCATGAAAGAAGCAACAAGATCAAAATAAACTTTACTGTGCTTGATTAACTTACATTGTTGGCACCTATATACCAGCTCAAGCTTCTGGGAATATGATTATAACATGGTCTTAAAGCACCAAGTCTAAGGTTCAAACTTCAAACCTAACCAGACAATTGTTCATAACTATTTATTAATGTTATTGAAAGCGGTAGGCAGACGTTATGTGGCAAGGGGACGCCTAGTGCCTAGGTGGCTAGGCGGCCGCCTAGGCGGATTTATGCGGAAAAAGTGTTACCATTAAAAAAGCTTAGGATTTTCTAGTTGATTGAAAGTAATACAAAACTATATATTTATATGAATATACAAAACAAGGATTACATTATAAAGAATGTTAGCAAACACTCAAATGGACCAAAGACTACAAATAACAACTATTAAACAATATAATTGTATATATAGTTCACCAAAAATAATATAATCTGAAAATAAAAGGTCATTATAAATATTTTTGGTTCAGGCCAAAAACTGACCAATAAAATAAAAGGGAGCAAACAAAAAACAATTTTTGAACAAAAAAAATGACAAAAATATAACTAGGCCAAAATCTAGGCGGTGCTTTTCTTCTTTGGATGCATAATGCAGCTTTTTCCCGCATAATACCGCCTACCGCCTAGAAAGCACAATATACTGAAAATTTTAGCGGTTGGTAGCCGCATGGCGCTTAGGCGCCGCTTTTAACGCATTTTAGAACACTGTTATTTATACATTGTTGGCCCACATCCTACGAGTTCAAGCTTTTGTAAACAATGGTAATGTAAAAAAATATCCAATAACTTGGGATAAAGGTTTTGTTGATGTTGTTGAAAAAAATGTATATCCAAGGAAACGAAAAATCAGCTTTGCAACGGTCATAATAGAACCAAGGTCTTAAGTATCAGTCAAAAACGATACATTTCGGCCGGTTGATTTGGATAAAATTGGAGAGTCCAGTACTGCCAAAACTACCGAAACCGGCCGATTCAAAACCAATGAAACCCCTAAACTGTCGACCAGTACTCATAGGAGTCTGAAATCGATGATGAAACCGAGTTTTTGAACCTTGATAAAACCTACCATTAGCTTCTCAAATGAGGCTAGCATCAAAGAAAATATCTATAGAACAAGTTGAGTAAGATCACTGTAATCTATGCCCAAGCAGCTCAAGGATGTTATTCAAGTGGCCCACAAGATTGTATTATTTCATGCTCCAAAATGAAAATATTAAAATACTTTCCTAACTCTTATTTGACATACAACAAATGCACGAACAGATTGATGTCAGATAACAGCATTCCAAGACATCTATGAGACTTAAACCTAAACAAAATATAACAATTTATAATAACCAAAGAGCACAAAGAAAAGGAATATAACTAAAGAAAAAAAAGAGTAAAAACCTTTCGTAGTTTCCCTTCATCTAATACCTTCCTTCTGGGAGGTTGGATGGATGCATTTACATTTGATCTCGATGGGACATCACCGGCTAATGCATTTGCATTCAAGTATACTTGTGCATTTCTACATATAGGCGGTGGGGCTACACCAGATAACTGCAAGATAAAAAACCAATAAAAGTTTTCACATATCTGCTTTATAACGGAAGATTATTCCTCCAAGTGAGTAAAGTTCACCAACATTCGACCGCAATGGACAGCCAAAAAGAAATCACATAAAGAGAGCAACAACTAACAAGTTTCAAGCAAGTAACTCCATGGAAACATTGATCAAACATAACACAAATCTTCTAAATGTACCTTCAGATGCAAAGGATCACATGCTTACAAGTTTGAAGTTTACCATGCCAACAAAATAGCACATGCATTAATTGTGAGAAAATTCATTAACAGCTAATTTATATTGAGAACTGTCATTTTTCTCAGATATCTCTATAAAGTTCTGCATATCCAATTTTGAGTAATATTATATTTTAGTATATGAACTCAATTATTGTTTTCTTTGTCTGGAATAGGTAGTTTAGAGAAAGACCAAATTAAGAGCTTTGGGCCAGATATAAAAGATACAACAGTGGGATATATGAAGCAGACCTCTAAGAATATCACTAGAGAATTCTCTTCTCATACCACCATCATATCTCCAAAGAAATCAGGAAAATACTCTAGTTTTGAAGACAGCAAGCCAGAACAAGCAAAGAATTGTAAAAGAAGAAATACAGAGAAGAGAAACCACCTTATAGAATCAGGGTCTTTTGCAAACAAAAAAACCAGTGTCATAATCTTCAAAAAAACAAAGAAACCACCTCACATACTCAGTGCCTAGTTATCTTCTGATCCATAGCACTTTTGACCCCTTAGCAAGGAGAGGTGAGTTGTAAGACTGAGCACGTATGTTCATTTGATATTAAAAAAAACATAAGTTCATGGAAAGTAAAATCTACCCAAAGTGTAATTAATATACTACTTACCAATTGTCGACATTGTTACATTTAAACAATAAAACCGAGGCTTTTATATGGATTTATAAACAAATAATATACACCAGTGTTGTTACGTCGCATGGCGCGTCGCGAGTCGTAAGATACCCTTAACGCCAAAGTTGCATGGCCCACGCCTCGTTGAAGCGAAAAGCAATTTTTTTTATATAATAATCTAGAAAACATGCTAAATTATATATATATATATATATATATATATATATATATATATATATATATATATTTGGAAAAAAGGTGAATTTTATTCCAAATGAAACGCCATAATCTTACAACATACAAACAGAGTGGGACTCCCACTCAACTCTCATCAATTCTCCATAGCCTTTACATCATACTCAATGTTGTGGAGAATACCAACTGGAGGGTGACCAGGCCCTCAAATATCCGACGGTTTCGCTTTCGCCATACGTGCCAAACCGCAGCCGCCAGACGAACTCTGGCTGTTCGGAACCAGTCCTGCCCCCTACCCCTGCTATCTCGAATCTCCGTGATGATGTCCCCCACACATTTCCCGGAGGCGCTCACTCCCAATACCCGAATCTGCTCCGACCATATCTGCCAAGCCAGCGTGCACTCGAAGAAGAAATGCTTAATAGATTCCGGCTCCAACCCGCATAGCACACAAGTGGGATCAGGAACCGGTACCCCAAACGACCTCAGGCGATCTCTAGTCAAGAGGCGGCCCAGTAGAAGCTTGTAGACACACAACTGCATCTTCCTGGCCAGGCCCTTGCACCAGACGAACTCGTAATCAGAACACAACGGGAAAGCTCGCCGGATAAGGTTGAAGCAGCTACGGAATTGGAACTCCCCCGTCCCGGCAGGCGCTCCTGTCGGCTCCCACATCCACCGATCCGCAGGCAGCGACGGATCAATGGCAATAGATGAAATGCTCCCACCCAGCTCCTCAGTGAACCGATACGAATCAGGTCGCCACTCCCCATCACGAATGATGCGCCTGCAAGTCAGACCCCGTCTGTCCTCCTGATGAGTCGGGGCTCCTCTGATGTCCAACAGCGACCGCCGATCAATCCAAGGGTCTAGCCAGAGGTCCGTGTCCGACCCGTCCTTCATGATCCTCCGGATAGCAGACTTGAGCACCCCCCTGTGTCTCAATGAGTGGTTGTTGTCAGTAGAGCACGTCCAAAAACTACCCTGCTTCACGTATCTACTGTGCATCCAGTCCGCCCAGAGAGATCCCCTACTGATAAATCTCCAGGTCAGCTTAAACGTAGAGGCCTCCCTGATCTCCAGCAGCGGGCGGAGCCCCACTCCTCCCTCCTTCCTGGGACGACAAAGTTGGTCCCAGGAGATCGCATGCATACCCCCCCTCCAGATGAAGTCGGCACATAATCGCTCCACACGCCGGATAGTGGCTACAGGTAGGAGGATGGACTGCAGCCAAAAGTGAGCGACAGCCGAGATCACCGATCTGACCAACTCGATGCGCCCGTCAAATGACAGACCTGCTGCTTGCCAACCCTCAACTCGCCTCTGGACATACTCCACCAGACTCGTGCAATCTTGATCCCGAGCATAATTGACTGTGAGAGGCACCCCTAGGTACCGCACCGGAAGATCACTCCTTGCGATACCCAGCACCTCAGCCCTCTCCTCCTTCCGGGTGCACAGGGAGCTGAAGTAGACCCTACTTTTATCCATGTTCAACTGGAGACCCGAAAATGCCTGCAAGTCTTCCATAATAGTCGCAAGCGTCTGAAGCCCCTCCGGCGAAGGCTGGATGAAGACTAGCAGGTCATCAGCATAAATAAGATGAGTAACTGGGGGAACCATCCTCCGAAACAGAGGTACCAGCCGTCCACAGTGCACTGCCCAATCCATCAAACAAGTAAAGTACTCCATAACTAACGTGAACAGGTAAGGGGACAAAGGGTCACCTTGCCTGATACCACGGTTGCTCTGGAAGTACCCATAAGGAATACCATGGATGAGGACAGAGAAAGTAGGGGACGTAATGCACTCCCTGATCATCTCAATCCAGTGATCCGCAAATCCCATGGCAGACATCAGATGACAGAGGAAGTCACGATTGACCATGTCGTATGCCTTCCTCAGGTCCAGTTTAACACAGGCTTTCTCCCCTCCCGGTCTGCTGAATCCCCTCACCATCTCATGGGCCAGGAGGCTGTGCTCAGCGATCGACCTCCCCTTGATGAACGCAACCTGATTCGGGGATACCAAGTCCTGCATGATCCTCTCCATCCGCCGGCACATAAGGTGCGTAATTATCTTATAAAGATAATTACAACACGCAATGGGTCTGAAATCCGCCAAAGCAGTCGCTCCCTCCTTCTTCGGCACTATGGTCAGGAATGTGTGATTAAGCTCTTTCAGAAGCTTCCTTTTGGTGAAGAATTCCTGGACCACCTCCACGACCTGATGCTTCAGAATATCCCAATAACGTTTAAAGAAACCACTGCTGAAGCCATCCGGACCAGGAGCTTTGTTGGGGTCCGCCGCCTTGACAATAGATTCCACCTCCTCCAATGTGACAGGAGCCAGAAGAATGCTATTCCCAAATGGGGTCACCAATCTCTTCGTAACAACCTCTGGAAACACGGAAAGGTAGTCAGTCTGAAAATATAACTCAGAGTAGTACCTGACAGCCTCGTCCTGGATCTCAGCCGGCGTCCCTACCAGAGTGCCATCAGCATCAAGCAGCTGGGAGATGTGATTCCTATTCTGCCGGGTCCGGATAACATCGTAAAAGAACTTGGAGCAACGGTCGCCATCCTTCAGCCAGGAACATTTGGCTCGCTGAGCCGAGCTAATCTCCTTCTGCAGCCTCAGGATGTTGACTTCACCGACCAGCTCCTTCTCTCTAGCAGCCAGGTCCCCATTCAGCATGTCAGCTTGCATATCTTGCTGCAGGGTCCGCAACTCCACCTCCTTATCTTCTAAGGTGGACTTGGACAACCCCTTCACCCAACTCCTAAGGGCTCTCTTCGTGGCCTTAAGACGACGAACCAAGCGGAATTGGGCCGTCCCCTCTTGCCCGCTAGTAAGCCCCTCCGTAACAGCCTCCAGGTAGCCCTCAGAAAGATACCAACTGTTGTTATATCTGAACGGGCGAGACTTCCCAATAGACCGAGCCGTGAAGCCAACCCGGATAGGAGAGTGATCGCTAGTCCCAGCTGCCAGACCCTCAGCCGAAGTGTTGGGGAAGTGCCGGAACCACTCCCCGTTGCCCAGAGCTCGATCAAGCTGACAAGCAACCCTGTTGTGAGTTGCTTTGTTGTGCCAAGTCCAGATGAAGCCTGATCGAGACAGCTCCCACAGCCCCGCAATCAGGAGGCATCTCTGAAAATCATAAAGGATAGAATCTGGAACCGGACGACCACCCAGCTTCTCCCCGTGATACATAAGAGCGTTGAAGTCCCCGATCAAGAGCAGAGGGAGACACGACGACGCAGCAACATCGAAAACACGAAAGATGTCCCTCCAAAGAGACTCCCTTCTCCTTCTATCATTGTGGCCGTAGACCGCCCCCAATAAGAACCGGAAGCCACCCTTGTTCACGAAGGTGATGGCAATCAACTGCTCCGTCATCAATATCAAGTCACCATCCCAACTCTTCGAGTTCCAGCGAACCCAAATCCTGGCCATGTCACAAAGGGTCAGGTTGTGCAGCTGGGCCCAATGGGAAGGGGTCCGCCGAGTAAGGGTCTTCTCCCCTTTGATCTTGGATTCTAAAATAACAGAAATGTCACACTTCTCTCTATTGAGCACCCCACATATCTCTCTCCACCTCCCTAGCGAACACGCCCCCCTCACATTCCAGGCGATAATGGCCATTAATTAATGAGAGGTAGGGGCCCCCTAAGAAACTCCCGGAACGGCACCTGGGGAAGGTGCCGCATCCGTCGCTAAAGGATCCTCATCCATGCCAGTCGGAACCGTCTGATGGGGAACGTCCTGAGATAACACCAACGCCCAGGCAGGATTGGCGACACACACCACCTCCTCTCTGTCTGTGGTACGATCCTCCATCATGGTGGGCCCATCCCGTAGCAGACCGACCGCACGTCTCTTCCTACAGTAAACCTGCCCTCCAGACGAACCGTCCTCTCCACGTGCCTCAGTCTCCGTCGCCACCATGCTTCTGGTAACTATACTACTCGGCCCCTGGCCAGTGGATACCATCCCACCCGTAGGAACAAGTTGGGTAGAAACAACGAGGCTCAAACCGACATCACTCCCCTGGTTAGTAACCTCCTCCTCCACGACCACCGCTCCGCTATCATCTCTGAAATCCATATCACATGGGGCATCGGGTACCTCACGAGGAGGGATACAAGGCTCCACCGGAGTGCCAGCCTCTAAGCAAGCACTGGCCAGATGTCCGAAACAGGAACAGCGAGAACAGGTAGGCGGAAGCCATTCATACTCCACCTTCTGGGTAAGCACCTCCCAGAAGGGAGTTCATACTCCACCATCTTCGGGAGCTCCCCCCCTGTCCGAATCTCCACAAAGATCCTCGCGTACATCAACCTCGTCCGAAAGGTAGTAGCCTCATCCGCCTTGATCGGGGTGCCCACCAGACTAGCAAGACGCATCAACAGGGGAATGCTCCAAAACCCAACCGGGAACTCAGGGAATCGGATCCATACTGGAATGGCATTCAGAACCTCCCTCTCGCATCGCAGCTCTGGAGTCCACTCCTTGAGAATGATCAGTCGGCCGTCAAACGTCCAGGGGCCACCTTGGAGGATCCTAGCGACATCCTCCGCCAGCCCGAACTTCACATAATAAAAGTCGTTCTCACGAGCATAGAACTCCATACTCCCCTTCGGCTTCCAGACTCGCGCTGCATAGCCCCGAATCTGCCCGTAGAAAGGCTTATTTCCCAAGACATACAGGACGAGAGTATTTTTCCAGTAAGCTGTCACCTGCTGGATCTCCTCCGCAGGAAACACCGCCCGATAACCCCTCCCAACCTTGATCGGCGGGACGTACTCCATCGATGTGGGAGATTTCGGTCCCACCGGTTTGCAGATCTCGGCCCAGGACCGTCCAGAAGGCCGAGGGGGCGCCCCGATAGGCCTTTGGACAATCACCGGACGGGAAGTCCCAGGTCCCTGAACATCCAGATCCACAACCTTACTCTTCCCCTTAGCCGCCGCAGTCGCCTTCGGCCGCCAGCCCATCGAACGCCCAGCAGATACCCCAGAACCCCGACTGGGTCGAGACTCAGTCCCGTTCTGACGAGTTTCGGGATGGCGATCCCGAGCCTGACCCTGTCCGCCACTCGTCTTCCCCCCGGTTTTCGCCACCCGCCGGCGCGTAACCGTCGTCCACCCTCCTCCCTCCGACTGGCTCCCCAGGGATCCGGACCCCGCACCGAAAACGAAGTTCGGATCCAATGCACTCGACCCCTTCCCCGGGAGGTCCGACCCCTTCCCCGAAGAGCCCGGCCCCCCCCCTCCTCCGCCTGGGGGGGTCGTCGACACCACCGGGGGGTCCGCCCGACCCCCCCTGTGCTCCCGCCCCCCCTCCAGCCGCCGGGGGGTGCACAGCTGCACGCGCGCGCGTGGGGGGGTCCGCCTGACCCCCCCGTTCTGGCTCCCGCCCCCCCCCAGCGCCGGAGGGGGGGCCGCTAGCCTTGCTCGCCGTCGAGGATCCGCCGGCCAGGGGGTCCGGCGGCCGCGGAGGCGGCCCACCTGGAACCCTAGCCCGATCGCCTGGAGGAACGCGCGCAGGAGCCATCTATTATATATATATTGTATATATATATATATATATATATATATATATATATATAATTATATATATATATATATATATATATATATAGTATTGTATAAACACTCTAAAGGATGTAGAGAGTAACGTACACATTGTACAGAGCATATATAAACCAAAAGGTATATCCTAACGACAAATAATACTAGTGAAAATGATGTAGAGAGTAAAGTATAGACTATAGAGCATATATAGACGACAATACCACTTAAAAAAATCACAGATTAAATCAAGATATTTAAAGCATGAAAGAAATCACATTTCAAAGCATGAGTTTTAATACATTATCTAAACGACAAAATGACATAAACCGATAAAATAACAACAAAGTTACATTAATGACTTATGATTCTCGTCACAAAGTTTGTCAAAGCACCAACATACCATTCACTAACTACTACACAACTAGTCTACTAGGCTACTACTTACCGTCGTCGTCATCAAACTGACGAGAGGAAGAGACGTGGTTGTAATTGTTTAAAGAAAGAAAGAGAGAAGGAGATGGCTTATATCTGACTATCAGGGTTATTTATGGGCTTGGGTTACTTGTGAGCCTGGATAGTTAAGCTACTTTAACTCCAAAGACAAAAAACTTCAATCACGATTTATGGCACCAGCACCTTGCGTCATGGTGTGTTATTGCGTGCTAAGGCGCGCTCCTATTCTTAGTCGAGCATCTCCATGTGGTGGCAAGGCGTCATGCAACGTCTTGCGCCAATGGGCGCGCCCCGATGCACTCTTGACCACACTGATATACACTGAGTCGATATGAATGTTTTTCCTATTCAATGTTCTACTATCCATATGTTCACACTTACAAATGGTGGGTTTTGTTCTATTTTGGATTTTGATATAAAAAACCTAAGTTCATGGTTAGCCAAAGTTTAATTTATATAATACTTATCAACTGTCTAGATGGATTTAAAAAATAAAACCAAGGCTGTTAAACGGATTTATCAAGAAATTATATACACCGAGACAATATCAATGTTTTTCCTGTTTGAAGTTCTAGTATCCATATGTTCACACTTACAAATAGTGGATTTTGTTCTATTTTGGATTTGGTTATATTGTTCACGGACAGTCTGAACTTACACAATTCACCAAGTGTTCTATAGAATCTAGAGTATAGACATTACAAATTTATATGGGATCCGAGGCCTATGAGGCACACGCCTTGCTAGAAGGCATATCATGAAATGAGGCTCTAATTCAAGAACGTCTAGTAGCAGAAGCATGTACGTACTAAAGCCAAAGCCTCGTGAATGCACCTCAGGAGTCAGGATCTTATCTCCAAAATGTCTTGATAAACTACCTCTAACAATTATAAAGGAGGTGCATAAGCAAAGATAATTCTCAATAACTCACCACTTCCAGCTTCTATGGAAGTCCAGTATGATCCGTACCTTCTTTAAAAATTGCAAAATCCTGACTCTATGCTAGAGTAATCTCACGACCAGAGCTCTAATTTCCAAGACAAGATGCCTAAACATAGTTCATGCCTACAGCAGATCACGAATGAAAGGTGCATCAACATATCTCAAGTCAATTGCTACCTGGCTCATCAGTAGTCTGACAACACATTGAAACATTGAAATCTTTGTTTCCACGGACATGATGGGAGAAACTGGAGAGGATCATATACATTTTTCTGTCAGTGCATATGTTTCCCAACTAAGGAACATATTTCCCCTAACATCCCAGGAGTCACCATATATGCCCTTCAACCTCAATTAAGAAAAGAGAGAAAGAACCCCTTTGCTTTGCTATCTAATAGTTATGGAACTCGATCGACAAGGGAGCAAAGAAAAGATTAAGGATAAGATATCATAAATTTTAGAGGGAATAACAATTATGGAACTCAATCGACAAGGGGCAAAGAAAAGATAAAAGATAAGATATCAAATTTTAGAGGGAAGCATATGAACATGCCCTTCCAACTACATACTTCTAAAAGCTCAACTTAAGGTAATTATGCTAAACTGTCACCGGTAAATCCTCTGGACTGTGTAGCATCACTTACCATTATCAAGCTAACGGAAGAAAGTAACCAAGGTCAATTCGTCACCCCCAAGATTGCATTACAACAACAAAAGAACATTTCTTCCAATAATGAAATGATCCTAATGGGTCATCTGAAAAACATTCCATAATGAAGTGTTATCACTTGTCAATGACTATATGCTAAAGTATAGCATAAGAAGAGTCAGAATAATCGAAAAAAAATAGCTGTAGACTTTGTATTCAAGGATTTTGTCTACAGAACTAATAACATCATATGAGATAAACATCAATAAACCAAATGGTTCACTTACCATATTAAAACAAGTAGCCCATTTCTGAAACAATTATCTCAAAATCACTAATAATGCTACCTAGAGCCAAGAAAGTGCTATAGGTTTATATCCAGGGATCCAAGTATTTTGACCAGGGCAATAACAGTAGGAAATTATACAAGCCGTTAAGCAACTATACCAACGAAAACCAAATAAACTATAATGACCAGTATCAGCAATATTATTTGCACAATGATAAGAAGGTTGGCGTCTGGTCGACAGCCGGTCATAAAACTTTGTAAAATCTTGTATGGAGCTTTCGTATGCTCCATAGCCGATCCCATTCTGATGGGAAAAGGCTTGGATGATGATACGAGGTTCAGTGATATAGATTTTATCATAATTTATACTACATCTTTTTTTCCAAATATAAGATATTTCAGTGTTATAAAAAAAAGAATTGATCGGCCAAGTAATCAGACGCTTGAACCGGCTAATCAGGTGACTGGTGAATTGAAATTTCCAACAGACCATGTGTGCTTAATCAGCGGAGTAATCCGATTAAACAGTAACTAGCCACGGGCCAAACGCATAATGGGAACCACTTAATATAAAAATTCAATAATTTACATAAAAGATAAAAGTGATAAAGGGAGTTAGTTGAAGATGTTCTTATCCACCTGTGTTGCTGTGGGTGACGGAGTGTTGTACTGTGATAAATTAGGTCCACTATTTGAAGGTTGTCCTGAACCCATTAAGCAATGGGGATTACCAAGAACCTCCCTCACGTTATTAGCATGTGGTTGTTTCGATTGCCTTGGACTTGAATCCCCCAAGTTCATTAATCTACCAGAAGGAAGGTTTTGATCATCATTGCCCATATCCATCTTCTGGAACCCTGATACAGAAAAATGTTGCTGTTGGATGCGAGCAGCAGACGAATCATTAAAACATTCGTTTGCCTCTTCTGCTGAACCTGAAGTGTAAATAAATGTTAGGCACACAGTGTAAATAAATGTTAGGCATGCAGGTTATATCTGGTATTTTTTAACTTAGTGTAGAGTGACATATAATAAATCTGTCACCGATGGAAATCAATGATATGCCCACACACACAATATATATGCAACTCAAACCATTACATAGGAATATATTTGAGTCTGTTACAACGATGCAAACAGAAATTAGTGGATGAAATTCAGCGAATCCAGAGTCTCCTTCAAGGGCAAGATCAACAATTACATTAAAAAATAATAGTAGTTAACTGTTACTGCTTTGTCAATTTGAATTGCTATCTTCACTCCCCATCCCATAGTGTTTTTTTCTCAGATATAGACTATAGAGTTTTGCAAATACGCCTCCATTCTTTCTGCTAAGCTGATACAAAATTTATAGGATAACTTTCATGGCAAAGAATATATCAAAATTGTATTTTCAGTAGATAATCATAAAGTTCACACTCTTTCTTAGCTCCCTCCTTTCTCTGATATTTAGTATATACTAAATACAACAAAAAGCCTTTATCCCAAATTTTTGGGGATAAACGCAGAAAGATAATGTAGACAGAACTCTAACTTATCCACCTCCTCTTTCGAGTACCACCATAAGCTGCACTACTATGTATTGCCCATTAGATTGCACCAATATGGACACAACATGGATTTGAGATACAACTCAAAAAAGGACAAGAGTATGACACGGACAGTGCAAAAGTTGAGTTAAATATACATATAACAGTGGATATATGGATTACTAAAGAAATAACAAGCTCGCACTTGAACAAACTGCAGCTAGGCAGAAATCAAAATGAGTTCCTCCGGACCGTTTTCTTATCCCATGTGTCAAAAACAAAATTGAGACAGTTACATCTACATATTATAAGAACATACGACCCGCTACTACTAGTTACCTTAATGAACATTATTTGCATTATACTGACCTAGTATGCACAATTCTTCATAAGCAGCCCATAAAAGAGGATCTATAGCCAAGGCCTGCATGAAGTGATCAACTGCACCACTCCTTCTACCCATATACCTAAAGGGTAAAAAAATGTGGTATTTATGACATAGAACAAGGCCGAGCTTTATAAGTTTAAAAAAAAATCAAAAGTCTGCCGATCAAATGCTGATCCTAAAGGGCAAAGGAAATATGTCTGAGGCTTCAATAAAAATATTTGATGATGATTTCAACAACAAGCTGCTATGATAATGTTTCAAAACTTTTACACAGGAATACTAGTTATACAAATTGAAGTCAAAGAAATAACTGTTTTTGTTGTATGTAAAAGCTCAATACGGATCACTTGATGATATTGTAAAAATATCTCATTTTGGAAGTCAATTTTCAGATATATTGAAAAGAAAAAAAACTTTCGATAAGTGATCACTGAATATTAAAGAATAATGTCATATCATGGAATGTTCAAGCACATAGTTGAAATCATGATCGCAAACATACCCTTGAAAGACAATAAATAAGCTTCCTAACTAAATTATGTTTGCGATCATGATTTCAACTATGTTTGTGATCATGATTTTAGCTTCCTAACCACACTGTATCATTTCTATTATCATCTTCCCACTCTCCCTCCCACCTCCACAATCGTATTCAAGATCTCTAAAATGACTACTATTTATAATAGAGTACATGTCGTGTGGTTTGAGACTTTAATCTTGTAAAGCATGACAGGTTATCCATAAATTGTGACGTGCAGCGGGCACCTAGAGTCCTGTTCGTACTTATCTTAGCCCCGTAGGTGACAGGTTATGTTGCACAACACAGACACGGCTACACGACACGAGGCAAATCCGACAAGGCAACCTCAGAAAGTTAGGACATGACACAAAATCAAGGATCATTGTGCAGAGAACATATATATATATATATATATATATATATATATATATATTTTTTTTTTTTTTTTTTTTCCAACGCGTGCGGGCTCAGTATAATCGTGTGTCCCACGCACACGATTCTTGGCCTGTCGTATGGAACGACTTTTGGAGTGCGGACGTTGTCCGTTGGCCTTGTCATCATCGCCGTGCACACGCACCCCGCGCACTCCGCGCGCTCCAGAGCTCCGCTCAGCAGCACACCGTCTTTCGACGGCAGTTACTCAATACCTCGCTTTGCCCACGACGCCGAAGTGACGCCCTCGACGACCAAGGGTGACCGCCCGTACGACGGCCACTGATTCCTTGTCGCCTGCGACTACCGATTCCGCCCAGCCGCCCGTTCTATGCGCACGACGCGCATATTGACGACGATCGCCGACGCCCTTACGATCGAGCATGCGATCGTTTATGGCGGACGTCTTCTCGTCGCCCTCAGCAGCGCCGCACGACGGGCCGCGTGGTCGGCATGTCGCTTATACCCGTGGGCGAATGGTGTCGATTCCCCGATCCGTCGCACGACGACCGTGCACTGAGTTTGCTACACGGACGCCTCATTCTACCCCACGCAGGCTGCAGAGAACATATATATATATATATATATATATATATATATATATATATATATATGCCAATGACCCCTTAGCCTAGTGGCAGTGGTGAGGCATGCGGCCCGAGTGGTCACGAGATCGATTCCAAGTGGGGGGTGTTCGACACAATTACTATTTCCAATATATATATATATATATATGGCAGTGGTGAGGCATGCGGCCCGAGTGGTCACGAGATCGATTCCAAGTGGGGGGTGTTCGACACAATTACCATTTCCAATATATATATATATATATATATATAGAGAGAGAGAGAGAGAGAGGGAAGGAAGAGCTTCAACAAGAGGTGACACTGATTTTCTCTCTCTCTCTCTCTCTCTCTCTCTCTATCTCTCTCTCTCTCTCTCTCTCTATATATATATATATATATATATATATATATATATAAAATATAAAAAAGATGAAGAGCTCTGCTAGGGTTTCGCTCCTGGCGGCTACCACACCTCCTCCTCGGCCCCCAGATTCACTTGCGGGGGGAGTGAGGCGGACCGGAGGGAAGGGGGGGCGGGCGGCCCCTCCTGACCGGCGGCGGCGGCGCTGATGGGACCCTCCCAGGCGTGGGGGGGTCGGGCGGGGAGGTCGGATCACCCCCTGGGGTCGGCGGCGCTGGGCCCCACACAGGCGGGGGGGGGGGGGGGGGGGGGGGCATCGGGTGCAGGGGGCGGGGAACCTTCAGGCGGCGGCGGGGATGGGACCCCCCCCCCAAGCGGGGGGGTCGGGCGCCAGAGACGGGCCCCTTCCAGGCGGGAGGGGGGTCAGGCACGGGTGGAGGGACCCCCCCTGGCGGGTCGGGCTCGGGTGTGGGTGGGCCGGGTGCTAGGGTTGGGTCCCTCCCGGGAGGGGGAGGGACGGGCGTAGGTGGAGGTGGGAACTCCCCAGGAGGGGGGGATCAGGTGCGGGAGTATTCGAGTTCGGTTCGGGATCTGAGCCGGGGGCTGCTAGGACTAGAGATGCAGGCAGGCAGACGGTGGGGAGACGTCGGACAGGAGGGCGACGAGGGGCCCAGACTCCAATCGTGGGTCGGGCGGGACCTGTGTATTATGGGAATCGGCCATCGATAGGCACGGTGGACCCCCGTCGCCGATGTGGAGGTACGGTGCGCACAGTGTCGTGATGGCGGCCAAAGGCGACGGCGGCTGAGAAGGCTAAGGACATTGCTATTGATGCCGGTAGACAAGGCCCGGATCCTGCGAGCCCTCCCCCCAGGACTCACACAGCGGAGCAGAGGCCTCGGTCCTGGAAGGAGGTATGCACACCAATGGAGACGAAGAGCCCGTTGTCGATGGAATTTGTTGCACCGATGACGTCGGAGGAGGGCTCCGGACATACTTCCCAGCAGAGGAGATAGCGGAGGTTACAGACTTCTGGAAGAACACATTAGTGCTATATGTGTTAGGGAACAAGCCATTTTATGGCCAAATCCGTGGATATGCGGAGAGAGTCTGGAGACCCAAAGGCAGCATGGAATTCTTCTCCCGGAAGAATGGGTTCTACTATGTTAAATTCGGACTAGCGGAGGATGTGACCAGGATTCTGCTGGGAGGGCCCGGGTCATTTGATGGGAGGCTCATTATATTGAAGGAGTGGACACCGGAGCTGAGATGTGAGAAGGATGTGCTGAATGCTATTCCCGTCTGGATCCGATTCCCAGAGTTCCCAGTGAAGTATTGGAGTATCCCGCTCCTCATGAGACTCGCCAGTCTAGTGGAAAAACCGATCAAGACGGATGAGGCTACTGCTTTCCGCACCAGACTGATGTATGCCAGGGTCTTTGTGAAGATCAAGGCGGGCTCGGAATTGTCGAGTATGCTGAAATATCAGGTACCGTCCGGAAAGATTCTGACACAGTCGGTGGAGTATGACTGGGTTCCCCCCATGTACTCCTCCTGTGAGTGCTTTGGGCACGCTACAAGTACTTGCAAGTATAAGGGGAAGGAGGACGTTAGGCCACCGGCAGCTCAGACGGAGGTATCCGGGATGGAGGCGGCCTCCAGCCACTTACCTGGGGAGACGACGACAGGCAGACATATGGAGGAGGACACGGTGATGGAGGTTGACAGGAGGCTGGAGACAGATTCCTCACAGAGACAGGAGAGTACGGAGGGCACGATGGTCACCTTCAGGCCACAGAGGACCATGGTGACTAGGGGGATGAGTGCGGCTGGCAGCAGTCCGAAGGTGATGGAAGACCCACCGGCGATCATGGTATATAGTAGCAGGAAAAGACATGCTCCGGCCACACGGGAGGATATCCCCCAGGCGAGGGATCTGGACGACCAGACTGAGGCCAATCCTGACTGGGCTCTTACCCTTAGCAGGATTCAGGCGCATCTTGCTCCTTCCTCCATGGTGGATGCAGACATTGATCAGGCGGATGAGACACTTCCCTCGAGTGTTGATCCAGACGAGTTTCAGGGGGACCCCTCATCTATTAATTAATGTCGGTCCTAGCATGGAACATTAGGGGGGGTTTCCATTGGACGCTGGAGGGAGATTGGAGGAGTTCTGAGGAGAGAGGCGTGTGACATAGCTATTTTGCTGGAGACGAAGATCAGAGGGGCCGCGTTGCTTTCGCGTAGGACTCCGACAAATTGGGACCATATTCACAACTTAGATCTTTGCGATATGGCAAGGATCTGGGTTAGGTGGAACCGAGATAGCTGGGAGGGGGTGCATATCCATAAATCGGAACAACTCATTGGCATTTCTTTTGAGAACAAAGGTGGGTTCCGCTTCATCCTGGGTGTTGTATACGGGCACAATGATCGGAGACTCCGGGAGGCCTTGTGGGAGGATATAGTGCACCTGGGTCATATGGCGGACAGCATGCATCTTCCTCTGCTTATCATGGGGGACTTCAATGCTATGCTGCTTCGCCAAGAGAAGGCGGGAGGTCGCCTTGTTCCGGATTCGATCTTATATGACTTCCAGAGATGTCTGCTTATGTCTGGGATGAGGGGGCTCGAGAGAGCTGGCCATATCTGGACCTGGCACAACAAGGCTACACATAATCGGATTGCATGTCAGTTGGATCGGGCCTTGGGCAATAGTGAATGGTTCCGATGCTTCCCTAATTCGGTGGCGGAAGGACTTGCGGTTGGAACTAACGACCACTCTCCTATCCGGGTTGGCCTCTGTGAGAGACCTACTATGCGGTCGAGGCCGTTCCGGTATAACAATAGTTGGTATCTGTCGGCTGGATATGAGGAGGTGGTTACGGGAGAGATGCAGCACTTCCGGGAAGGCACGGCTCAGTTCCGCATGGTACATAAACTCAAGCAGATCAAGCGTGCGCTCAGGGGTTGGGTGAAGATGAGACCGCGGACTTCTCTGGCGGAAAAGGAAGTCGAGCTTCGGGACACTCAGGTGGCTCTTCAAGCTGACATTCTGAACGGGGAGTTGGCGGCTTTGAAGAAGACCCTTATTGAGGAGGTCAGCATTATGAGATTGCAGGAGAAGATTAGTGCGGCACAGAGAGCAAAATGTACCTGGCTCAAAGATGGAGACCGATGCACCAAATTCTTCTATGATGTGATCCGCACCCACCAGCACCGGAACAGCATCCCCAGACTTCTGAATGGCGAGGGTCGTCTGGTAGGGGACCCGGTAGAGATTCAGGAGGAGGCTGTCAGATTTTATTCTGACCTATACCAGCAGTCGGATTACACTAGTACGTTCCCAGCCCTTGTCACGAAGAGGCTGGTGACGCACCATGGGAATAGCCTGATATTGGCCCCTGTGAGACTGGAGGAGGTGGAAGACATTGTGATGAAGGCTAACCCAAACAAAGCTCCTGGGCCTGATGGCTTCTCTTCAGGGTTCTTTAAGCGACACTGGGGTGTGCTTAAGTTCCCTGTTCTGGAGGCGGTACAGGAGTTCTTCGCGGAGGGCCGGCTTCTGAAGGAGATGAACCACACTTTCTTGACGTTGTTTCCTAAGAAGAAGGGCGCGACCTCGCTCGCAGACTTTAGACCCATTGCTTGCTGTAACTTTCTTTATAAGATTATTACTCATCGTATGTGCAGGCGTATGGAGGGGATCATGCAGGATTTGGTGTCCCAGAATCAGGCAGCGTTCATCAAGGGACGATCGATAGCGGAGCACAGCTTACTTGCACATGAGATAGTGAGAGAGTTCAGCAAACCTGGGGGGATGAAGGCTTGTGTGAAGCTTGACCTACGAAAAGCCTATGATACAGTCAACCGGGACTTCCTGTGTCACTTGATGCTCGCCATGGGGTTCGACGAAAGGTGGGTTGCGAGGGTGAGGGAGTGCATTTGCTCCCCTACTTTCTCAGTCCTCATCCAGGGCACGCCACATGGCTACTTCATGAGCAACAGGGGGTTGAGGCAGGGTGACCCCCTTTCACCGTACTTGTTTACCTTGGTGATGGAGTATTTCACATGCATGATTGACACGGCGGTGCATAGCAAGAGGATCGTTCCCCTCTTCCGGTTGGTGAGACCGGTGGTTTCACATCTGATCTATGCTGACGACTTATTGGTGCTCCTCCAGCCTTCCATGCGGGGCATGAGAGCGCTCTCAGACATTATGGAGGAGTTCGGGAGGCTATCTGGGCTTCAGTTAAATAGGGAGAAAAGCAGAGTCTACTTCAGTTCCCGATGCACGCTTAAGGAGGAGAGAGCCTTCGCTCTGGGAGTGAAAAAAGGCGAGCTCCCATTGAAATACTTGGGGGTTCCGCTGACGGTCAACTACGCCAGAGAGCATGATTGTCACAGCTTGGTGGATTTTGCTCAGAGGAGAGTGGAGGGCTGGCAGGCTGCGGGTCTATCATTTGGAGGGCGGATTGAGTTGGTGAGATCGGTTATTGCTGGCATCACGATGTTCTGGCTACAATATATCCAGATCCCGACGGCCACTATCCGGAAAGTGGAGTCCATCTGTGCTGACTTCATCTGGAGGGGAGGGATGCATGCGATCTCTTGGGACCAGCTATGTCGTCCTCGGGAGGAAGGTGGAGTGGGCTGAGGCCTCTACATGCGGTCAGGAAGGCAGCTGGTGTGAAGATGGCCTGGAGATTCATCCGGGAGGGTACTTTGGGCGGAATGGATGGCGAACAGATACCTAAGGCGGACTAACTTCTGGGCCTGCAGGATATACAATAATTTCTCGGTCACGTTTAAGGCCATTCTGAGGTGTCGGCCGGTGCTTAAGACCGCTATCTGCAGGAACATGAAAGATGGGACGACCACTGATCTATGGCTTGATCCTTGGTTGGGTTCCAGATCCTTGCTGGAGATATTGGGAGGACAGCTGGACAGAGAGGCGGGCAGGGGGCTAACATGCAGTCGGATCATCAGAGATGGGATATGGAGGCCAGAAGGATATCCTTATACAGCTCAGCTAGCCGAGGAGATATGCCTTATTACTATTGATGATAGCCAGCATGAGGACTCCTGGAGTTGGGCCGACCCAGGTTCGGGGGGAGGGTCAGGACTATTTTGCTTCCGTAGCTGCTATGACATGGTTCGGACTCACTATGACCGGACTGAGGAGGTGGACTTCATTTGGGGTAAGGGGATTGCCCGAAAAATGCAACTGTGTGCCTACAGACTTCTGCGGGGCAGATTGATGACGAGAGACAGACTCATCAGGTTTGGGATGCAGATCCCAGATGCCAAGTGTGTGCTATGCAATGGGGAGGACGAATCTATGGGACATCTTTTCTTTGAATGCCCGACGACCTGGCACATTTGGACTGAGCAGTGCGTGCAGCTGAGAGGAGTTGGAGTGGATAGAGACATCAGGAGCATTCTTAGCTGGATCCGAGATCACAAAGGCGGGGATACGAGGTGGGCCAGAAGAGCCAGAGTTCGTCTTGCAGCTTCCGTTTGGCACATCTGGAAGGAGCGGAACAGACGTATTTTCGAAGGCCTGACTACCCCCTATTGGAATTCTACATAACATAGAATTCGATGTATCAGTAATGGCCTCATAGCATTAGAATTTGGGGCATGGGAAGTGTGATATTAGTGTATTGTAATACCTTTACCGCTATGTGCGAGGAATAAAATGTACCCTTATTCCAAATATATATATATATATATATATATATATATATATATATATATATATATATATATATATATATTATTATTTTTATTTTTTTTTGGAAAAAGGGTAAATTTTATTCCAAAAGCAACGCAATAATCTTACAACATACAATCAGATTGGGACTCTCACTCTTCAGTTCCCCATAGCATTAATATCAAACTCTATGTTATGGAGGATGCCTACCGGAGGGGTGACTAGCCCCTCGAAGATGCGACGGTTTCGTTCCCTCCATACATGCCAAACAGCGGCTGCCAGTCGAATTCTGGCGGTCCGGAACCAGTCCTGCCCTCTTCCTCTGCTATCCCGGAGCACAGTGATGATGTCCCCAATCCCCTTTCTGGAGTCACAACCATCCAGCACCCTACTTTGTTCAGCCAGATCTGCCATGACAGGGCACACTCAAAAAAAATGTGTCCTATAGATTCATTCTCCACACTGCATAACACACACTTAGGGTCTGGAACCGGCATCCCAAAAGTACTAAGTCGATCCCTCGTCAATAGGCGGCCCAGAAGAAGCTTGTAAACACAAAGTTGTATCTTCCGGACGAGTCCCTTGCACCATACGAATTCATAGTCAGTACTCTGAGGATAAGTGCGCCGAATGAGGTTGTAGCAGCTCCGGAACTGGAACATTCCAGTCCCCGAAGAATCTCCTGGCGGCTCCCAAATCCACCGATCAGCAGGCAAATCGGAATCAATGACTACAGAACTGATACTCTCACCCATCTCCACAGTATAACGATAGGACTCAGGCCTCCACTCTCCATCGTGGATAATGCGTCGGCAAGTCAGCCCCCGACTGTCCTCTTGTTTCAACGGGGCTCCCCTGATTTCTAATAAAGATTGTCGATCTATCCAAGGATCCCGCCAGAGGTCCGTTCCAGACCCATCCTTCATGACCCTCCGGATAGCATATTTGAAAACTCTCCTGTGTCTCAAGACAATCTTGAAAGAGACTGAGTGATTGTTGTCAGTAGTACAGGTCCAGAAGTTGTCATGTTTCACATATCTGCTATGCATCCAGTCAGCCCAGAGGGACCCCTATTGATGAATCTCCATGCCAGCTTCAGCGCAGAGGCCTCCCTGATCTCCAACAACGGCCTTAACCCCACTCCTCCCTCCTTCCTGGGTCTACAGAGCTGCTCCCAGGAGATCGCCTGCATACCACCCCTCCATATGAAGTCTGCATACATCCGCTCCACTTTCTTGATAGTGGCAATAGGGAGAAGAATGGATTGCAACCAGAAATGGGCCACAGCCGATATCACCGATCTAACCAGCTCAATGCGTCCTCCAAATGATAAATCGGCGGCTTGCCAGCCTTCAACCCTCCGATGGACGTACTCCACCAGACTATGGCAGTCTTGATCCCGCGCATAGTTGACGCCATAGTCTTGATCCCGCGCATAGTTGACTGTGAGAGGAACCCCTAAATACTTTACCGGAAGCTCACTTCTCTCAACTCCCAGCGCGTCGTCCCGCTCCTTCTGGGGGCAGAGGGAGCTGAAATACACCATGCTCTTCTCTCTGTTCATCTGAAGGCCTAAGAGGGATTCCAGCTCTCCCATAATCTCTGCAATCGTGTGCATACCCTCAATAGATGGCTGGATGAACACCAAGAGATCATCTGCATAGATAAGGTGGGTAACCGGAGGGTCAACCCGCCTGAACAATGGAACCAGTCTCCCCCGATGCACTGCTATATCCATCAAGCATGTGAAGTATTCCATGACAAGCGTGAATAGGTAAGGGGACAGAGGGTCACCTTGCCTAAGCCCACGGTTGCTCTGGAAATACCCATATGGGGTGCCCTGGATGAGGACAGAAAAAGTAGGAGACGTGATGCACTCCCGGATCCTCGCAACCCAACGGTCCTCAAAACCCATAGCAGTCATCAGATGACAGAGAAAATCCCTATTGACCATGTCATAGGCCTTCCTCAGATCCAACTTCACACAAGCTTTCTCCCCACCAGGTTTACTGAATCCCCTCACCATCTCATGCGCCAGAAGGCTGTGCTCCGCGATCGATCTTCCCTTGATGAAAGCCATCTGGTTCGGAGAGACTAAGTCCTGCATGATCCCCTCCATCCGCCGGCACATAAGGTGTGTAATTATCTTGTAAAGGTAGTTGCAGCATGCAATAGGCCTGAAATCCGCCAACGATGTCGCACCCTCCTTCTTCGACACAAGTGTCAGGAAGGTGTGGTTCAGCTCCTTCAACAGTTTTCCTTTTGAGAAGAACTCCTGCACCACCTCAAGGACCTGATACTTCAGAGTATTCCAGTAGCGTTTGTAGAACCCACTGCTAAACCCATCCGGCACCCTTGTTGGGATCCGCCGTCTTGACAATAGATTCCACCTCCTCCAGAGTAACTGGGGCAAGTAGAAGGCTATTCCCATACGGAGTCACCACTCTCTTCGTAACTATATCTGGGAACACAGACAGGTAGTCAGTTTGGAAATATAACTCAGAGTAGTACCTGACTGCCTCGCCTTGTATCTTAGCAGGCTCTCCCACCAGGTTGCCCTCCACATCAAGAAGCTGGGAAATATAGTTCCTATATTGTCTGGTCCGGATGACGTCATAGAAGAACTTGGAACATCGGTCACATCCTTAAGCCAGGAGCATTTAGCACGTTGGGCCGTGCTAATCTCCTTCTGCAGACGCAAGATGTTGACTTCTCCGATCAGCTCCTTCTCTCTCGCCGCCAGGTCTCCGTTTAGCATATCAGATTGCATGTCCTGCTGAATGGTCTGAAGCTCCGCCTCCTTATCTTCTAAGGTAGACTTGGGCAGACCCTTCACCCAGCTCCGTAAAGCCTTCTTCGTAGCCTTGATCCGATGCGCCATGCGATACTGGGCCGTCCCCTCCTGATGGCTAGTGAGCCCCTCCGTAACAGCCTCCAAGTAACCCTCCGAGAGATACCAGCTGTTGTTGTACCTGAAGGGGCGAGACTTCACGGGAGGCCGAATAGTGAAGCCGACCCTGATGGGGGAATGGTCACTCGTCCCAGCGGCCAGGCCCTCCGCCGACGAATTGGGGAAATGCCTGAACCATTCCCCGTTGCCTAGGGCTCTATCCAGCTGGCAAGCAACCCTGTTACGGATTGCTTTGTTATGCCAAGTCCATATGAACCCCGAGCGAGACAGCCCCTTGAGCCCCGCCTGGAGAAGACATCTCTGAAAGTCATAAAGGATCGGATCAGGAACCGGTCTGCCTCCCATCTTCTCCCCTCTGTGAAGCAGGGCATTGAAGTCGCCCATCAAAAGAAGCGGCAGGTGCGAGGCATCCGCAGCAGCAGCTACCCTGGAAATGTCACTCCACAAGGTCTTCCGCCACCGCCTGTCGTTGTGACCATACACCGCTCCTAGTAAGAACCGAAAGCCACCCTTATTAGTGAAGGAGACGGCTATCAACTGCTCCGTCATTAAGATCAAGTCTCCATCCCAAGACTTTGCATTCCATCTGACCCAGATCCGAGCCATGTTACAGATGGCCAAGTTGTGGAGTTGAGCCCAGTGAAATGGGGTCCGGCGAGCAAGAGTCTTATCCCCTTTAATCTTAGTCTCCAGCAGGATAGAGATGTCGCACCTCTCTCTATGCAAGACCGCACAAATCTCCCTCCATCTCCCTAACGAACACGCCCCCCTCACATTCCAGGCGATGACGGCCATTAATTATTACTGGAAAGGGTCCCCTGGACATCACCTGGACTGGTACCTGGGGGCAGTACCACATCCGTCGCTGTCATATCCTCCTCCCTCCTCGCGGAGGGGTCAAGCTGGGGAGCTGTCTGGGAGAGCACAAGCGCCCATGCTGGATTCTCCACACAGAGCGCCTCACTTGGAGGGCTCTCACGTAGTGGTCCAGCTCGTCTCTTCCTACTATATACCTGCTCCTCAGAAGATCCGCCAACGCCTCTCTCCTCTGTGTCGAGAAGGTGATCATAGTCCCACTAGGGGAGGTCGGCTGAGGCGTGATAGTGAGACTCAATCCCCCGGCCTCCTCCCCTGGTCGGTCACCCTCCTGCATATAGTCCTCCGTGCTATCTTCCCCCGAGAGAGGCTCTCTCACCCGAGATGGGCCCGGTACCTCAATAGAGGGTGTAATCGGCCCCGACTGTGCTCCTCTGGACGGGCATGTGCTATCTAGATGCCCAAAACAAGCACACTTCGAACACGCAGGGGGAACCCATTCATACTCCACCTTCTGGGTTAGAACCTCTCCAAAAGGCACCTCATACTCCAGTAGACTCGGTAACTCCCCGCCAGCCCGAATCTCGACGAAAATCCGAGCATACATCAACCTCGATCGAAAGGCTATAGCTTCATCAGCCTTGATCGGGGTGCCGACCAAACTGGCCAGTCGCATCAACAGAGGGATGCTCCAAAATCGTACGGGAAACTCCGGGAAGCGAACCCAAACGGGGATGGCATTCAGGACTTCCCATTCACATCTCAGATCTGCGGTTCACTCCTTCAGAATGATCAGACTGCCATCAAACGTCAACGGTCCACCTTGCAGAATCCTGGTGACATCTTCAGCGAGCCCAAACTTCACATAGAAGAAACCATTTTCTCTAGCAAAGAACTCCATGCTGCCTTTTGGCTGCCAGACTCGCGCCGCATATCCCCGGATCTGTCCGTAGAACGGCTTGCTCCCCAGAACGTACAGGACCAGCATGTTCTCCCAGAAGGCAGACACCTTCTCAATCTCCTCAGCCGGGAACGAAGCCCGGAAACCGCTCCCTACCTTCTTCGGTGGAACATACTCCATAGATATTGGACTTTTCGTCCCCACCGGTTTACAGACATCTGCCCAGGAACGTCCCGCTGGCCGGGTAGCCGTTCCCTGGACAACTCCAATTTCAGGGCTGGATACCCCTGTACCCTGGCCTCCCGTGTCCACCACTTTGCCCTTTCCTTTTTCCACCGCGATCGGCTTGGGGCGCCAGCCCACTGATCTCCAGTAGGCGCCACAGGTCCACGGGACGAAGTTCTGTGCCCCAATCCCTCCCCCGGCCTTCTTCCTGTCATGGGTCGCGACTTTGGGAGGCTCTGCGTGCCCCCCACCTTGCCTCCCGTCTTGTTCCAACGACGTCTCGAAACCGTCGTCCATCCGCCTCCCTCCGCCTGACCCTCCTGAGAACTGGGCCCAGATCCAGATTGGAACCCCGGGAATACGCTGCCATCGTCGGATCCGCCCAACACTCCCACCGCCTGACCTCAGACATGGCCGCCGACCCCACCACTGCTGCCGTCGACCCCACCGTTGCTGGCCGCCTTGGCGCCCCTGGCCGCTCCCATGGCTGCGACCACGCTCGCGTGGCCGTTGCCACCAGGTTCGCCGGAGACCGGACCGCCTGAGGCCGGCCCGCCCCCAGACCGACAGCCGCCTGAGGCCGGCCCGCCCCCAGACCGGCCGCCGCCGGCCTCGCCGCCCCTGGTCAGCACGTGCTCGGGGGCGCCAGGGTCCCAAGTCTGGGAAACCCTAGCCGCCCCCTTCGCGAGATCGCCTGTGCTCGAGGTCTTCATCCATTATATATATATATATATATATATATATATATATATATATATATATATATATATATATATTAACAGCATTAGTAATCCTGTGATTATGTTTCTAGTGTTTGTCTGTGTGTACATATATGAATTTGACTTTGGGTAGTTAGTATTAAGTGTTCCAGTTTTGTTAAGCTTGTATAGTTTTTTTTTTTTTTTTTTTGCAAAACAGAAAATGAGAAATTGTGGAGCTTACGCTTCTGCTTTGCATACGCACAGTTTTACTTTGAAACTTAATGCTTTTGGTTCAAAGGTCGCCAATTTCTTTTTAAGCATTACTGTGCCAAATGTTGAAGGACTGTACTACCAATTTCCCAGATAGCACAAGGCTTTGCATCCATTATTTAAGGTCCAATTAGCAAAGAAAGTGAGAATAGGAAATATGATCGTGCAAACCATATACATACTTGGCTGACTTACAGAACACCAATACGACAATACCTAGTAAAACTATAACATTTTGATTAAGAAAACATGTCAGAGTAAATAAATCTCATCACTTTTGTCTATAAATATTTCAGAACATTAATAGAAAAGGTCAAAGACATAAAAACTTATTATGTGTAACAGAATTTGATAGAAACTTAGGAGAAAAAAATACCTATACACAAGCCCCAAAAGATAATGGCCTGCAGCTCCATTAGGAACCTGTACAAATGAAGATACAAGAATGAGTATTTCCTTGTGGTGAAATTTTGATAAGAGAAAAATTGTGGAAAACATAAGTGATTAGATGCAAATATACAACAGTAACAACAAAGCCTGTATCCCAAATGATTAGATGCAAATATAATAAAGAAAAAAGTTATCCTTGCATGTCCATCTACTTCTGATCACTAAACAATTAAGTAGCTACTAGTATATAGCTTATCAAATATCCAATTACAAAACATAGTTTTGTAGTACAACTGCCACATTTTGCAAGCAATCTTGACTGGAAGTTCTTCTTGGCAAAATGAAGTGGATAGCATCAGCAAGTAAGGAAAGAATTACTTAATTCAAATAATAATCCAAATTTAAAATAAAATTTTCTTACTTGAGGTTGTAAATAGTTTAATAAAAGACAAAGCATTAGATCAAAAACCACGCTGGAGAAAGTATATGGTCATGATTCTCAAGGGGAATTCGATCAAAGAGCTTCCTTACACAGTATAATCAGTCCCACTCTGAATAGATAGGAAACAATAAACACCCATTTTCTATTAGAAATCCTAGATATAACATCATAGAGGTAACTTAAGATTCCAACTTTATCATTGTCCGGTATTAACTATTCAGGCGTGCCATTGCTTAGTTTGCTTAGTTTTTACCTGCCTCACTAGCTTGGTTATGAAAGCTTGTGTGTCTCCTAAGGGCTTAGAATGATAGCCTCTAATCGGTTCAAGGCCTTCTGCCTTCATATCACTAGATAAATACGCCGTCTCAGAGGGTATGATTATCACTTACCACCACATGCAATGCAGCAGTAGGTAATTCATTCCACTTCTCACATATATAAAATAAAACAAGGTTGAAGGTGTAATACAACCCTAAAGATATTGATAATACTTACAACCATTCTCCTAGCTTTCTCTAATATGCACACAAAACCTTCACAATTTTTTTGGAAAGAGCATGACTTAACTGTTCTCTTCCTAACTATAAATCCATAAAATCTTCCAAGATTTGATGGCGTACACATTACGGAACAATATAGTACATTAAGTGCAGTGCTCTGACTATAACGTTTTCTTACTAAGTAGTCCACAAGCATATATTTTTCTCTAAGCGATCAAGAGAACCAACATGAAAGATGCATGCAGTCCCTCTTCTACAAATTCTTGTTGCCAATCCTTTGAGGTGCACCAGTGAAGCCATCAGAGATCAAATATTATGTTTGCTTCATAATGAATATAAATTATTCACCCTCACAATTAGCACCTCATAATGTAAATCTAATGCCCCTGCCTCCCAAGTCTTTTGAACCACTAATGGTGTAACTAACGGATTGGTTGTGCTATAACTAAAGTAACGCTCACATGATGAACAGATTTTTCCTCGAGTACCAATTTAGACGAAGATTGCTAGCATAATGGTTAGGAACACTATCAGTGCAAATGATAATAACCGCATCTCCTCTTAACCATTTCAGACGTCCCCTTAAAATAAAAGGAGGCCAAGAGAGAAATCTAGAAGATATCAAATCCCATGTCAAACCTAACTATATATTCTTGTTTTGGTTTACTCTTAACTAATCAAAGAGAGTTTACTAGAAGAAATAAATGGGGGAGAAGTGGGTAAAACTTACAAATGGACATCAAATGCTAACCAGAAGTTGGAATAAACCTGGGTGAAAATGTGAGTAGTTCATTTAGGACAATTGGCATAAAAAATAGAGAACTTCGTCAAAAATATGGGTCTAAGTATTCATTTGATAATAGTGATTCTTGAACCTCGATTATAGAATCCCCTGTCATAAGTGGGATGAGGGCTCACATCAGAACAAAATTACAGTAGCATTCATCCAATTTTCAACCCTGCCTCTCTCCAATTGGATTCTAGAGGAGGGATCGCATGATTATAACCCAACAAGTAAAGAACTTCATAATTTCCTAAAGTGAGTCACAATGGAAGGATTCGGCGATTGCTTTAGAACCACAGTGCCATTCTTAATCACAATTATGCCCACTCCCCACCATATGAACAAGTCAAATCACCTTAATTTTAAATTTAGAAAGGTTGAACAACAGAAAAACAGCTGGTTAGTGTTGCCTCATTAATCAGTTCAACTCACATCCACCTTTTTCTAGTATTGGCCTAACCAAATGATGACTCCTAAAGCAACTAAACATGTTAGGACTGTAAGTTCAGTTTAACAAATTATAATGGTAAATGCAAGTAGCATGAGCCTTCAGTTTGGCATAATCGAACTGCACGGGATCTGTTCAATCTGTTAGCCGTCAATTTTGCTCAGTTTGATTGCTTCATTGACTAATTGAATAGCAGTTGGATCATTCACATACCTGAACAGATGGTTCTTTCAGGCTTGATTTCTTAACTCCAGTTAAGTTGATGAGTGATGGATTGAATCCCTGACACTGATAGTGTGCAACTGTTGATTTAAGCGTGGAAGAGTCAAGTGGCCTAGAACCCCCAATGCTCAATGCCAAGAAACCCTGCCCCCTTTTTGTATATGATAAGAACAAGAAAGTCCTTTACAAGAGGAGGAAGCAACAGTATTAGCTAATCTAGTCCAATTGAAGACTCTCCTAGGCATAGTTCATAAAGACTCAAACATCATGTCATCTTTCGGAAAGGAACTGCCTAGAGAAAATGTAAAACTCCTAGCACCAACCAATACAGTTTTTCTCTTCAAGCACGTAGATTAGATGGATGTTTGTAGAGGAAAAGGAGTATCGGAAGAGAGGCAGACCCACCTAATTCTCCATCCAAGTCCAATACGAGAAGGTATCCACCAAGTTGAAGAACTAGAGACCAAGGCAATATAGGCGAATATTCCAAATTACATCCTTGTGAGATAGCTGTATTATCATCAGATGAAAACATCTGTCAGCAGGATGTGGAAGTCTTCATTATCCATAGGTATTCGCTAGAGAGAATCTGTTTTTTTCTATGCAAGTTCAGGTTAGGGACCCTAGATGACAGGAAGCGGCTCCTCCACAGAAGGTTAGTGGTTTAGTGGCGCTTCGCAAGCATATCTGAGACCATATAGTGAAGAACAATATAAGAGGAATTTCATCTTGATTGTTCAGTTCTAAACGACAACCGGCGGGTACGCAGCGGAGAGAGTCCGCCTACCGCCTAGGCACCTCCTAAGCGCCGCCTAGGCGGTTAATACATTTTGGACATTTTTTACTATTTTACCAGTTTTTTTTTTTTTTTTTGCATAATATGCATATTTTAAGGGTGTTCCATGCATAACTAAGTTGTAGAATGAACATTTATGAAGTTTTAGTTTTGTAAAAGTGAACCATAGGCCCATAATGCTTGCAAAAATTTTCGGCCAAAACATCTTGTTAGTTATTGCTCTAGCTAGGCGCCCGCCTACACCGCCTCACCTCCTCCTACGCCGCCAAACCTCCGTGGGCCGCCTACTCTACTGCCTACCTCAAAAGCGGTGCAGAGAGAGGCCGCCTCAACCGCCTAGGCGCTGCCTGGACGGCCGCCTCAACCGCCATTTAGAACACTAATTGTTCATGTTTGGGTATTGGGATTGTCATTCCTTTTTACTCTTTGGCTTAATGTGTCATAGAGATGGATGCACTTCCCAATAGTAAATTGTATCATCATACCTCTTCGTCTAGACACTTTATAGCATAGGGGAACTTGGAGATTGTTCCTTGGTTGCATGAGCTTTGCATAATCATAAGGTAGGTCTACCTACTTGCCAACTAACTACTTATGAGTTCATGACCCTCTCATGCTCATAGCTATTTGGGCTAGGAATTTGGCATCGACACTGAGGGTTGACGTGAACCAATTATAAGATTGTCAAATCCTTTATGGAGCTCTCTTATGCTCCACAGCGAACCTCATTCTAATGGGAGGGCTTGGATGATGAAGATGTTCATGTTTGACCAGCATCTGTGTTGTTGGTGCAAATGCGAAGTGTTGGGAGATGTAAACGCAAAATGAGCTATAATGAATAGAGAAATGATGTTTGCTCGTGTTGTGAAGTATCCAATGAAAAGGGACCCCACAAAGGAGTTCAAGTACACCTAGGGAAAAGGTGGATCACCATGGAAGTTGGGTATGATAGAATGCTACTCCTTTGGGAATGCAGAAGAACAGTATTAGCCGTAATAGAAAGAGTGTAGAGTATGCAGGGAAAGGAGTGGGGCGTTAGCAGAAGTAACAAGCAAATTTCCAATACTGTTTTTTCAATAAGACGAGCGAAGAGAGGACATGCATATAAAGCAAGCTGAGAGATACAATATAAAGCAAGCTGAGAGATACAAAACAGGACTTCTCCTCACGTGCGAACGTTTAGGCATCTGTGACACTAGTTCATAGGGACAAACTGGATATAGGTGTTTGGGTGAAGAGAAGAAATGCCCCTACTAGGAGTAAAGAATAATAGTGGAGAACCATAATGCTAGAACATAAGAGGTTGATAAAGTTGGCAACATTTGGTGGAAGTGAATGTTACTGCATAAGGGTATCTAACAGAGGGACTGAAGCCAACCAAGTTGCCGTTTTAAGGAAGCAGAACACACACAATTCATCCTACAGGAGCAACAATTGGCATCATAGCATAGGACTCCTAAGTGGGCTATTTCAGTACCAAACCATATGGCAGTCACAATCCCAGTGTGGGAGACAGACCATGGTAGCAGAAGCAAGGTCTGAGGCTGAGAAGAGACAGCATAAGAGTGAGAAGACTGAAGAAATAAAGTATGATTAGTAGAGATATGTACTAGAAGGTTTTCACAGTTCTTTTAGTATGAGGGTGAGAGTGTGGATGTATGTTGTACAGTTCAATTTGGTTTGGTACAGTTCATTAACCATTCAAAAGAAGTGTTCAATCGTAGAAAATGTTTCTTTAACTGTTAGCCCGGGGTTGTTTGACCAATATAGTATCAAGTCAACTAAGGTGGGAACATTTAAAAGGTAAGATGAAAAATGACCTCGCTGGGAATTGCCCGCTGGAACTGACGAGCTCATTCAGACGCATTTAAAAGTTGAACTGAAGCATAAAAACCCCTCGCATTAAGTGAAGATGTGCTGATTAAGTTAGCTCTTTGGCCTCAGATGTATGAGGCCTTTATCTCCGGAGGATAACTGTACTAATAGGTTTAGTACCATCAGCAGTAATAGGTTTTTGACTCATAGCCAACGTACAACAATTGCCATGCAACTTTATCGGTATTCTATACTAGGTAGTTGGTATCCCAAAGTACTTATATATTTCAATCATCCCACTCAGATTCTACAAATGGAAGACCCAAAATATTTTGACCTAGCACACAATTAAGAGCACCAAGAAGAAAAACACCCATAAGAAGGCATGTATCAAGCAAAGACTAGTTTCCTTCTCAAATAAGCACATATATGAGAGATGTGTGATTTAGTCTCAGATATGAATGAATTCTGAAAGAATAACCTACAAGCCTAAGCATCTGTGCAGTTTTAATCTGACTTGTGGGAAGACTACAACTAAAACAAACTCACAAGTGCAAATGCCCTTTGAATTATGATCCAAAATCTTTAATAATGTTTATGTTTGCACGCTTGAGCACCAATCCACTTTGACTCAAAAGTGCAGAGTTTCAAGAGGCCTTCCACCTCACACATATGAATACCCTTGTAGCAAGAGCTCTACATACAGAAAGGCAGAAAAAGTTTCAGGTCGTGCATGAATTTATAGTGCAAAATGCGCCATCAAGTAAATAAAAAGGGGAAAAGAAGGGGAGGTGCAATAAAAGGGGAATTCACGTGCGAGCATAATTTTGCATTGAGATGTACAATAGTTTTGACTCTCACGTGCATACTAAAAATCAAAGAAATTGCAGCTGAACATGACATTAGCCCTGCTCAGCTAATAGAATATCAAGCAAAAAAATGAACAAAAGAGATTTAGGTGCATATTTTTCTGTGCTTATGCTTACGCATCCATAAAGATGTGTTTGTAAGGAGACAGATGAAGACAAAGAGATCAAGGATTAAAATACCTCAGCATTGGGCTCATTGGTTGGGCATAAAGCTTCCCCAGCTTCACGGAGGAGATTCATCTGAAAACATGATACTGCGAACAAGTATCGTGATTGGGGCATGTGTGTTCCTTTGTATTTTACAAGAACAAAAAACAAGGCAGTCATCAGTTCTGATATTAAGCAACTCAACAATAGGAACCCAATAGTAGTTCATTGAAAGACAAGTATCTTAATGCTGTACATCTTTACTTTGGAATTACTGAAACTTCACATGAAATTCCCCCAGACAATGCCCAGAGTATAAACAATTCACAGGTTTAACACTTTGGGTATGTAAGGACGGTCAGTCACTTGCTAGTGGAAACTTAAGAAGGCAATTTATATAAAATGGCCCATTTAAGTGGTCAAGACGTGCAGGCAAGGATTCTCCGAAAAATGATAGAATCAACTGTGATTGTGAACAATTGTATGCTGAATTATAACATCTTCACCTTGACGCGAACTACCATAAATTATAGTATAATGTCTACCTTTTAAAATATGGTATGCACTATAAGCTTGGTTGTTCCGTAGATAACATGTTGCCAGCAGTTGCAAATTCATCTGCATTAGAGATATTTAGATCATAAGAAATAGTTCAAATATATATATTTTAGACGAAAGACGCACAACAAGAAAGAATCCTAAATAAAAGTGAGCAGGTTCAAAAACAACATGCACAGAATCAAACCCTATAACAACACGCCAGTATAATGCAACAAGAACTCTTTCAACTGATCGCCCATTAGGTTACCTATCAAAAAAAAAATCCAAAATCTCCGTTTTCAAAAGTAACCATAACCAAATGGGAGACAGCTTTTGAAACCCTATTAACACTAGTTACACTGCCCATCTATCATAATTATGGCTAGCTAAAATTTAGCCTAAACGAGAAAGAAACCAATTATCAACCAAACTTTGAAACTTGATACAGTTGAGACCTAGATAACACAGATCTTCAGAATTCTAAGATCAACAGAACTTCAGAAAGAATTACTGCAGAATTGAGACATCATATTAACAACTAAGACGCATCAAGATTTTTTAACTGCAGGAAATAGTTCAAAGCTAACAAATTTAACTTAAAATCTCACATAGATAACCAAGCAAAGACCTAGGTTTAAAAAAAAAAATATAAGGCACAAGAAATGGAGAAAACAAACTAAAAGCACAATGTTTTTACAAAACTATTTAGTGGCATGTGAACAAGAATTGCCAACCAGATTGCGTATCACATCAACTACCAAACCAAAAAACTATACTTTCTTAACAGCATCATGTCACGGACTTAGTGTTTTAGGCTACACTTCGATCCGTGCGGCGCACGAGCTTCCTACTCGAAGACCCGTGCCAGCCTTCCCCAAAGATATTGAAAACAATGTGGAGCAAAAGAGAGATATTGGAAGTATCAGAACTTCACTATACTAGAAAGAGATTACAACTTTGGGTGGTGAGAAGCAAATGAGCCTCCTACTTATTTATAGTGCCCATAGGACTGACAAGAAACTTCTGAAAACGGAATATTCCAGAGAGTATTCTAAATCTAGATAATTACAAAGAAGTTTCTAGTCCATCCAGAAAGATCCTGGACCTTCTAGAAAGATCTTGGACCTTCCGGAGGATTCAGCTATATTCTAGATAGTTCCGGAAACTTCCCGCATAACCCCAGTCCGTGAAGGGTACGCAAATTCGTCTCGGTGGGGTGCAACAAATTGGGCGTGACATTCTCCTCCACTGGTTTCATCGACACCCCCGTCGATGGGTGCACCAAGTCTCGGAACGACGTTCACTTTCATAGGCATGGTCGATGTGTGTCATCCCTTCATTGTTCATCTCTTGGGACGCTTTCTAGACTTGCTCATCTTCTCCTCAGGATCAGAAGCAAACTGGTTCGTCACACCAACTCTGGACTTGGTCTGTGCCCTCCTCGGCACAGAAAGGGACTCGTACGGGCTGTCGAGTTGTCGACCCACCTAATCGCGTGGCTGCATATGGTTCTTCATACCTCCGAGCATGCGAGTCCCAATGCAAACCTGTCGACCCGAATATCCTCCACGAGCTTTGAGCGACTCCTTGCGCGAGCCACTACACTTCGTCGCCTATGCGCAGTCCACGGCGTGTTTCTCCGCACTCGTGCCCGGCTTGGTAGCACAATTCACTTCCCTATGTGGAAGTGACTCATCGGGACGCTCCTTTGCAATACCATTTATCTCGTATGGAAGGCCTTTCTCCTCAAAGCCCTCCTTTATCTCGAGCACCGCTAGGTATGACGTCTTTCTTTGGTCACCCTTCTTGAGCTGAATAGCGGAGATAGTTTTCCCTTCAAAGGCTTGCCTCGTGCAGCTTTCACCATGCACGATGAACCTTCTTCTATGAAGCCGACGACTCCCAAATGTGGCATTGGAATCGCCTTCGATGCGATAAGAAAATCCATGCCCAGTATCATCTTGAAGTCATCCAGCGACGTAGTGGTGAAATTGGCAACATCCGACCAATTTTCTACCGCTATGCGGACACCCTTGGCTACCTCCTGCACGGGGCGCGCCTCCGCATTGACTGCCTTCATCTTGCTCGAATCTTCCTCCAAGGCTAGACCCAAGCGACGGACCTCCGCGTCCGCGATAAAGTTACGAGTGACGTCCGTGTCAACCAACGCCCGTGTGCTCATGTCGTTGATCCTCACGTCAACGTACATGAGCTTCCTGCTTGGAGTCCTCGACACAGCAGACTTGGTCTTCACGGCGTTGAGTAAGCGCAACGCTTCCATGTGCGCTCCCACTCCACCTCCTTTGTTCGGACGACGTTGACATACATGCTCCGAATCCGACAATCCCGAACAAAGTAATTATCTCCACATATGAAGCACGAAAATACTCGCTCGGACTGGGCCTTCTTGTGCTTCTTTCTATCGGACGGACCTTCGTTAGGAGAGCTCTCATGCTCTTCCCCACCATTCTCCTTGGTGGACTTTGGCTTGGACTTAGCATCGTTGTCATTTCATATGTACTCGACGAGCCTCTCGGTTGCTGCCACAGCGGTGTTCAAATCTTGCACCCTCTGTCGCTGCAATTCTTGAGTCGTCATAGTTTGAGTGCATCGAGGAAGAAGAATAAACGATCCTCCTCGCCCATGCTAGATATCGCAAGCATCAAGCGTGTAAACTCGACAATATATTCCTTGATCGTCTCGGTATGCTTGAGTTGCCGCAAGCTCCGCCTCGCTGCAAACTCAATGTTCTTCGGATAGAACTGAGACTTGATCTCCTTCTTGAGATCTTTCCAAGTCTCTATCGAGCACAAACCCTTCTCGGCTTCCGTGCACCTTCGACGCCACCACAACATAGCATCATCGGTGAAGTAGAGTGAAGTAATATTCACCTTCTCAGCGTCATCGTTGATGTGCAACTCCTTGAAGTATCGTTCCACGTTCCACAAGAACTGAACTTCTTTGACATCTCGTATCCCGCTGAAGGATTTCGGCTTGAGGATCTTCTGTCTCGGTGCCTCCCTACTCGAAGGCCCACCGTTCGCAACAGCCTTCTCCAATATGGCAACTGTGATCTTGAGTTCTCCGCAACTCTCGACCACGGTCTTTAGCTCCTCGTAGTCTTGAAACTTCCTATGCAAGTCCTCAATCTCATGTCCCTTGAGCTCATCCTCAAGTGCGGATCGAATTTCTTGAAATTACTCCCGAAAGATTGTCAAGAACGAAATGACGTCACTCTCCAACCCATCGTAGAACTACTCTAGCCTCGTGTTGCTTTGCTCTACGGAGCCCATGCGCATCTACATGTCCCTCGAACCCATCTCCAAGACTCCAACGCGCTCGGCAAGATCGACAAGGCTACGCTCCACCGTAGACTTCTTGCTCTTGCCCCTCTTGTGGGTCTTGGCGTGCCTCTCTTTGGGCGACGTAGGTCCCTCCTGGACGTTTTCGGACGTCGAAATGGCACCAACCGGCCTTCGCTCTGATACCACTTGTCACGGATTTAGTGTTTTAGGCTACACTTCGACCCATACGGCGCACAAGCTTTCTAGTCAAAGATCCGTGTCAGCCTTCCCCAAACGCTTAGCTAGATCGCTAAGGCGATATTGAGAACAATGTGGAGCAAAAGAGAGATTTGAAGTATGAAAACTTCACTGTATTAGAAAGAGATTACAACTTTGGGTGGTAATGAGCAAATGAGCCTCCCACTTATTTATAGTGCACATAGGACTCACAAAAAATTTCTGGAAACGAAATATTCCAGAGATTATTCTAAATCTAGATAATTACAAAGAAGCTTCTAGTCCATACAGAAAGATCATGGACCTTCTAGAAAGATCTTGGGCCTTCCAGAGGATTCCGCTATCTTCTATAGAGTTCTTGAAGCTTCCCGCATAACCCCAGTCCGTGAAGGGTTACGCAAATTCGTCTCGGTGGGGCGCAACAAATTGGACGTGACAATCAGCCAAACTAATCCACTATGTACAAAGAAACACTAGTTGGGAGTATATGTCAACTAACATTATAACCATGCAAAATCAAAACCCTAGCTCTCTTAATTCCCAAAAAATCCTTGTTCTTAATAAATCTAAAATCCCCAAAAAGAATCCAATAAAACCCAAACAAAGGGACCACGTTCATTTAGCTACCAAACAGTCTTCTCTTTTCACTAAAGAATGGACATGCAACCCAGTATACACAATTCAGCAATGTTATAACGTAAAAATCCAGATCGAAACCAAGTAAAACCAAAACCCTAGCTTCCAACACGAAAACATTTCCTAAAACTTATGTTGTACGGACACGCAACAATTTTGGCGTGTCCTAGTCCTAGCATATTCTGGAGTGTATGTGCATGTTGAACAAATATGATGTAGCACACATTACACGGCAACATTTTTTGTAGTATTTGTGATTCCTAGCTTAAAAATACAGAATTCCAAGAAACGATCAATTGAATGCACACGACTTCAGCTAATGTACCGGACACTTATGAATCAAAGAAAATCTAAATTTTGAACTATCTAAGAACTAAAAATATAACTGAGCAAACACGAGCTCCCAACTAATACACGAATTGAACCGTTTCATTGGCAACTCAACCAGAAATAGACGAGTTTGAACGATACCAATCTCCGGAGTGCCACACTACTCATTCTAACAAAAAAAACTTTGCTTTTTTCAGAAACCCTAGCTTCCAAGACCCTAATTTCCACCAGAAACCCATTCCCACAAAACCCACAAGCAAATAACCAAAAAAAAAAAATTTTAATATATATAACTCCAAGAAAAATCAGTGAACTGCGGGAGCATTAGCCCAGTAACGAACCGAGCCCTCGTGAATTGACAGTCGAGACTGTACCAAAGAAAACATTCAGGTAGGAACTACCTAGCAACTAAACCTATAACCGAGCAAACACAAAACCCTAATTCCCACCAGAACCCATAATCCAGTAATGAGGAGTGATACACTATTCATTCTACCAACAAAATCTTTTGCTTTTTTAGAAACCCTGTCTTCCAAGACCATAATTTCCCACCAGAACTTTCCAAGAAAATCCCAGTCAAATACCTCCACTCTCATGAGCAAACAATTAAAATTATTGGAGAGCGCATACCTCGTTCGGGAACTCGGCGCAGAGGCGCTCGCAGAGGAAGATGGCGTTGCGGTGCATGAACAGCCGGAGGCTGCTCTGCACTCTCTCCGCCATTAGGGTTTCCATCCCTCCCTCCCTCTGTATATTTCTCACTCTCTCTCTAAAATTGCTCAGTATCTCTCTCTAGAACTCTGTGAGGAGGAGAGAGATGGGCGTTCTTTGAATCTGAAAGTGGCAAAAAAGAGAGTTTGGAATTTTTGGGATTTTTTTTGTTGTTGTGCGGATTCGAATCGAGTGTTTCAAAATGGTCCGTTGTCGATCGACGACGACTCTAGGCCGCCGATTTTAAGCTTGTAAACGGTTTGATATTAGCCGTCCGATGGTTCCTGCACTGAGGTTTTTTTTTTCTTTTTTTTTCTTTTTTTTTTTTTTTTTGTGAAGTGCGGAGAATGGTGCACTGAGGTTTGTTTGGTAAAACGTAATAAGTGAAAAATAATTTAGATATAAAAATTTAAGAGATGAAAAGTATATCACATTTATTTAATTTTTCTATTCAAGGTCAAATATTTTACAATTATACATCCTAGTTTTATTATAAAAATATATATATTTTATAATTTTATAATTATTTATTCACATTATATGTTAAATGAGTAGTTGTTATTTCAAATTAAATATTTAAAATAATTTATATTACGTAATATTAATTTACTATCTTAATTGAGGAGCACTAATTAAGAATTAAATGTCTAGTACTACTTAATTATCTTTGGTTTTAATTTGATTTGACTTGGTTTTATTGGTTTGGTTTAACATGGTTTGGTTTGGCTTGGACTTGGTTTGGTTTAGTTGGTTTCTTATGAGAGAGGTGTATGGTTTAGATTGAGTGGAGAAGAATGAATGGTGGAGATTGCTTGGGCTTGTTATATAAGCCACCTACCACTCTCTCTCCTCCATTATTCATTTTCATTTTCCATCTTCATCTTCTTCTTCTTTCCTTCTTCACCAAGGAGGTGAGGCAAGTACACCTTGCCGAACCTTGAACAAATTTGCTTTTGATTGTTCCATCTTCTTCCTTGCATGATTCTAAGCATATTTAGAACTTGGAGTTTTTGATTTTACCGGGTGGATTCTTGTAGATCTAAGTTTATATTATTTTCGGTTTTCTTGGGTTTTGATCTACCAAACTTACTTGTTTATGAAAACTAGTGGTTCCATGTTGTAGAGAATTTAATTTCATACAGTTTTGGCTTTTATTTCGCTTGATTTCGACTCCGGATGAGAAAGTTATGGCCATTACAAGTTTTTGGAACTTTCATGGCTGAACTTGCTGTTTGGGGACGATGAACCTCATGCGCCCGGGAGGCCATGCGCCGTGAAGTCCCGGCAACGCATCCCTTAACTCCGAGCGTGTCATGCGCGTAGGTTCCCTACGCGCATGTACTGAAGACGCAACGTGAGTTTCTCATGCGCCGATTCGTGCAGGAATCTCATGCGCCGATTCGTGCAGGAATCTCATACGCCGATTCGTGCAGGAATCTCATGCGCCGATTCGTGCAGGAATCTCATGCGCCGATTGTGCATGAATCCCATGCGTCGAAATTGCTCTATTTCACTGTTTTTGCCTGTTTAAGTTGTTTTGTAGCTCGAATCTTGAAAAACTCAAAACATGAAAGTTGCAGATCTTTTCCTTGGCTTCAAGAACATGTTACTAGTTATTTTATGCAAGTTTCTCTCATTCATGATAATGTAAGGATAGAACACGATAGTGGCCTGTTAAGGCGCACTCTTGACAAGTACCAAGTGGACATGACATGACCTGATAGTGGCCCGCCGTGGCGCACTCCTGACAAGTTGACCTGACATGATATACCTTGATAAGCTGTTGCGACGGCTACCTGACATGACATAACCTGTATAAATAAATGGCCTAGACACCGTGGGCGATTGTGCTTGTACAAATGAACCCGTCTTGTCTTGCATCATGTCTAGGACATGAATCCCTGGTTTCCCACGGTCAGGGATTCATACTGAATATGGCTAGGAATAATGACTAGATTGATCAAATAGTTCATGGAAAATTTCCCAGTTACCTGTTGCCCCTTTGGTCTCGGCCTTATATATATATATATATATATATATATATATATATATATATATATATATATATATATATATATATATATATATATATATATATATACATGGGATTTGTTGCTATCCGTCGAGATGAGCGCACTTCCAGCCCGCCGTCGAGTGTGGTACCTTAGGACACATGTATCTTACTACAGTGTGTCTGCTATATCCTGCTATCTTTTCCTTTTCTTGCTGGGATCACTCAGGTAGTAACAAACGGGTAACCGGACTTGGAATTCTCATTGCATCTTGCTAGTAACTAGGACTGTGATAACCCTAGCTAGTTAATGTAGAAAGCCGTAGGCAATGATTGGCCGTGAATGTTGGATGTAGTTCAGTCTGTCTAGTCTTATCTTGATCTTGTACAAGATTGTTACATGACCTGTTTTCTTATTTTACCATGCCGATAAATGGTGGGAGAAGCCAAGTTCTGTTCAGACGAAGGGTTACAACCCCGGTCCTTGTTTGGTTTACGGGTTGTAACCTGGTTATCTGAATAGTCCCATGGTTATCTCATCGTATATCACCTTCCCAGTCTAAGTCTTGTTTAGATCCAGTTCCTAATTGTTTCCAGGATTATGATTGCAATGATTGTCACTCTAATGTATTGTACTTTGTATTGTCACTCCCTGTTTGTCACTCTCTGAGTGTCACTTAATGATTGTCACCTTTAGCAATAAATGATCAGAGACCAAGTTCTGTTCAGGCGAAGGGTTATGTCACGCCCCAGAACCAGAATACTGGAGGCGAAGGGTTATGTCACGCCCCAGAACCAGAATACTGGAGGCGAAGGGTTATGTCACTTAATGATTGTCACCTTTAGCAATAAATGATCATAGTACTTTGTCTTGAACCTTGCAGTGAAATCGTCCCAAGCAACAGGACGTCTGATACCTACTTCCTCTGATTCCCACCAATCACGTGCGAGATCCTGAAGTAACAACTTTACTTGATCCACACGTTCTTCTGGCGGCACCTTAGCTGCTGTCAGAATAGCCTCAATATCCTTAAGCCATGCATCTGCTGAGATGGCATCTTCCGTGCCCTCGAAAGGACGGGGGTTGTACTTGCAAAACCTGGCTGATGCTCCTGAATCTGGCCTCGTCCCTCTTTCCAATGCCGTCTGCAACCCTTGGTTGAGTAGTACGTTCTGTTCCTGCAACTGAGCGTGCATGCGCTGCTGGGCTAACATATGGTGTTGCTGAGTAGCCATCATTCCTCTCATGATCTCCAGAAGGGCCGGTGTGTCTACTTCCACAGGGGTAGGTGGAACTGTTGGTGGTGGTGGAACATCCGGATACTGCGGTCCAGCTGCTGCTTCCACTATTACTTCCTCTTGGATGGTCTCTTGAGTTAGTACCGGCCCTTGTTGCTGACCAACATGGTCAGGTTGTCCATGTTGCTGTCCATGTTGTTGCTGTCCAGCTCTGACAGGTGCGGACGAGGTGCCCCTAAGAAAAGGGACAAGAGAACAATCAAACGACCGGACATGAAGGATCAATGAAGTCAAAGGATACTGGAATGTCAAGCTAGAGTTGAGAGTAACGAATCACGAGATCAAGGAGAAACATGTGTGATTGAGACATCCTATTAAAACACCCCACAAGTCTGAAATCAGACCTGCATGGGCCACCACTAAAACCTTGTCACGCCCCAGAACCAGAATACTGGAGAGCGGGGGAATGACTCAGCCAGCTACGTATTACGGGTAAATGAATACCGTATAATACGATCAATGCTGTCTAACAAGACGAGGGGGTGCATACTACATGAAAGTCTCCTATGGTCAATTAACATCTATTGTCTCAATCATTCAAACAAGAAACAGAAATAGAGAACATGTGAGATAAAGCAGTAAGGCGTCCCAAACGCTCAGTCAAAATATTTTTGATATCTGACTTTACAAAACACAGCCAGATGATGTAGTCAGTATACACAATTGTTATCAACTGCAGCCTGACTTAGTTACAATTATGCAAAAGTAGGTACAAGACAATCCGACTAACATGTCGGTGCCAAACAGTAAAGTATAAAGTATTTAACAAAACGAGCGGGAAAGTAAGAAAACCCACTCGAGCCCTCCTGCGATCATCCCTCTAGTGTTGACCATCGTGGAGGTAGAAGTAAGCTGGATCCTCGGGGACCGGCTCTAAATCTGGCCATGCAAAACCAGAGAGGTTAGACCTCTAACAGCAAGTACCATAAGGGAGCACGATATGAAGGACTAAACCAGTAATGAGAAAATATGATAAATAGATCTCTGCTTTCTACTGGGATTCACATAGTATCACGACACTTCGAACCAACCTCCCAACCAAACAAGGACAGAAGTTGGCCCGTCATGCCCTGACATTCTGATCATCTCAGTTAGGTAACAGAGTAGGTACAATACACAAACAAATCAATTTAAACGGCCATGCAACTACTACGGCTTGCTACTGTGAGTTCCAAGTTATCCTGGAATTATGCAATAAAGGATTCCTCAGTTCTTACTATGTGCAAGCAAGGCTAGTTTACCCAGTCAATCAATTACGCCAATCATGAATTAGACGAGTCCCAGCAGGACGCCCGTCATCAATATACAATATACAATAGATAATATAACCAGATACCGCTCCCTGCCCGTGTGGCAGATTTGCAGTATCTGTGGGGACCAGCCGGCCTGTCGGGTACTACTAGTCCCAAGAGGGCTGCCATGTAAGAACTCGAGAATCCATTCTCTCCATGCAATCATTATTTTATTTAACTTAATAGTCTCTACGTTAAGTGAAATCCCATGCCGTGGGTCATGGTCATTCAAATGAGTACTTTCGTACGGGATACGATATGCACAACTCTACGACGATACCAGTGCGGTTAGGTTGCAGGTCTTACATAGCGTAATGCAACAATCAAAACTAACCACGGAGTAATCATGCCTTGACCATAAAGTACACATGCTGCTTTTGTAAAATAAGTAAATAAATAAATTGAAGCCTGCATGTGCCTGTATGTCAATATTCGGGATCAGCCAGTCGATTACAATAGTTCATAATTAATATGAACGTGTCTTATTCATTCAATTTAATAAGACGACTAGCCAGTCTATTAGTTCCAACTAGGAACGCATGATCAATTATTAGTCGAAGTAACAGTCGGATCAATTCGTGACAAGGCATGAAAGTCAACTAGTATTAAGCATGATCGAGTCTATAACTAGCATAAAATAGTTGGTAACATATTCTTGAAGCCAAGGAAAAGATCTACAACTTTCATGTTGGAATCTAGGAGAAATTCGGGCCAAAAAACAGTCAAAAAGAGCATCAAACAATCAAAATCAGCCAAAATTAGCCTCATGCGGCTCAAAAATCCTTATGCGGCTCAAAATGCTCATGCGGCTCAAAAATCCTTATGCGGCTCAAAAATGCTTATGCGGCCAGAAATGGTCATGCGGCTAAAAAATCCTTATGCGACTCAAAAATGCTTATGCGGCCAGAAATGGTCATGCGGCTCAAAAATCCTTATGCGGCTCAAAAATGCTTATGCGGCCAGAAATGGTCATGCGGCCAGAAAAGCTTATGCGGCCAGAAAATGCTTATGCGGCCAGAAAAGCTTATGCGGCCAGAAATGGTCATGCGGCTCAAAAATCTTTATGCGGCTCAAAAATGCTTATGCGACCAGAAATGGTCATGCGGCCAGAAAAGCTTATGCGGCCAGAAAATGCTTATGCGGCCAGAAAAGCTTATGCGGCCAGAAATGGTCATGCGGCCAGAAATGCTGATGCAGTCAGAAAATGCTTATGCGGCCAGAAAAGCTTATGTGGCCAGGTACTATTCATCGTCCCTGCCAAAATCAGGACAGATGAACATAGAAGTTTGACCAAAATTGTTTTGGCCATAACTTCCTCAAATCAAGTCGAAATCTAACTTTTCAAAAGCCAAAATTGGGTAGAATTGAATTCTCTACAACATAGAAAAATTAAAACATGGAAATAATGAAGTTTGATAGATCAAAACCCAAGAAAACCAAAAAAGGGGAAAAACTTAGATCTACACAAAGCTAACCATGGAAAACAAAAACTACAAGACCTAAACGTATAGAGAAAGAAGAGACAAGCACAATAGACTAAAAATAAATGGGGATGCATGAAATCCTCCATGATGTGCAAGATGTACTTGCCTCTCACAAGTGGGTTAGGGTTTGGTGGAGGAGTAAATGTGAATGAATGAAGAGAGAGAATGAAAGAAGAAGTTTTATATCAATGTCAAGTGGATCTCCACCATTCATTCTCTCCACCAAATCCAAGCCATCCATTCCTTTCCATGTTGAACCAAACCACACCAAGTTGGTTTACCATGAACCGAAATGAACCAAGAGCCAAGAAAAAGCAGAAAATAAAATACAGAAAAATAATTAGCATAAAATTAAAAGAATTAAATATAAAATAAATACATGACAGATACTAAATAAATTCGGACAAGCGGTATACGTATAAAAATACGCATTCCGGGAACGGGGAGTGACATCTCTACCCACCTTAGATAAATTCCGTCCTCGAAATTTCAAATCCAAGCAGGATAGGAAAAATCGAGCTGATCTAGGTACAGAAAACTTGAGCAAGCAATCATTCTTCAATGTTTAACTAGCAGATAATATATCTATATTAACAATCTACGATATCAAGTAGTTCTATCTATGAGGTGACAAGCATGAGGGGTTAAGGCAATCAAGGTACACGGGAAGAAATATACCTTGTGAGTCAAACAGATGTGGATACCGTGATCGGATATCATCCTCACGTTTCCACGTTGACTCTCCTAATGAGTGATGACCCCAAGCAACCCGGACAAGGCTAATTGTTCGGTTCTTGAGTATCTTCTCTCTCCGGTCCAAAATGGACACCGGCTGCTCCTCGTAAGACAAGTTGGTACCAACAACCAACTCAGAATGATCAAGGATATGGCTGGGGTCCGATACATACCTTCGCAACTGAGATACATGAAACACGTTATGCACCTCTCGTAACGAAGGTGGAAGGGACAAACAATAAGCAACATCGCCTACCCTATCAAGAATAACAAATGGGCCTACGTATCTCGGACTCAACTTCCCGCGAACGCCAAATCTAATGACCCCACGGGTAGGTGATGTAAGCCCCTGAATTTAGGGCTTATTTTTTTTTAATTTTATAAATCAATGATTTTGAATAAATATTATTATTTGATTATTATTTGATTTAATGCTCTTTACCGTGACTTGGAATTCTAGAGCGTCAGGGATGCCAGTCTCTGGAAATCTCCTTCTTGGAGTTTGTAGTAGACGAGATTATCTTCACATTGATATATCGTGTCCCACTCGAACTTGTTCCCTTGTATTCTTTTTGCCTCGCGCAAGTTCGGGTCAATTTAGACCAATTTATCGTCTGCCGTAATTCCTGATTTAATTTCCAATTTAAATTTCGGGCCTGACATCGGTCCAATCCAGTCGACCCAACTTATGGTCCTGACCTGTTTTGAGTAAACTATGCAGGTGCCACTTGCGTGCCAAAATTTCGATCTCCCTTGTGCTCCTATTTCATCCATGAATTAATTTGCTTAATTTATTATTTTAATTAAATCTTGGCTTCGACTTTGTCCAAACTTGGCCCAACGTCCGACCCAGTTTGGCATGGACCCTACCATGACTGCCCATACATTCCATTGATGTGTCTGTATTTTTTTTCTATTTGAAAATACGTTTATTTTATATAAATGTCTCTTCTCTCTCCATTTCAAATATATATATATATATATATATATATATATATATATATATATATATATATATGGATAACTCTCTCTCACATCCCCACCTCACTCTCTCTCCTAACTCCCCCTATGAGCAGCCGACCTTCCCCACCCTCTCTCTAAAAATATCTCTACCTCTCTTTTCTTCCTCATGAAGTAAATATCTATTTCTCTCTAAATATCCCACTCTCTACATATATTAATCTTCTCTCTCTCTCCTTAGTCAACACACACACCCCACAACACTCCCCATCACTATCACAACTTCCCCCTCCCCCTTGCTGTACACACACGAACACCCCTCTCTCTTTTCTCTCCCATTTAATATCCCTATCTCTCTCTCTCCTCTATTCAAAATATAACTCTCTCTCTCTCTCTCTCTCTCTCTCTCTCTCTCTCTCTCTCTCTCTCACGCAACCTCTCCCATCACCAACACCATCCCCACAGCCACTTCTTCTTCTTCTTCTTCTTCATATTCATCATCATCCTCATGCCCACCCTTCCTCCTCACCTCTCCTCCTTCCTCCTTCCGGGCCACGCCGGCCAGGTGCGACAGCTGCAGCGGCCAGCAGCAGCTCGAGCAGCGTAGCAGTGCGGCGGCGGCTGTAGCAGCACGGTGGCGGCCGCGCGAGGCCACCACGGCCGGCCCCACGACCCTGTGCACCTCCGCCGAGGCCACCGCATGCATGGCCAACGGTTGCAGCCGTGTGCGTGCGTATGCTGCGATGTGGCAGCACCACCGCGCGCCACCGAGCGGCCACCCCGGCGTCCCCTCGTGTGCCACCCCGCATGGCAAGCCCTAGCGAACCACCATGGAGTGGCCTCGTCGTTTTCGACGCAAGACAGGGACGATTCGTGCGTTTCGCACGGGTTCCCGCCGTGACGCGCGCGGGGACGGAACTCTGAATCGCGTCTCAAAACAGCAACTTCGTGTCGATTTTCTGGACAATCCGACCGTTGGATCGGCAAACTCTTTGCTCCGTCACAATCTCAGTATATCCCTCTTCACCTCTGTCAAGTTTGAACCGTTAATTTCGTCGTTTGATACATCAAAACCGGCCACCAAGTTGACGTTTTAATTTGTACTGTTTTTGGACAGTTTCGCGACGCCAACTTCGCGAGTTCGTATCTTCGTCGTCGTAGCTCCGTTCTGTGCGCCACCAGTTCCGGTGCACAGCTGGTATAACCCTCTTCCTGCCCCCTTTAGGTTTCATTTCAGTTTGAGCTTGTTAGGTTGGTCGAATTCGACGCCAAAGTTGGCCGTTCGAATTCTTAGTGTTGCACTAGTTAAATTCCATTTTTGAACCCGGGACTCCGGATTCAATTTCTAACACCACCAGTAGACTCGTGGCGTCGTTCTGGCATGTTTTCATATAAAGTTTGCTTGATTTGGAGAACGTGGGCCCTGGCACGCATTTCGGTGCAAAGCGGGTCCCACTTTCTGAGTCAACGGGACTTTTTGACGCCGGCTCATCGGAATCCAATTCCGGATATACCGTTGAGTTCGTATCGTCATTCTAGACTCGTTGACATATAATTTGCTGAGTTTTGAGGACATTGGCTCCGACACGCTTTTCCGTGCAAATCGGTTTTCAATGTCCGGGTCAACGGACCAATTTGAGATCGGGTCAACGGAATCCAATTTTGGATATACCGTTGGGTTCGTATCGTCATTCTGGATTCGTGGACATATAATTTGTTAGGTTTTTGTGCACTTTTGTTTCGGCACGTTTTTCGGTACAAAGTGTGTCCAACGGCGGACATCATTTTGGCCCGAAATTACCGTTTTGCCCCTGTGTCCAAACTGGACTTTTGGACAGGCTATCCTAGCTGATTTGACCATTCTGGACACGTTGGTGATGTTAGTTTCATCATCCGACAACATCTGTAGATTTCTTCCCTTTTGTGTCACCCTATTATTATAATATTTTCTCCTTTTGGTTGTTCTAGAGACCCGTCGATTTCAGTGATTTCTAAATCACCGAAATTCATAAGTTGACCTTGTAGATGTTTATAGAGACTAGCTTGACCTTTATTGACCATGGTTGACTAGATTGACTAGATGTCGAAAGTAGAGTCAACATTTGACCTAGGTTTGACCAGATTTGACCAACGTTGACTTTTTGACAAAAGTCAACTGTACGTCAATCTTAACCCAGTTTGTCTTAGTTTGGCTTAGTTTGACCTAGATGTTAGTATGTCTTTTGACCCTGATCAGCTCTTGTATTATTTCATCTTTAGGTCTGTGGCTTTACTCCGAACCCTGATTCATATTGACAGCAGGACCCCAGGCGAGTACATTCTCTGATAATATTTCTGTTTTATGATATCGTTTATGTTTCTTGTATTTAGTGTAGATATGCTTGTTCTCGACACATTGGTCACACAGATTGGTATTCATGGATCCCGACAAGAGATGTTTCTCCTTCTTAGGTTGGGATGTATTGTGCAAGCACCCTTGTAGCTCTTGCTCGATATGTGGTCACTGATTCTAGAGAAGGTTCGCGACCTTCTCATTAGAATCCCGTGCAGTGACGTGTCCTGTTTGGATCCACTCTACCAGTCGGGGACGGGGAGTACTAGTGTAGATGTGTGGTCATTACCCACCTTGTTTATTCTTGTAGACCTTGAATGCTACCAATCCTACACTCCACGTGGGATTGGCTGATCATAACCTTGTGCAGACCCAATCCGGCCACATGTTGTAGCTAGTATTCACACACCTAGATATATGATTCTTGATTCTTGTACATGTCATGATCAGTTTTACTTGCCTTATTCTAGCTCTAGATTTACAGCTTACCCTGCCATGATACTCACATGTACATTTCATGATTTCTTGTATATTCTCTCTATTTACTGCTACATGTTCAATATCGTCTAATTAGAACTGTTATTTGAGATTTGTACTCGTTCCGCTCCTGACTGGATACGTTATAAAATATTACAGATGTTGATGCTAACTGAGGTGGTTCCCACTATTCTTCTCTATGAGTTGCCTGGTAGTTATCCTTAGTTAGTCCTGTTGTTCCTTCTTTATTTTCCTGTCTTATGATCATTGTAGATTCTAGTTGTTCTAGTGATATTGTTATTATTTCTTGTCTTATCTTCCTTAGTTTTCGTGATGTGACATGAGTACATTTCTAGTTATGGATCTTTAGATGTTGTAGTTAGTATAGTATACTTGACAGCGTTCTACCGCCGATACCGCGGCGTAGGCTGGGCGTGGACCACGTATTCGTACCCGTATATCCGGGTGCGGGTCGTGACAGGTGAGATCCGCAAGAACACGTGGTCCCCAACAGAAAACTCTAGCGGTCTACGATGCTGGTCCGCCCAATGACGATGTCGATCCTGCGCAACACGAAGTCGCTCTCTAATTCCTTTGACCAATTCAACTGTCTGAACAATCATTTCTGGGCCTAACATCTTCCTCTCCCCGATATCATCCCATGCTAGTGGCGATCTACACTTCTTACCATATAGTGCTTCAAATGGCACCATCTGGATACTGGCTTGATAACTGTTGTTGTAAGAAAACTCAACTAAGTGCAGGTGGCTTTTCCAAGATCCTCCAAAATCCAGAGTGCAAGCTCGCAACATATCTTCCAAAGTCTGAATTGTCCTTTCTGATTGCCCGTCCGTCTGTGGATGGTAAGCCGTGCTAAATCTTAACTTGGTGCCCAGACTATGATGTAAGCTCTTCCAGAAATATGATGTAAAACGGGTATCTCTGTCGGACACAATACTGACAGGGACTCCATGCTGCCTGACTATCTGTTGCATATACAACTCTGCCAACTTTTCTGTAGATTGCCCTACTCTGAAAGGGAGAAAGTGTGCTACCTTTGTAAGCCGGTCCACTATCACCCAAATAGCATCCTTACCACTTGGTGATCTCGGTAAATCGATCACAAAGTCCATTGTGATGTGCTCCCACTTCCATTCCGGGATAGGAAGTGGCTATAATAATCCAGCTGGCCTCTGCTGTTCTGCCTTTACTTGCTGACATACCAAGCAACGGGAAACGAATCTAGCTATTTCCCTCTTCATCCCGTTCCACCAGAAGTGCTGCTTGATATCTTGGTACATCTTGGTCCCTCCAGGGTGTATAGAATATTGGGAACTATGAGCCTCTGCCATAACCTCCTGTCTGATATCTCCACTAGGCACACATAGGCGTGATCCAAATCTAAGCGTACCATCTTTGTGAATTCTCATCTCCTTCCTGAGTCCTGACTCACATTCTGCCCTAAGCTTCTGAATCCTTGGGTCCTGTGCCTGAGCTGCCTTGATCCTATCTACCAAGTCAGATTGGACTTGTAGACTCGCCAGAACTCCTACATCACCAGGAAGTATAACTTCTATGCCCATCTTCCGAAGGTCTTCTAAAATGTGTTTCTGTGTTGTCAACATAAATGCGCCGCCTCTCCTGCTAAGAGCGTCTGCTACCACATTAGCCTTGCCTGGATGATACTGAAGCTCCACGTCGTAATCCTTGATCAGCTCTAACCATCTTCTCTGCCTCATGTTCAGCTCCTTCTGAGTAAAGATGTACTTCAGACTTTTATGGTCTGTGTACATGTCTACTCGATCACCATATAAGTAATGCCTCCATAGTTTCAAAGCAAATACTACTGCCGCCAACTCCAAGTCATGAGTTGGGTAATTCTTCTCGTGGTCCCGAAGCTGCCTAGATGCATACGCTATCACCTTCCCATGCTGCATGAGGACACATCCAAGTCCTTTACCTGACGCATCACAATATACTGTAAAACCTCCGGGTCCAACTGGCAATGTAAGAATAGGCACTGATATCAACTTCTGCTTCAAGGTGTCAAATGATGCCTGACACTCTGCCGACCAGATAAATGGCACATCCTTCCGTGTCAAGCGGGTCATGGGTGCTGAAAGTCTTGCAAAATCTGATACGAATCTCCTGTAATATCCTGCCAATCCCAAGAAACTCCGTACATCAGCTACGGTCTTGGGTACTGGCCAGCTCTCTACTGCTTCTACCTTCTTGGGATCTACTGCTACTCCAGCTCCTGATATGATATGACCCAAAAATGAAATATGATCCGTCCAGAATTCACACTTGCTGAGCTTGGCATACAACTGGTTCTCCCTCAGAACCTGTAACACTTTCCTGAGGTGGTCTTCATGCTCCTCTTCACTGGCAGAATATACGAGAATGTCGTCAAGAAATACAACGACAAACTGATCTAAGTACGGCATAAAGATGCGGTTCATCAAATCCATGAATATTGCTGGAGCATTGGTCAAACCAAACGGCATCACCAAGAATTCATAATGCCCATACTTCGACCTGAATGTTGTCTTGGGAATATCCTCCTTCCGAACCCTCACTTGATGATACCCTGAACGAAGATCTATCTTGGAGAAAACTCTAGCCCTGCTCAATTGATCAAATAAGTCGTCGATCCTTGGTAATGGGTACTTGTTCTTTACTGTTGCCGCGTTAAGCTTCATGTAATCAATGCACAATCTGGATGATCCATCCTTCTTTCCTACAAGTACCACTGGTGCTGCCCATGGCGATATGCTAGCTTGGATGAACTTCTTCTCCTTCAGTTCCTCTATATGCTGATATACCTTGGCCTGCTCTGAATCCGCCATTCTGTAAACTCGATCTGATATTCGTTTAGTTCCAGGTGCCAATTCTATACTGAACTCAATATCCCTAACCGGTGGTAGACCTGGAAGTTCTTCAGGAAATACATCCAGAAACTCTTCAACTACCTTCGGAACTTGAACTTCTTCCATTGTCGTTATTACTCCCTGCTCTTGCTGAGTTGCCTCTGATCTGACTAAGGTGAATCTCTCAATGTCTGGAATATTAAAAGATACACTCCTACTACGACAATCTATTGTCGCATGACTGTCTTTCAGCCAGTCCATGCCTAAGATAACGTCGAAATTTTCAACAGGAAATTCTATCAACTGGGCGGGTAAGGAATGCCCACAAACTACAACGCTACACGCTAGAATAACTCTACTAACTCCTACGAGCCCATTGCCAGTGAGTATATTCAACCTCCCTGGCAATGCCTCGAACTCCATTCCTAGCCGTGTCGCAAATTGTGCAGATATAAATGAGTGTGATGCTCCTGAATCAAACAATGCTACTGCGGGATATGAGGCGACGAGAATGTTACCTGCCACAACATCTCCCGATGCTAATGCCTCTTCCAAGGACAGAGTGAATGCCTGCCCTCGACCTCCTTGTTGGTTTCCATGCTGTGGCCTAGCCTGGTGCTGCTGCTGGCCCCTTCCCTGATGATGCTGGGGTGGTCTATGCTGGTGTTGCTGCGTCGGCGGTCCCTGCTGCCGAAACATCTGAGCCTGTGGCATTAACGGACGCTGGGCCAATGGTCTCACTGCCACTGCTGGTCCTCGATACTGTCCTGCCCCTGGTGCTGGCAGAGCAGAAAACTGCTGTGCTGGTCCTCCTGACCTTGAATTCATGGGACATGTGGTAACCCGATGATCTGGATTTCCACATATCAAACACAGTCCGTTCAATGTCCGACACACATCTCTAGTGTATCCTACCTTCCCACAATAAGTACAGCCTGCCGGGGGTTGTTGGTTCTTCTTCTGTTGCTGTTGTTGCTGCCTGGATGGTGGTACTGGCCCTCGTATCGCCACATCGTGGATACGAATGCCAGGGGGTGGTGCTGTTGTCCGGGGCGCTGCTCCCCCTCCTCCTTCAATCTGACTGTGAGATCTCTTCTGACCTCCAGTCCTTGCAGTAATCCTCTGAATGGTGATCTCATGCCTTCGGGTTGCCGTCAATACTTCGTCGAAAGTCTGATAGTTGTGCCCCTCTATCAATTGCAAGAGCTCAAGATGAAACCCTTGCTGGAACCTCATCGCCCTCTGGCGCTCCGTTACTACCATCTCTGGGGCGAACCTACTCAATCTGCAGAACTCCGCTGCATAAGCATCTACCGTCTTGCCGGCCTGCTTGAGGTTGATAAACTTCTGTTGCAGCTCAAACTGCGCCACAACTCCATAGTACTTTGTCTTGAACCTTGCAGTGAAATCGTCCCAAGCAACAGGACGTCTGATACCTACTTCCTCTGATTCCCACCAATCACGTGCGAGATCCTGAAGTAACAACTTCACTTGATCCACACGTTCTTCTGGCGGCACCTTAGCTGCTGTCAGAATAGCCTCAATATCCTTAAGCCATGCATCTGCTGAGATGGCATCTTCCGTGCCCTCGAAACGACGGGGGTTGTACTTGCAAAACCTGGCTGATACTCCTGAATCTGGACTCGCCCCTCTTTCCAATGCCGTCTGCAACCCTTGGTTGAGTAGTACGTTCTGCTCCTGCAACTGAGCGTGCATGCGCTGCTGGGCTAACATCTGGTGTTGCTGAGTAGCCATCATTCCTCTCATGATCTCCAGAAGGGCCGGTGTGTCTACTTCCACAGGGGTAGGTGGAACTGTTGGTGGTGGTGGAACATCCGGATACTGCGGTCCAGCTGCTGCTTCCACTATTACTTCCTCTTGGATGGTCTCTTGAGTTAGTACCGGCCCTTGTTGCTGACCAACATGGTCAGGTTGTCCATGTTGCTGTCCATGTTGTTGCTGTCCAGCTCTGACAGGTACGGACGAGGTGCCCCTAAGAAAAGGGACAAGAGAACAATCAAACGACCGGACATGAAGGATCAATGAAGTCAAAGGATACTGGAATGTCAAGCTAGAGTTGAGAGTAACGAATCACGAGATCAAGGAGAAACATGTGTGATTGAGACATCCTATTAAAACACCCCACAAGTCTGAAATCAGACCTGCATGGGCCACCACTAAAACCTTGTCACGCCCCAGAACCAGAATACTGGAGAGCGGGAGAATGACTCAGCCAGCTACGTATTACGGGTAGATGAATACCGTATAATACGATCAATGCTGTCTAACAAGATGAGGGGGTGCATACTACATGAAAGTCTCCTATGGTCAATTCACATCTATTGTCTCAATCATTCAAACAAGAAACAGAAATAGAGAACATGTGAGATAAAGCAGTAAGGCGTCCCAAACGCTCAGTCAAAATGTTCTTGATATCTGGCTTTACAAAACATAGCCAGATGATGTAGTCAGTATACACAATTGTTATCAGCTGCAGCCTGACTTAGTTACAATTATGCAAAAGTAGGTACAAGACAATCCGACTAACATGTCGGTGCCAAACAGCAAAGTATAAAGTATTTAACAAAACGAGCGGGGAAGTAAGAAAACCCACTCGAGCCCTCCTGCGATCATCCCTCTAGTGTTGACCATCGTGGAGGTAGAAGTAAGCTGGATCCTCGGGGACCGGCTCTAAATCTGGCCATGCAAAACCAGAGAGGTTAGACCTCTAACAGCAAGTACCACAAGGAAGCACGATATGAAGGACTAAACCAGTAATGAGAAAATATGATAAATAGATCTCTGTTTTCTACTGGAATTCACATAGTATCACGACACTTCGAACCAACCTCCCAACCAAACAAGGACAGAAGTTGGCCCGTCATGCCCTGACATTCTGATCATCTCAGTTAGGTAACAGAGTAGGTACAATACACAAACAAATCAATTTAAACGGCCATGCAACTACTACGGCTTGCTACTGTGAGTTCCAAGTTATCCTGGAATTATGCAATAAAGGATTCCTCAGTTCTTACTATGTGCAAGCAAGGCTAGTTTACCCAGTCAATCAATTGCGCCAATCATGAATTAGACGAGTCCCAGCAGGACGCCCGTCATCAATATACAATATACAATAGATAATATAACCAGATACCGCTTCCTGCCCGTGTGGCAGATTTGCAGTATCTGTGGGGACCAGCCGGCCTGTCGGGTACTACTAGTCCCAAGAGGGCTGCCATGTAAGAACACGGGATTAATCCATTTTCTCCATGCAATCATTATTTTATTTAACTTAATAGTCTCTACGTTAAGTGAAATCCCATGCCGTGGGTCATGGTCATTCAAATGAGTACTTTCGTACGGGATACGATATGCACAACTCTACGACGATACCAGTGCGGTTAGGTTGCAGGTCTTACATAGCGTAATGCAACAATCAAAACTAACTACGGAGTAATCATGCCTTGACCATAAAGTACACATGTTGCTTTTGTAAAATAAGTAAATAAATAAATAAATAAATTGAAGCCTGCATGTGCCTGTATGTCAATATTCGGGATCAGCCAGTCGATTACAATAGTTCATAATTAATATGAACGTGTCTCATTCATTCAATTTAATAAGACGACTAGCCAGTCTATTAGTTCCAACTAGGAACGCATGATCAATTATTAGTCGAAGTAACAGTCGGATCAATTCGTGACAAGGCATGAAAGTCAACTAGTATTAAGCATGATCGAGTCTATAACTAGCATAAAATAGTTGGTAACATATTCTTGAAGCCAAGGAAAAGATCTACAACTTTCATGTTGGAAGCTAGGAGAAATTCGGGCCAGAAAACAGTCAAAAAGAGCATCAAACAATCAAAATCAGCCAAAATCAGCCTCATGCGGCTCAAAAATCCTTATGCGGCTCAAAATGCTCATGCGGCTAAAAAATCCTTATACGGCTCAAAAATGCTTATGCGACCAGAAATGGTCATGCGGCTAAAAAATTCTTATGCGGCTAAAAAATGCTTATGCGGCCAGAAATGGTCATGCGGCTCAAAAATCCTTATGCGGCTAAAAAATACTTATGCGGCCAGAAATGGTCATGCGGCCAGAAAAGCTTATACGGCCAGAAAATGCTTATGCGGCCAGAAAAGCTTATGCGGCCAGAAATGGTCATGCGGCTCAAAAATCCTTATGCGGCTCAAAAATGCTTATGCGGCCAGAAATGGTCATGCGGCCAGAAAAGCTTATGCGGCCAGAAAATGCTTATGCGGCCAGAAAAGCTTATGCGGCCAGAAATGGTCATGCGGCCAGAAATGCTTATGCGGCCAGAAAATGATTATGCGGCCAAAAAAGCTTATGCGGCCAGGTACTATTCATCGTCCCTGCCAAAATCAGGACAGATGAACATAGAAGTTTGACCAAAATTGTTTTGCCATAACTTCCTCAAATCAAGTCGAAATCTAACTTTTCAAAAGCCAAAATTGGGTAGAATTGAATTCTCTACAACATGAAAAAATCAAAACATGGAAATGATGAAGTTTGATAGATCAAAACCCAAGAAAACTAAAAAAGGGGGAAAACTTAGATCTACACAAAGCTAACCATGGAAAACAAAAACTACAAGACCTAAACATATAGAGAAAGAAGAGACAAGCACAATAGACTAAAAATAAATGGAGATGCATGAAATTCTCCATGATGTGCAAGATGTACTTGCCTCTCACAAGTGGGTTAGGATTTGGTGGAGGAGTAAATGTGAATGAATGAAGAGAGAGAATGAAAGAAGAAGTTTTATATCAATGTCAAGTGGATCTCCACCATTCATTCTCTCCACCAAATCCAAGCCATCCATTCCTTTCCATGTTGAACCAAACCACACCAAGTTGGTTTACCATGAATCGAAATGAACCAAGAGCCAAGAAAAAGCAGAAAATAAAATACAGAAAAATAATTAGCATGAAATTAAAAGAATTAAATATAAAATAAATGTATGACAGATACTAAATAAATTTGGGCAAGCGGTATACGTATAAAAATATGCATTTCGGGAACGGGGAGTGACAGGTTACAACCTCGGTCCTTGTTTGGTTTAAGGGTTGTAACCTGGCTTCCGGAATACTACTTTCGTCCTCTCTTTGTATATTGCCTAGCTCTAGTTATTTAATATGTTCTCTAGTTACTTTATCTCACCTGTTCATATGACTACTTGCTTTGCATAAACTCTTAAAAGATCGTTTGCTTAACAAGTCTACTTTTAATTGTGTTTACTAAATGCTTTACTTACTGCCTTCTTATGTTCGGGTTAAGTGCATTGGTACTGCACGAATCTCGATCCTCCCTTACTTATTGCTTTTTCTTTCTGTTGATTTCCTATGATTGCTGGTTTTAAGTTCATAGTTCGGCCTCCTTTGTGGTACTTGCTATTTGGGGTCTGACCCCACTGGTTTTGCATGGCCAGGTTCTGATAGAAGAGCCCGAAGGATCTACCGCACCATTCACTCGACGGTGACCAGCCGGAGCACCAGAGTGCCTCAGTGGGCTCTTCTTCATTCTCCCACTGATATGTAAATTCTCTTCTTGTAACGTTTAGCTCCGAGCACGTGTTTAGCTCATGTTTTGGTATTTTTCTTGATATTGTAGCCTACGGGCATAAACATGATATGTGTATTCTAGACTATAGCTAGTCCTTATCATGTACGACTAATATTCTAGCTAGTCATCAGTTCTGTGGTACTGGCTTCATGATCAGTCATGTATATATGGTTCGGGACGCCTTACTATTGTATGTATGATGATCGTACTCTTGCTCTTGTATAATTGCCTGTGATTGAGATACCTAGGATTGTTAAACCATAGGATTGACTGATGGCATGTAGAGTAACCCCCATGTCTTGACAGCTTATACGTGATTTCAGAGTATTAACGTACTTTGGAATTGCGTAGCTGGCTATGTCTGCCCCCGCTCTCCAGTATTCTGGTTCTGGGGCGTGACAGGGACCCAACCATAATAGACTCGACCCATATCATACCTAGACCTAACATGAACCCGACCCTAATTGGCACGACCTAACCCGATCCGACCCGACCGGATTAGACATTGACTCGACCAAGGCCTAACCCGCACCAACCAGGACCCAACACAACCGACCAGGGCTCGGCCCTAGTGGACTTGACCTGACATGGATCCAACCCCAAGTGGACCTAGATCCGACTTGGACTCGGCCTTAACTCAAACGATGTCACGCTCTGCTCTTAAATAATCGGATACGAGTACGTGAGTACATGTAGTCTACACTGCATCATCGACATTAGTATGATGTATATACCTCAATAGACAAGTAAACCATCATCCAAACATATATTATTTTCATAGATAATAATAGTCTAACTCGTTCAACGAATAAAATTCATGATTATTCTCAAACATTCCATTTTTTATTAATGTTAGCCAATAAAAAAATTTATACCAAATTCAAATTTTTTCTGATTTACACCAAATATACCTCAAGATATCGTTTAAAAAACAAACCCTAGAAGGATGTATTTTCAAATAATCATTCATTTCCAGATTCAAATTGATGTTTCCAAAATACTAACCTATCAAGCGTTATGAAAATTGATTTTGACACGATGAGACGTAACTACAATCCAATCCAAACTAACCCTTAGACCAACCCTAACTATATGATCTCCCCAAATTTAGTCATATATAAATACTACTATAATATGAAAAGTTGGACTTCACCGTGGAAGTTCTTTTTTTTTTCTTTTTCTTTCAAAACATCCGTGACCATTGCTAAAGATTTATTAATGAACATAGTTATTAAAATTAAGAGGGACAACTAGTTAATTTAGAACTATGGATAAAGTTGTATTAGTTATTGTGGGCTCATATTATCACTTGATATGTTATAAAAAAAATTAGAAAATTATGCAGACCAAATCTCCAAAACTAGTCGAATGTAATTCTCAAAACATACTAATTTGTAAATACAATAAACTAACACATATTGTTTAGCAATTGTTGATTTGGTATGACATTTTTGGCAGAAGCGTGCATGAAGTATATGATGCGAAGTGGCGACAAACCACCAACAATACCTTCTACTTTAATACATATTAATAGATTTACTGTGGTACGACACGAAGACTTAGTAGATTATCTAATGGGACAAATGTTATAAATTAGGAGCTTGCAACCAAGATGACATGCTCAAATAATAAAAATCCAAACAAATGACAACTTGACATATAAATTACTATATAAGATCTTATTGTAATTCCACGTTTTAGTGGTAAATTGAAGTCTCATTATGGTGTATTAAAATTACCTATATAGGTTAATGGAACCTATATAGGTTAACGGAGCAAAAGTCGCACTCCAGTTTCATAATGAATGGTTAATGAAATTTTATAGGTAGTGAGGAACTGATTTATTCATGGACATCGAGGGACTTATATGAAAGATATTGTATATCATGATATATTTTTATTAGCATGCAATAGTGTGTCAATGATAGTTATTTAACATTTAGTATATGAAATTGCTTGTACAATCTTGTTTATATAGAAAAAAGGCTAAAAAAGAAAACTAAAAAACAAATAAAATAATTTCTTTAACTCTGTCTATGATAAACTTTGCCTTGCATTGCTTGTACAAAGTCTGGATATGATACAAGTAATATTGCATATCATTTATGCAAGTGTACTTAAACTAAGAGTTTTATAAAAAAAATGTAGGAGTTGAACAAAATTTTGTTCTATTTTTTTGGACATAATGTGTTCAAAGATAATTTAACATGTTATGATTTCTTTTGTGTTGGTAACATGGTAACGTAAATGAATAACGTGTTAATAATATAATTTTATTGACCGTTGATTGAATATATAATTCATGATCCATAACATATTATATCTATACCATAAAAATATGCATATGAAATATGTCAATAGCACGTGTATATATACTAAGTATAAAATATAAACACACAAAATGTACTATATAAAAAAAAGTTTGAAAAAGAAGTTAATAATCTCCTACATTTTTATCGGCCGATATATCCCCGACAGCAAAAGTGATATTTTCTCAGTCTCCCCGCGACAAAGCGCTCACCAAAACCCTAGGAAAAAATGTCCGGCGGCTTCTTCCGGGTGAGCTAAACCCTAATTTTCCGATCGCCCCGAGCCCTACCTCCGATCACTCGACGCGATCGCTAGGTTTCTAATGGCTTCTGTTGTCGATTTCAGGGAACCTCGGCGGATCAGGACACCCGGTTCTCGAACAAGCAGGCCAAGCTCCTCAAATCCCAGAAGTTCCCGGCGGAGCTCGAGCATCTGGTCAGTCTCCCCCAAAATTTCCCTTATTTCCAGTATTTTTTTTTTGTTTGAAATTTGTGAATTTATTGGGATTTTTTTGATCAGGTCGACATGACGAAGGTGAAGATGGACGTGATGAGGCCTTGGATTGCCGCCAGAGCGACCGAGCTCCTCGGTTTCGAAGACGAAGTGTTGATTAACTTTGTTTATGGGCTTCTCGATGGAAAGGTTCGATTTTGTTGGAAATTAGGGCATAAAATTGGGGGAAAGTAGAGTTATTTTCGATCGGTTGTTGATGTAATTTTTATTTTCAGGCGGTGGATGGGAAGAAGATCCAGATCCAGCTCACGGGGTTCATGGAGAAGAACACCGGGAAGTTCATGAAGGAGCTGTGGGGTCTCCTTCTCAGCGCGCAGAGCAACATCAGCGGAGTCCCTCAGCAGTTCTTGGATGCAAAGGAGGAGGAAACGAGGAAGAAGAAGGTTTTTTATTTGGAATTTGCAAAATTTGGCTCCATCGATGTTGCACAGACACAGATTATGACACGACACGACACAATGTTGTCATGGCGACAAAGGGCACAGTGGAACACCACTTGATGCTCGAGTGTCCTAGTGTATTTCAGAGTGTCTATGCATCTCTAGGGCGATTACCATATCGTTATGTGGTTCAGATTTTGGACACTACCCATATAAGCTTCAAATTTCGGTCTGGGTTGGGTAGGATTCATGTGGAGTGGAATCCTACTCGTTTTGAGGCCTGGGTATACTTTTGAGGCTTGGACCCAGCTGCCCAAAGCAGGCTGCAAGTCTGGTCCCGGGTTCAAATGATAACCCTACTTGTGTCCGATTTCAACAAGACGCGACAAGACAGATATCTTTACAATGCACCGATTCCACAATGTCAGTGCTTCCTAGGTTTTCTTTTATATGGTACGGTAAATGATGTCTGTCATTGCTATTGCAGGTGGAGACAGATAGGATTGCTTCGGAAATTCAGAAGAGGAGGGAAAAAGAGGGGAGGGAGCCAGAAAGGGGGAGAAAGAGTAGATTCGTAAGCTCGCTCATCTGAGAAATTTTGCCTTCTGTTTGATTGAAGAATTTATGGTTTTAACTTGTGTCTGTTGTCATGCCACTCAGCTAGCTTCTCCAATTTTTTGGGTTCATGTCCTTCTTTACCTCAAACTACTGTAGGAAGGTGAGGCGGATATCTCAAGGTCCGTCAAGGATGCTCCCGATCTGGTTACGAGGAATTCAAAGGCAAGGTCTTCCAGTTTGCAGCCTGAAGAAGAGAGAGAAGTTGGTGGGCAGCACGATTCAAGAGCTGTCAATGGGTTAGTTGCCACGTTTCCCTTGGTTTTGCATTTGGGCTTGTATTAATCAAGTCTCATTACTTTTAAGTACACTAACGAATAATACTGCTAAGTTGTATATTATTGAATGCGACTTGAAATTGTGACTTGAAATAGCATTCTCCTAATCAAGTATTATATTGGTAGACCTGTCTTAGCAGTGACTAATGGTGTACATTTGGTGCCAACATGTTGAGCTGACGATAGCTAAGCATTAACTTAACATCGTCTTGAACATCTTGATCTTATTTAGCTAGAATTGTATGCAAGAAGGTATTGATGACTCCAGCTTGAGATTGCAGCTTTAAGTTCACAGCGAAGTTTGTGTGTTGAACTGAATTCAAGATTCAACTATGAAGAGAACATATTAAGAGCCTGGATTCAGGAGCATATTAACCATCTGAATGATCTGGAACAGATGTTATACGATGATGTGCTTGTGTGTGTGGAAGCTTTGTTAAGCCAAAATAAGTATATCTCGTGTCTTTTTCATTGATTGAACTTTAGAAGCTAAAGGTTGTCTTGTTAACTCGAGAAAGGCCTCAAGCACACATCTGTACTGTGAATGCAGTAGAGCTTATTGATACGAAATTTGCCACGTATCACAATCAGCAGATTCTCCTGCGTCATTTATTACTTATGGAACTTAGAATAGTCACTCGGTCACAAATGTCACGTCCCAATTTTGCCAAATCGCTAAGTCGCCACCGGACGTGATGCAGTACAAGTCTAAAGTGCACTTGTACAAGACAAGAACGTTCATTTTGAATTATTTTGAACAACATATTGAAATTTCACACTATAGTAGAAAGTTGAAGACACGTTATATGAAGAACATAGTTTTTCATTAATAAGTTGCAACGGAGTACAAGGTCGGAATACATTTGATATGCCGTCTCGGTTACATTCATGAAATAACAAAAGTTCGACAAGCTGTCATGAAATAATACTTGTCGTTCTATACATTACATTCCTGCATGCATTAAAACCAAAATGCCTCCAAAATAAACCGGCTTCAAATACTTCAAAATAGGAAGAGCTTTAAGTCGTCTCTCCGAAACTTCAACTAGGTTTGTGCATCCCCGAGGTTCTCGACACCTGTGGAGTTGGGGGCGAGTATACTTGGGAACGCATTGGCGAGCGAGACTAACCTACTCGCCTAAACCAACATTTTTTTATATTAAGGGAAGCATGCATTTAAAGTGATCTTGCTATTTAGAACTATGTTGATTTACAATTCATATTCGATAGCATAAGTGAAACCAGTAAACATATATTCGTATCACTTATCAGTGATATTTTACCCCAACCGATGTGCCACTTCTTGCATAAAATCAGAAATAGAATACTTACCGTCCATGCATAAGACAATACGTTAGCATGCGCCCTGACTGTATGATGTCATTGGTGAATTCGACACCATGAAGGACTATTACGTGGTAGTACGACGCGTCCTTCCAGTATGGGTTGCAAGCCCAACTGGAGGTCCCGCAATACCTCGTGCGTGAAGTACGTTCCATATAATTTTTTCCTAGGTCGATTCGGTCCCATGTCCTAAATACCGTTTCGAGGAAAACCAAACCTTCTGCACAAGTTATCCATGGTCACGCAAATGTGTGAACAGTTGAACCTTACATAATAAGCATGGAAACATGGACTGAAGTAAGCAATATAAAATCTATACTTGTACAACTGTTCATTTAATCTATTCAGTATCTGTGCCAATTGGCGACCATAGGCCCCAAACATTCCGATATCCTGTGGTACCACACCACATCCAACAGTTCCGTGGCATCGCACCACAACTGTCCGCTTCTCATACGAAGCACATATTTCGTGCATAGATACATTTAACATTACAAGCATACAATGGTTCATTCTTAGTGTTACAACATGCATGTGACTTCATTCATTTGTTACATTCTACTGGGCATAATCAATCTAAGGATGTTGCAAGGCAACGAAAATTCGTTTGCATGAAGAAGTAGAAAATTCATCATAACCACCCACCGACTAGAGAATTTGCCGAGAGAAGGAGAATGGCTTTGCAACGATCAAACCACAGTTATACGTCCCCTGTAATAGCACGAACATCTGATCAATACTCTTCTTGTACCTTTTCTCTCAAAATTTTCAGAAATGAATGCAAAAATCGATGAAAGTGGGTAAAAAAAATCACTTAAAACAACACAAAAGCGCATTTATCAAAACCATGCAGCGAAAATGTCCAAAGTAAACTACAACGAAAAGGTATCGGGAAGAGACTCTTATATAGAGTTCATTCACCAAGACACAATCTACTGCATATAGGACTCATTCCAACAGAAGTTAATCCATGAGTTGGAAAGCTCTCGTGCATTCGTCCGGATCGATTAGATGCCGAAAGCTTTCCCAAACACTTAGTTCCAATTGGGTCAAACTAGCCTCCACATATACACATAGGGTGCCACACGGAGCGGGGCACTACAAGAAAAGGGTAAACATAGTTCTACGTCCTCCAATATACGAATGATCCACTTAGGAAAGTGATAAAATGACATCTAGTTAAGAGGTATAACTGTGAGTACTTCATGTGAAGACCAGGCTACCTCTTCTGCTAAGAGCGTTACCTTTCCAAGCTGCTGTTTTTTAATATCCAATTCTCTGTGAGAGGTATCCAGCCTGTCTTACAACTTTCTAGGTATGAGACGGATGCCAAGGTAAACTTTGGGAAGGAAACGTCCTTGCAGTTGAGCCAATGAACCACTTGAATTTGTTAAATACGACTTCACATGAACATTTCTTATGCTAAAAATAGTTTCTTTTGTCCTTACTATTACACATTCCTAAGGTAGTTAATTAGTTTTTTCTCCAGGCGCTCTGGATCTCCAAAGCTTAGAGATCGCTCCCCATCTCCTTTTCGGTAATCTCCTTAGGTTTAATATATCTGATGAAGTGTGATACGCCAGTATGAATATTTGAACATTTGTAAGTGAATGCATTTGCAGGAGGACAGTGTCACCTACTGGGTCAAACAAAAGATCCATCTCCAGATCAAGGAGTGACTCAGGGTACCTTCCTTTTCTTCTGTTAAATGTAATGCAATATATGATATTTCTTATCCATTTAATTTTTGCTTTAAAATACGATCATATAAATATAATTTATATTACATGTGAAGTGTATGCTCTGAATATTGCTTATTTTCATCATACATATCACATATGCTACTGTTTTATTTAAATGTAAAAATAACCTGTTTTCTTGCTATCAGGAAAGATCGTAGGTCAAGGAGTGTCTCTGTGCCATCTCAGTCCCAAAGACGTTCTGCATCTCTTGAGAGGCGGTATCAGTCTCCAACAAGACGATCCCTTTCTCCCGAGAGACGGTATAAATCTCCTCGTCGTTCCATATCTCCCCCTCGCAGGTATTCGCCACGGATCACTCGGTCTCCTTCCAGGCGCAGGTCACCTCGTCTCAGACGAAGATCAACTTCACGTTCAAGGCATAGATCTCCCTCTCCATATCGGCAGAGGTCCCCACGTGCTAGACAAAGATCTTCACCATCTGTACGACGCAGATCTCCTATATCACGTCGTAGATCTCCATCCCCACTGCGCCACAGATCTCCATCCCCATTACGCCGCAAATCTCCATCCCCATTGCCTCGTAGATCTCCAACTCCAGTCCGTCGAAGATCTCCATCACCAGCACGTCACAGGTCTCCAGTTAGAGCTCGAAGGAGATCACCTTCTCCATTACGGCGCAGGTCTCCTATGCGCCGCAGGTCCCCATCTCCATGGAGGAGATCGCCTATTTACAGGTCTCCCAACCACCGAAGGAGGTCTCCTATACGCTCACCTAAGCGTCATCCCACAGATTCTCAATATTCTCGAAAACAAAGAAAGAGGTTCTTGTTCTGAGTGTTAACCTTTTCTTTTTCCCCTCAGTTAGTATCAATTATTATTGTTGTGTCATATTCTATATGTTATATATATGATTTGCTACTGCGTATACAGGAGCGGCAGTCCATATAGGAGTCGGAGTCCATTGAATCAAGCACGTAGGAGCTTGAGTATGGAGCGTGATAGCCGTATTGATGGTCATGCAACCAGACATAGGGATGAACATACTTCTCGAAGGTTGTATTATTATTATTATTTATTTAAACACTGATAATACAGTTTTAAACAGAACTATATGTGGAACGGCCTTCAATTATATGTGCCTGTTACTTTCAGGGAACTTGAAAAGAGATCACCTGTTGATCATGGCTTAAACAGAAAGATAAATGAACATGCTGGTTCCGGGCACAAGGCTTCAGAGACTGCATATCGAAAAGTACCAATTTCTTTAAGGTCTCCACAACGTGATGTGGGAAATCAAAGTGAGGACTGTGGTAAGGTGCCTGCTGCAATAACTGAAGGTTCTCCCCGTCAGTTGGAGTCTCCAGTTAATGTGCGAAAGACGACTCCAAGGACGAACATAAGGTATGCATCTCTCTTCTACTTGTGGTTGTGGTATTTTCTTTTTTTTTCTAAATACTTTTATTGTTGGTCTAGTTTAAGGTCTCCCATCTTATCCAAGAGTCCTAGTAGGAAAACTAGGATTAGAAGTCCTCTTCATGAAAGCCCAAGAACTAGCAGAGACGAGGAACAAACTGGCCATGCAAGGTTAAACTTTGTTCAACTTTATTCCACTTTTATAAGTTTTCTTGTTCTGCCATTTCATGGGATACTTACTTTCTATGCACATTTCAATCATCAGGGAGGATTCACATCATAGAATCGATTCCTCGCACAAGAGAAATAAATATTCACCTGGAGAACTGGGATTGAAGAAGTCCAATATTGATGATCTTGGACCTGGAAGGTACCCTACCGACAGAGTAATCGCCAATCATCAGTCTTCAGCAGCCCGTGGTCGTTCAGTGCACTTAGAGAAGAATAGTCAGAGAAGGTGGTTACCACCAATTTGTTGCCTGCATCTCTTGTTTAATTTTTTAGGTTCACTCAATCCTTCCTCATGTATAATATGCCTCCATTATCTTCATACACATGAAACCTAATTATTTGTGTTGCCAAGGTGGTAATAGGGCAAAAGTGAAATATACATAAGACTCACTCTATTTTGGTAGGCCTAACCTGGAATTTGCTCGTGTGATGTGACCTGATTAATATGGCTAGAACAGTTAACCGCAATTTGTAAATGTCTCTCTCCTCCATCCCTTCTCCCTCTGCCTGTTGGTTCCTTGCTCTCATTTACTCACCAAAGAGGTGTTCATGCAATAAACAGCATGCTGATGCACCCTGTACTTCTCCAGTTGTTGCGAACTTCATTGAAGCAAGGGGTGAAGGACTGCATCGTTTTCCAGTATTTTGTTCTCATGCAGTTGTATATTTTACCTTACAAGACAAGTTTTTTTCACTAATTTTGAATTACAGTGTTACTAAAATATTTCTTCATTTTTTTTTTCTACAATGTTATATTCCAGTCTGCATTAATCTAAAATTTTATGTACAGATTCTTGATTTATATGTTGCAGACTAGTAATTCTTGTCTTTATGTAAACTGTCATCATCTTAAGGACATGTTCACACACATCTATTTTTATAATCCGAAATTCAACTGCAAACCTTAGATATCACTAACTACCAAGTGATTTATTGTGCTTATGTTGATGCTATCATTTTTTATGATTAGCACAAAAAAAAAATCTGTGGTGTAATAGGCTCTTCTAATTGAAAAACTACTGGACACGCATTATCCGACTTACTGCATTTGTTTATAAAACAGGTTTCCTATATTATAGTTTGCCTATGGTTGAAGGGCTCTTGTAACTAAAATTTTGGACTATTCGGAGCTGCCATTCTCTAGGTGCTTCCGTCATATTCAGGCATATTTATCTGTTGTAATTTTTTTTCCCTTCAGCAGGTTGTTGTTCGTTTCACCAATCTTATGGGAAAATGCCAATATAGACTCAGTGCATGTGTTAGTATGATACTGCTAACTGTAGTATATGCTGCTTTGCAACTAATAAACGTTATTGCTTTTTATTTATTTTGGCAGTGATGTGGATCTTCCTGAAAGAAATGTTCAGCAAGAATCTTATTCATCTGATGATATAAAGTATGGTCCTGTAAGTGTGAGGGAAGAAAGAGACTCACAGGGTAATGTACATGATAGACGAAGATCTTGTAAGCTTCATCCTAAAAATGCGTCCTCATTGGAGGAAAGGGCACATAATGAAAAAGAAGCTGGTGATGGAGTCAATGCTGGGAAGATACCTCGACCAAGAAATGAGGAACATAGAGAACCACATCAAGATACAGAATCCATCAGAAGATCTAAGAGAAAGGCTGATAAAAGAAATCGACACGATTCAAAAGATTCAGACTCCGAGGAAACTGGTTCTGACAAAAACCAGATTATGGAGAAGCGGAGGCATAAGAAGTCTGACAAGCGAAAGAGAGATTCAGATGACAGTTCTAGTTCTGATTCCCAGGTAGATGATAGGAAGGAGGCCAAAAGAAGAAGAAGGGATGAGAAAAGGCTGCGGAAAGAGGAGAGACGTCGGAGACGTGAAGAAAAGCATCGTAAAAAGTTAGAACGCCGTGCAAGCAAGGAGAAAGTGAAGTCTGTTGATATGTTTAACCCCCCTTCTGATTTTGAGAAAAATCACAATAATTCTGACGACTCAGATGTCGCTGGCACGAGGAAGAACATTCATCCAAGTGATGCAGAGGAAACAGAGTCTGAACAGAAAAAGCTTGAGATTGAGCTGCGAAAGAAGGCCCTTGAATCTCTCAGAGCAAAAAAGGCTATTAGTCATTAATTGTTTTTCCCCTTAGGATATTTGAGTTACTTTTATGTCATGCAGGATACTGTCTTTCACTTTTGTTAATCATAAGCATTTATGTGTTATCTAGATTGTGACGTTTGTTATATGGACTTAATGTCTCATTTTATATAATTCAAACTGTTTGATGCAATCTGTTTACTCTGGCAGCTGAAGTGGATTAATGCCGATTCCTGAGCTATATAGATGCTTCTTTATGCACTTCTTCCTGCTAGATTTTCTGGTAATGTTTGACTTGACCTTCTTGCTGATTTATTGTATTGTAATATATAACCTCTCAGACATTGTATCCTCTCTCCCACTCGGACTTCGGCCTATATAGGTTATAGAAGTAATGTTCATCTGAGAAACTACAACTAGGAATATTACTAATTTTGTTAAATTATGCAATTACCTAGGTTTCTAGTTGACTGTATTCTTAGAATAATTGATACCTTTCTATTTCTGGCCTTAGACTTAATTATCCACAATGATTGAGGAAAGAGTGGAAAGGGAGTTAGTTGGATTGTTTTTTTTTTTTCTTTTTTTTTTTTCTGTTGTTGAAACTGAACTAAATCAAGTTTATGGCTGATTGATAGATTTGAAAAGTGTCAAGTAAAACTGGTAGCGCTGGCCATGTGCAGAACCACATGTTGTACATCAAGTCAGGTGATATGCTAATGTGCTTTTTCAGTTTTTCCAGAGGGAACTTCTTAGATATAACCTAAAGCTGCATAGAAGTAATATGGTCATTCCTATATCTTATATATTGGTTTAACATCTAGATGGTTGGCAGCTTAATTTCGTTGTGGGGACATTTAAAAATTACGTCAGAGTGATATATGACTTCCATCATTTCATGTTCATGTCAGATGATAAATTCCTTTGAAGGCTGTTGCAATGTATGTATACTTGCTTTATGATCTTGTAACATTTATGATTACAGTTCATGATGCCCAAACCTGATAATAAGAGGGAATTGATAATTTGTTTTTCTCCACCAATTTATTTCTGAATTTGTCGTTTACAGCTGCTTGCCTGAATATTTTCTATTCTCTTTGTATTAGAGAATCCCACTTTAATTGACTTTCACCTTCTGGTGTTGTTCTTGCTGCTGTCGACCTTTATTGTTCTTGTGACTATTTTATTGGAAATGTGACTATTTGATTAGAACTGTTACCACTTGATTTTTGAGAAGGAAAACATCATTAAAATTGTTGTATATGCTACATATTTTTGTATTTTGTTAATTGTTTAATAGCTCTACGAGTGAATTTTTACCTCCACTTTTGTGCATTTCATTTTCTTAGAGAAACTAAGGAGAGCCCCCACTAACTGCCTACACCCACCCCTCCAAACATCAAAGACATACAAGTTCTGAACTTGGGCTTTCTCCCATTCCGAAGGGAGGTTTCCAACAGCCATCATGTCATGCATACTAAGAGAGTGCAAGTTGTCTAGATGTTTATGGTTCAGCACTAATTCAAGCTAATTATTCAAAGAAAAGTGAAATATTATTATAAGACTGAGGAAATGCTAATTTCAAAGACATATACACAAGTTCTGAACTTGGGCTTTCTCCCATTCCAAAGGGAGGTTTCCAACAGCCATCGTGTCATGCATACTAAGAGAGTGCAATTTGTCTAGATGTTCATGGCTCAGCACTAATTCAAGCTAATTATTCAAAGAAAAAGTGAAATATTATTATAAGACTGAGGAAGTGCTAATTTAGCACTGAGGCTTTTTTTTAACTATCGTACTGGTGCGTCCTGTGTACTCTATCCTAAACTATGACGCACTCTATCCTAAATTATTATCATAGTATCTTTTTAGTCATATAGTTTGATTATCTATATAATAACACTACCACCCACTGTACCCAATTTTTTTGTGCCGTGTTCTTGGACTATCATTTTTGAACTATGTTAACAGTCTCCTCTCTAAAAAGCCATATATTCTTTTATCAACTGAAGTAACTTTAGGTAAACCCCTGAATCTAGTTGCTAATTTAACTAACATCCTATGACTCCTAATCGGTGCGTCTATTAGTCTCCGTTTTACAGTATCAGTCACAAGCACATCATATCTCAATTGTTACCAACTCTTAACTTCCAAAAGTGCACTTATTATTATCCTATTTTTTGTGTATCGTGACTATCGTCACTTATCCATCTTAGCATTCTCATTTTGGTACACTCATTCTGTGGACATCTTCCATCGTTTCAATATTCACCAACATTCTGCCCATAAAGCATGAATGGTCTTATTGCAATCTTACATATTTTTCCTTTTAATTTTTAACTCCATGTGTATCCTACTTACTTGAAAACACCCAAAAGCTCTCCTCTATTTTAACCATGCTGTATAGTTCTACAAACAACATTGTTTCAGCATTTCTTTTTCTATGCTTATTTATTTTTTTAATATGAAAACTCATTGTGCAACATCTCAACCCATAAAACCATGGTTGGTCCTATTGCTGTCTTATAATATTTCCTTTAAATTGAAGAGTATCCTACGGCCATACAGCACTCCAGATCCACTCCAACTATCCTATTTTATTTCTATGAACAACATTCTTCTCGATCTCTCTATCATGATAAATGAATGATTGTAAATAGTGAATATCGAGTTTGTATCTCTTGGCCACCAATATGGATTTCTGCTAAGGCTACATCTCAGCTATTCGTCTTATTAGTGTTAAAAATTTTGAATGCTCTTTTTGCTATGCCCTAGTCCACCCTTGCTCACTTGATATTGCACCAGGATGTATTAACGCAACAGGTATGGTAGACGCCTTCCAATGAATTACCCTAGCTCAATTATCATTGCACTGAGGTGGGAATGATGCAATGGGTTTCTACTGAGTGATGACCCATTGTGTATTCTTTAAGGATTCATATAATTGGATTTCAACAAAGTCTAAACAGCGATAGTAATAATAACTATTGTTATGATTACTACAATTATTATCTTTGGGGTGGGTGGAGCTACGTGTTATCGTATTTCACATACCTACGATTTCTGTTATGAATAATTAGTATCATGACAGATATAGGTAAACAATCACATGGTGAAAGACATTGATTGATGGAGATCCTAAGATATGATACATGTTAAATGTTTTATTTGCATTCTTCATGTGAAATTCAGATATGAGCATTTCTGTAAACATTTGCTGAGCATTTCCTTGAGATACAATGCTCTCAGCTGGACTCTCTCTGCTTCACTTAATTACTTGTTCAGTCTATTCTTCTGGTGGCATTATTAATTGAATGCTTTCATTGTATCTTTTCTTTTAGAAACAGTTGCTTATTTTATTGAAAACTGCATGCTTGGCTGTATCCAGATTGATAAGGAGTATCATCTTCCCCATTGGTTTCTGTACTTTTGTCCATGGCGTGTTCATACTGTGGGGTTAAGTTCAATTGCACCATGTTGTCCTCTCTTTAGATCTCCTGTGTGGTTTTGAGGCGTATAGTTGTTTTTGTGTGTGACATGTTGCTTGTCCGAATGCATTCATATTGTTCTTTCTTGAATTAGTTACCACTCATGAAAGTCGTCAGATCTCAGTGCATTTGGCAAATACATGGAACAAGTTATAGAGGATTTTATGTTACTATCATTTGGTTGTAGGAAAAATCTCCTGCTCAATATTCCATACATTATGTTTTGAAGTTATGGGCTCACTGTAACGTACACGTGTTCCATGTTTCGAACAGGAACAGATGGAATAAAGAATCATGCTCCAGATACATAAAACCTGCATAGCATGGATGAACTCATTTGCTAGGGTAGAAATGTTATATGCTGGGGGCTTTTGTGTCAACAGAGGCAAACTAATCCAATGAGGGAAAGTGCTAAAAGTTTGTGGGGAAAGTACTTCTTCCCTTGACCTGTAAATAAAACTGACTTTGTTGAATGTATTCATAGATGCTAATAGTGCGAGGTGATTGAATGAGACTGCAACTCAAGGTTGTGATATATGTGTTTCTGCTAATGGTGCAGGTTGATTTGAATATACAAGAATAGTAGAATACAGAAAAGTTGGCAATTGGCAGTAAAGGAAAGTTGATCGAAAAGGAACGAGGAATGAAGAGGTTTCTTGGAATAATTGAAGTTGTCAAAGAAATAGAACACATAAATATGTGCTGATGGAGCATTTACAGAGAGGGCATATGAGAAAAGAACAGTTTGCTTCATGTTGCTGCATATGTGTAAGTCTGGAACAAATCAGAAAAGGAATGCTTTGCCCAGCATATTTACCATGTTGAAGGTGGTTTGATAATCCAGCAAGTTTGTGGTGGAAGGTTGATTTATTCATTTCTGTGTGGCCTGTAGGAGCTTGTGTTGAACTTGATAAATAGATTGGTATTGAGTGTATTAGAAAGGATTGTGTGGAATAGTTTTAAGAACTGATGTCAACATTCAAGTCCAACATGAAATAAATATACATGGTCAATTGTAGCATGTACATTTTTTTTCTCCCGTCTATATCCGTTTGTTCTCTTTTGTGTTAAGGTGTTGGGAGTGAAGGTGCTTGGAATATTTAAGGAGAAATGCATAGTGAATGTGAGTTTAGGTGGCCACATAGTACGCACTTGTGTGAATCAAAGCTGCCAGCGATGAAAGTTAATTCAAACCTGGTAGTTTAAGTTGTCCAATAAAGGTGAAATCTATACTGGTCTGTTTCAGTATAACTAAAGGTAGTTGATACTTCATTCAAGTTTTGAATAATGTTGGTTGCATACATCGAAAACATACCTTCATTGTACTGTATTTCACTTCATTTTGTACTGGTTCGTACAAATAGACAATGTTTCCAAAAGGTCTTTAAACACGTTGGCACCGAATCTTTTATTTTCTAGTGATAAGTAGAGAGCGTTTGACCTTTTTCAAGTGGCATCTATGTTCTAGAGTAACTTTACCTATTATTGCTGATACAAGTTGAAAGGAGCACTACAAATTAATTAACATGATACCAGATTAAATAAACAAAATAGACTAGGAATTTGAATTTGGAGTAGGATCAACATTTTACCTATGTTAAGTTCTGGGGTGATTGCACTTAACTACATGATCTATCAAGTGGAGAGCTATTAAATCCTAGGGGAAATCTAAATCCAAGGGATGATTATCTTTAGTTGATTGTTCGATCCTTTTCTTTTTCTCCTTCAATTCCTCCTCTGCCATCTTCTTCTTATTATTCCCATCCTTCCATCTCGTCTCCATCAACGCCTCATTCCCCAAATGACCCTCCCTTTTGGTTCCAATTTGAACTCAGATATAAATCTACAAGTTGGATTTTTGGATGATTTAGAGGATGATGCGGTGTACAAGGGTACCAGTGGATAGCAGGAAGAATGAAGAGGGAAAGGATATATGGTGAAATAAGGGACGAATGGAGGGTAAGAAGGAAGAATGTTAAAATAATCCTTTAGGGTTGGAGTCAATGGACTGATGCTAAGTCAGACAGTGAAGCAATGGGAGGCGACGAGGCGGTATAAAAGGGTACCAGTCAAGGTTCTAAACGGCGGTAGGCAGGTGCACAGTGGAGAGAGTCCGCCTACCGCCTAGGTGGTAGGCGGTCGATACATTTTATACTATTTTACCACTGGTTTTGCATAATATGTATATTTTAAGGAGGGTGTTCCATGCATAACTAAGTTGTAGAACGGAGATTTATAAGTTTTATTTTTGTAAAAGTGAACCATAGGCTCATAATGCCCTACAAAACCTTTTTTGGCCAAAATATCTTGTTAGGTATTGCTCAGCCTAGGCGTCCGCCTACGCCGCCTCACCTCCGCCTATGCCGCCAACCTCCGTTGTTCGCCTACTCCGCCGCCTACTCCACCGCCTACCGAAAAGCGGCGCAGAGAGAGACCACCTACCGCCTAGGCTGCTGCGCCTAGGCGGATGCCATTTAGAACACTGGTACCAGTGGAAGGATGAAGAGGCAAAGGATATGGTGAAATTAGGGAGGCAAGGAGGTTAAGAAGGAAGAAGAGTAAACTAAGTTCTTAGAGATGGATTAATGTTAAGTCAAAGAGTAAAGTACTGCTCACCTCCCTGGAAATAGTCCACAATAGTTAAGTGCATGGAAAATTTACCAGGTTTTAAAGTTCTTTCCGAGGCTTCGCAAAATAGTTTGTGGGAGTGAACTACACTATACTAAGTCAATTAATAGTATTACAAGTAAAACTTGCAATCCTAATGCATGAGTAAACAACTCGAGTTTGATTAGACCCATTAACTGGGATTTGTTTGGTGAGGATGAGGCGGTGGTAAAGGCAAGAGGAGGCAATGGTGGATAATGGGAAGGATGAAAAGGGAAGGAAATAGTGGAAAAGAGATGAAAGGAGTGTAAGAAGAGTTGAAATAATTTTTTGGAGATGGATTAGTGTTTAGTCCTATTGCATATGAGAAAACAACTCGAGTTCAATTAGACCCCTTAATTTGGGTTTGTTTGTGAGGAGAATGAGGTCGTGGTAGAAGGGAAGAGGAGGCAGTGGTGGATAATGGGAAGGATGAAAAGGAAAGGAGAAAATGGACTAAGAGATGGAGCGTAAGAAGAGTTAAATAATTTTTTAGAGATGGATTAGTGTTGAATCCTATTGCATATGAGTAAACAATTCTGAGTTCGATTAGACCCATTAACTTGGGTTTGCTTGCTGAGGAGGATGAGGCGGTGGTAGGAGGGAAGAGGAGGCAGGCGGATACCGGGAAGGATGAAGAGGAAAAGGAAATAGTGGAGTAAGAGATGAAAGGAGCGTAAGAAGGAAAAAGGGTAAAATAATTTTTTTAGAGATGGATTAGTGTTGAATGAAACAGTAAAGTGACAGTCACCTCCATGGAAATAGTCCGGAAGAGCCAAGTGTACAAAAAGTTTACCAGGTTGTGAAGAGTTCTCTGCCCTCCCCCCCCCCCCCCCCCCCCCCCCCCCCCCCCTCCCCCACCCCCCCCACCCACCCACACACACACACACACACAAGTAGTTCATGTGAATATACCCCAAATAATTCATAGTATTCTAAGTGATCACGGAATGCTATTGGTGTATGCACAATGTTAAAAAAGGATTAATCAGCTGAGTAATCAGCTACACGATCCAATTATTCGGGTGACAAATTAATCAAAGTTTCTTGGGCCACTTGTGATTAATCGACGAAGTAATCCGATCAATTGATAAGAGGTCATAGACCAAGCGCATAATGCTGTGTATGCGTATACAACTCGAGTTCAATTAGACCACATATTCATGCATGCCAAAAATAGAATCTCTAATGTAGTGTATGTTACCATATTACCTAAGGAGCAGTGCTACGTTGCCTGCGGGTTTGGACCGCAGTCCTGGCCCGCGGGCCATGTGTCGCACGATCATTGGAGGGGGGTCGGGGTGGGCCCGGTGTAGTGCGGGGGTGTGGGGGACCAGTGAGAGGGTGACACGTCCGCGCACGGTCACGCGTGTGGTCACCCCCCACGGGCCAAAAGGGATTTCCGTACTTAAGTCCTCTGTGAAATTGCTTGGTCTAAGATATTACTGGTTTTTTTGTAGAAGATAGAACACATTGGCAATTGGAACTTTTAATATTGTTGGAGGATGGAGATTTTTACTGAGCCCTTTTATGAGAATTAGTGTCACTAAACACGCGAGACACAGATCTTGTACATGAAACAGGCTTGACAAGTGTTTTATACAATGAGCTTGAGTTTTTATGGTTTGTCAACGATTCCGTACTTATCACATAGTAGCATAGCGCCATCTTAGAAAGTGAAGAATGTTCATTCGCCTAGTTGAAATGAAAGATGACAGGAACTTCTATGAGAAATGAACTCACTAGGTGCATGATGTTTAGTGCTTGTACATGAATCAGGCGTACAGTAATTTTGAGTTCTTCAGCAATTTGTCAACATATACCATATACAATGATAGCGAGTACCAAACCAAAGTGCAATTTTAGAGGATAAAGTTGCATGTTAATTTGGCAGATTAAAATGGACTTCTGTAGCTTTTTTGGGTAAGTGACTTCTTATTGGATACTGGGGATTCATTATTATGTTAAATCCTGGTATGTTTAAAGAATTCTGTTGGACCTGAATTCTATGCAAAAAGGAGCCACAGTGCAATTAAAGTATTATACACCATAGACTTCTGTAATTTAGGAGGAATTTCATAGAGATGATGCACGCATCAAGTTTCATATTCCAAGCAGACAGTATCTTAGCTTGAGATAGCATTGAGAGCGATCTTGTTCATAATACAAGCTTTTAAGAAGAAAGGTTGCCAAGTAATTATTCGAGTGGGTGGCGTTCCCACGTAAGTGAGATTCTGTAAACCTGGTTGGGAGCTGTATTAAGATTTGGAAGAGCTTTATTTCAGGAAATTATAGCCACTACAAAATGTAAAAGCAAAGGTTTCATTTTACCAGCCAATGACAATGAAATTTATTTAATATTACCTCTCCAATAGGTTGCTTTAGTTTTGACAATGACATTAGAGATGGTTTTATTTACTTGAATGAAAGATCCAATCCGCCTTCTGAAAGGATGTATACTGAAGTAGTATAGGAGGTTGTCATCTATTAGGCATTTAAGGAATTGTAGTGGATATTTTGCATATGATACTGGATATTTGGTTTGTTATTTGAGTTTTCTACTTTTTCAGAAGTTACTGAGTTGAAAGTCAATATGAACTTGGCTAGCTATCATTTCCCTTGGCAAAACAAAGAAATCAATATTTCTGGGTTGAGTGGGTTTTGCTATATAATATTGGGGGAGTTCCAATGTATAACATGGAAATTAACATGGTAGGGATGTAGCAAAAGTAGCACACTTGGGGCTTCTATTATATTTGTATCTTGAACCTACTTGTGGGGTTATTGTTCGTGTGGATGGGAGTATCTTGACACATTGACGGTGAGGAACTTGATTTAGCCCTTGAAAGGAGGAATGATTGGAGGAATCATGAAGCTTCTACTACCAACCTGGACTGATTCAATATGACATGGGTGTCGACGGTCAAGCACAACATCTTTTTCTTTAACTTGCGTTGGTTCTTAAGATTTAGGATTTCATTTCTCAGTGTTTGTGGTTCAACCTTGCCTGACCCGGAGTAGTGTTTTTGTCATTCTTTTACATGCTCTCCTCATACAACATATTCAGGGTCTGGATCCTTTCTCTTGAATCTCTGTTACGGATGGTTGGATGAGATCCTGGATATGACATTTTGGAAATTAGATATTTTAGTGAGTTATGATTGATTCATATTCTCAGAATAAATATTTGATAGTTCTTTTGAATAATAGAAACTTGCATGATTAACCAACCTCATGGATATGACATTTTGGAAATTAAATATTTTAGTGAGTTATGATTGATTCATATTCTCAGATAAATATTTGATAGCTCTTTTGAATAATAGAAACTTGCATGATTAACCATCGTCGTGCATCCTCTTTTGGAGTTCCATTTGAATTTTTACTATTTTACATAGGATAGGTCATACGAGTGCACATCTTTAAGGTGCAATTCAATTACTTTTAACAGAACTAATACCAACGTATGCATGCTTGATTGGTATTTGAATATTCTGCTACTATATGGATACATGTGGCATTATTGATAACAATCTTTCAGCATTGCTGGTTCGCTTTCTGTAGAGAACAATTCTTTCCCAGCTCAGTGTTATTACTTACTGATGCCCTTTCTTGATTCGATGTTAAATCTCTGTTTGTTGGTTTCCACTTGTGAATTAAAACTCGAGTTATGTTTGCTAGTGAGAGCTGAATGCATTTCCTACTTTACTGGTGTATATCTGTAGACACAACTAGGGTTGGGTGGTATCTTAACATGCTGCGAGGAGATTGGATGAACTGTGGATATGCCTAAATAGTTAATTATTTCGGTTGCCTGGTTTGGTTCATTCGGAGTTTTTTATTTTTTTTTTATTTTTTTTTTTTCTGGTTTAATAATTCTTTGGTTGGAGTGTAAAGCTATGCACTCTTTTTCACTTTGTAAGGTGACCATATGATTTACTGTGTCAAATCTGAAAGTAGACTTTTTGTAAGAAATGGATGACTTGGTGGATGATTTAGTTATCAGTTTTGGCTTGTTTTGCAGTATATTTTTCAGTCTTGAAGCTTTTCTGGTTGGTTAATTAGAACGAGCTGAGAATATGCTTATGGCTTGTTTTCTGGATCTAATAGTTAAAGCATTTTGTGTACCTGTACCTACATATGTTACTGATCATGGTGTTCTAATCTACGTGAAACGTAAGTTGCATTTGATTTTATCATGATGTGGTGAACTGCCTATGTTTTCTTGATGCTATATCTAGGTGAATAATGACTTTGATACCGAAGGGAGTATCAAAGTTTTGATACTCGAGTCTCTATGTATGACATGTGGGCCCCTCCCTCTTCGTAAAATGTGTAAACATATATATACTTTAATATTGAGGGGGCCCTACTTGTCATACATAGGGGGCATCAAAACTTTGATACCCCCTTCGGTATCAAAGTTTTACTCTTTCTTGCCTGCTATGAGATGTTGAAAATGCAAAATGTTGCAGGATTGCAGGGACTGATTCGATTTGCATTGTTTTATTATCGTTACTTTTTTTTTTTTTTTTTAATAATTTTGCTAATAATTAATTTGCTGTTGATATTTGTTTTCCCTTTTTTGGGTACAAAAGTGCAGTGTACAGTTCTCTTGAAAGCAAATTTGCATCTAATGTTTTCTCAAGAGCATCTTTGATCTTCATGTTTTGCTATGGTTGCCTAAATCTAGCACTCTTATTGAAGTCTAAGCCTTCTCCAATGGTGGCTCTTCCTTTAAAAAGACTAATTTCTTGTTCATAGAAAAAATGTCTCCAATTGGGTTTCTATCATTTATCTATGGTGGAAACTATTAAAAGTGAAAGGCCTTTACATGTAAAGTCTTTAATAGAGTTTTTATGTCTATACAGCATATGAAAATGGATTTCAAATAAATATTTACTTACCATTTTTTGTTTGTTTAATGTCACATAGGATTTGAATAAATATAGATTAAGATTTTTTAATGTTATTTTTTTATATAGAAAATGTGTAGCTATAGAAGCCGTTGTCTAAATTTAAAAAATTTGTTTGATTCTGTGTCAGCAGCAGATCCACCTTTCTACATCTGTTTATTTGATAGTTGTTTAGTTAATTTACATGTTCGTGTAACAACGGTATCAACCGGGGAATGTTAGTGTTTGTAGCAGGGACCGGCCCTGGGGTTAGATTGTCTTATCCAAAGCTAGTTTTGGTTGTTCCTTGACCCTCGTTGTGGGCTGATCCTATAGGGTCATTCGCGATTCCGATCTCTATTGGGATCCCGCTGAGTCTGGAAATTGTTCTAAGTAGAGGGGGTTGTTCAAACCAAAAGTCTTATCCGGCTTACCTTTGGACCGGCTGGCCCTTTTTTCAGTCTCTAAATTTGGCAGAAAGTTCCCATGTAAGTCGGTAGCATGTAAGTCGGTAGCTGGTAGCTGTTTGGTCATCTTACGTTTGATTTAATTTACCCACGGGACGTCCCAGAGAGGCTTATTTTTTAGGCTTAATTACAACTTGATACCCTCAACTATTCATGTTTTTTAACTTGATATCCTAAACTTTTTTACTCAACAACTTGATACCATCAACTATTTAATATTTTTAATTTAATACCCAAAATTTCAAAAAGAATAAAATTATCATCTCCTTTACTTTCCAACAGAACCGAAATCCTCCCCCCCTCCCCCCGCCCCCTGCTGGCTCACCACCCCACTCCTCTCCTCCTCCTCCTCCTCCTCTCCTCTCCTCTCCTCTGCCAACCTCTCCTACGCATTAGACTCCTTCTTCGCCTGCCAGCCCCTCTCCGGCGAGCAGAAGCTGACATCCGAAGGCGGCAACTTCGCCCTCGGCTTCTTCAAGCCAGGTAAACCCAAATACTACTACATAGGCATTTGGTACAACAAGATCTCGAAGCAGACCCACATCTGGGTCGCGAGCAGGGACACCCCGATCACCGACCCGGCCACGACCCAGCTCAAGATCTCCGCTGACGACAACCTCGTCCTCTCCAACCACTCCACCCCCACAATCTGGTCTACCGGCGTCGTCAACATATCCTCCACCAAGACACTCGCACTCCTCCTCGACAGCAACAACCTCGTCCTGTGGGATGCGTCGAGACCAAACATCACTCTCTAGCAGAGCATCGACCACTCCACGCACGCCTGGCTCCCTGGCGGCAAGTTGGGGCTCAACAAGGTCACCGGAGTGAGCCAGCACTTGACTTCCAGGAATAGCTCGGAGGACCCTTCCTCCGACATGTACCATCTCGAGCTCGACCCCGGTGGCACTAGCCAGTACTACATAATATGGAACAACAGCTACAACTACTGGACGAGCGGGACTTGGAACAGGCAAATCTTCAGGCTGGCCCCCGGGGTGGCCGGAGGGGGGCGATGGGGTGTGGGTGGGTGTTGGGGGGTAGTTTTAAGTTTAGATTAAGGGTATTTTTGTCAAATTTTTTTTTTCAAGGTATTAAATTGTTAAAAAAAAAATTAATGTATCAAGTTGAAAAATTGGAATAGTTGAAAGTATTTACAATTAAGTCTATTTTTTATGGCCGTTTGGGCAAATTTCATTTCATGCAGCAGTAAAAGAACAGTGAACAAACTTCCTACTTTGGAACGTCTGGTGCTTAGTTTCCCATTCCAGATAGGAGCCTCAACAAGTGGCTTCCATCCCATAGGCCTCTCTGGAGCCACATCCCATCGAGATGGATAAATCTTGTGCATCGCACAGCGTCGATTGATCGATCCTCCTTTTTGTTAGCAGAATCCAAGTGCCGAGCTGCAACAAAAAAAATCATGGCTCCTGCCCTCAGCTACCATCCCTTCCGTCTCGTCACCAGCTCCTCTCCTCATTCGAGGTCCGACTCCAGAGCCGCCGCGAGGCAGAGCGTGAAGGTCCGCGCCAGGCAAAACCTGTTCGGATTCGGGAACCCTGACAAGCCCTCGGAGGGTGAAGCCGGACCCGGGAAATCGGAGAAGCGCAAACCCTCCTTCTTCGACTACGTCCCCGGTGCCGAGTCGCTCATTCCCGCGGTGAGCGTTCCGTCGACGTCCCTCTTTGCCGGCGCAGCCCGGCGGAAGGACCCCAACACGGTTTTCGTCGCCGGTGCCACCGGTCAGTCTGGTGCCCGCATTGCCCAGATGCTGCTGCGGCAGGGTTTTGCCGTCAGGGCTGGTGTGTCGGACCTTGCGTCCGCGCAGGAGCTGGCCCGCGTTGCTGCAACGTACAAGGTCAGTGGTTTGTGGATTGATATTTCAAATTTTCGGTTTGCATTGCCGAATCTTAGTGACGGTCATTCTAGTGATAGTTTGGGAATATCTTTTTTTAAGAATATATTATTTGGATTTAAAAATCCAAATCAGTATAAATTCTCAATCCAAATCAGTATAAATTCTGGTCAATGTTCACACGTAACTCTCCTTATCTTGTGAGAGATGCAACGATGCACAAAAATAATAGTAATTTTTTACGGCACATAAAAAACGGCTAAATGATATATTTAATTTACAAAAATACTAAGTTTACAACCATTGGATTTACAATCCTCTTATAATCATCTAGGTGGGGGTCCCCTCTTCCCTCCTATCCTACAAAAAGAGGAGATCTAATTGAAAACTGTCACCTAGACGGTTGTAATTAGATTGTAAGCTAAATAGTTGTAATTCTAGCATTGTTCTTTAATTTAATAGTAACTCAAATAATTAAACTATTTACTATTAATGTAAAAAGATGAACAATATTATTGACATTACAAATAATTTATTGCTAGTAATTATGATATTATTTTTTTGCAAGGGTGATTATGGTTTCTTGATCGCTGAAATTAATAACTATTAGACCATCTCCAATGGAGGTTTCTATCTCTCCAATTTCTATGTTAGAAATTTATATTGGAAAAAAACTTCTTGTAATGGTGGTTTCTATACCAATTGTTATCTTATGTAGCATTGATGTAGGACAAAGTGTTTCTACGAGGGATTCTACATATAAAAATTCTCATAAAAATTCTCCATTTCTCATACCAATTAGTAGTCCCACACCATTAAATTGATTAATTTGTTTTGTGACACTTAAAATAGAAATGGAAAATTATTGGAGAGTATTTTTTTGTGTATGCAATTTCAATGTAGAAATGTTCATAAAGTACAATGACAGGTAGGATAGAAACCTAATTTTAGAAATCTCTATTGGAGATGGCCTTAGTTAATAGTTACTATAATATAAGTTCCGACACTGATCCCCTTTTTTTGTTAATCGCTATGAGTATTTCCAATCATTTTTTTATTATAATCATTAGTTATGAAGCACTTGTTAATGTTAACTATTAAGTTTGAGCTAACATAGACTTCTTGTCAGCTCATCTCCCCCGAAGAATCGAAGCGACTCAACGCCGTCGAGTCCACCTTCGCCGAGCCAGAATCCATCGCCAAGTCCATCGGCCCGGCAACGAAGGCCGTGGTTGCCATCGGACCTTCCGAGAACGGTCCCGACGCCGCGGTCACCACCGACGACGCGCTCCGTCTGGTCCTGGCCGCGCAGCTGTCCGGCATCTCCCACGTGGTCTTCATCTACGACTCCACCAACCTCCTCTCCTCCGACCCCTCCTCTGCCAGCTACAACGTGTTCGACGGCATCACCACCTTCTTCACCAACCTCTTCGCCAAGTCGCTGACGCTGTCCCAGCTCCTCGACAGGGTGGTGGAGGAGACGGACGTTAGCTACACGCTCATCAAGGCTGCGATGGCGGAGGACTATGACGCGGAGAGGGAGTATGGGGTGGTCATATCGAAAGAAGGAAGTGGCGTGGGAGAAAATAACAAGGTAGAGTTTATATTCGTATCCTAGTCTTTTTGCATATAAACCCTTTAACTTATATTATTATTAGATATTTCTACATAAGTTTTCCTATGCCATTAACACAAGTGGGAACATTAATTGTAGTTGGAAGTGTGTAGTTATTAATAGTTACTAATCTATTCTACTATATAATGTCAAAACTTAGACTTCACCGTTATATATCTATGCTTATTAAAATGGTTCATTAATGTTAATAAGGACACCTAGTAATTACGAAGACTGCCCTTTGGTCCAAATTTACCTCTACTCCTAGCGGTTCTATTAACTTCTACATTATCACTTTGCGAAATGAATCTTTCTATATAATGTTGCTTATGTGAAATGAATCTTTCTATAGTACGTGGGTGTGAATAATAACAATAATAATTCGTGCTGTTTGGTTAATAGGTCGCCAAGTCTCAGATCGCCAAGCTGGTGGCCGATGTATTCAGCAACACATCTGTCGCCGAAAACAAGGTAGTCGAGGTTTCTACTAGCCCATCGGCGACCTCGAAGTCCGTGTCTGAACTCTTCAGGTAACCCTTCTTGTCTGCACTGTTTTAGTTTCTTTATGCATAATGACTGGTTTTAGTCATAGTTAATTATGCAATGCGGAAATTAGAGAGGTAATAACCTTGATATGCAAGTCGTTTTTCTATAGTTGCTGCACCATCTGCCAAAACTCTTAATTCCACACTTCTAGATGATGCTGCTTACCTAAATTGATCTTCACCATGACCAAAGTCTATGCTGACATTTTTCCTTCGGTCATCCTGTCCATGAAAGCACAGCAGAATCTTGATTGAAGTCATCTTTCTTTACTTTCCATATCATTCAGCTAAGCAGAGCTCAGGTGGCGCCACAATCCCTCCTCTTTGGAATCCGCATTTTCAATTTTTTTATCAAGTTCTAGCTGGTGATTATATCAAAATAATTTGATCGGGGGATTATGTTGGGTTTTACTAGTTTTTGCTCATCTGGAGTTATACAATTCTCAGAATCTCGGGGATGTTCTTCATTCACTTCCCATTTGTATTAAGTTTGACATTGAATCATATTTAGCAGTGCTCAACTTTTAGGGATATTTAGACCTTGGGTCTCGAGTAAGTTGTAAAATTTGCATTTGGGTCTCCATAATCTGTCTAATTAGTATTTGGATCTTGGATCAACGGTTGACTCCGTCATTCATGTACACAGATGATGAAAGAGTCACTTTAGTACACAGGACAAATGAAATTATAGTAAGTAAGGACATCTACGATAAGGTAGATATAAGGATTCTTAATTACAACAACACAACGCAGTCAGTCGAGTCAACCGTTGGTCCAAGATCCAAATACTAATTAGATGAATTATGGAGACCCAAATACAAATTTCACAACTTATTCGAGACCCAAAGCCTAAAAACCCATACTTTTAGTAGCTGCTATTGTTTTCAATGCTTAATGCTTTATATTAATAAAATCTTTCTGGGATCTCCTTGATCCCATCCTTAATCTAAAAAAAATACAAGTTTTTGCTCAAGTAAACCTTATTAATTCCTGTTCAGAAGACCATACCAAGAACCAAAACCTTTATTCTTGGATCTATATCCTTTGGGCATCGCAAAATTTTCATCTATCTTCCATTTAACATAAAGTAGTCCAGTTACATGATAGCTTTGTCATAACATTAATTATCAAAACCTTGCTATTTGTAGGAAAAAATTATCCCTTCAATAAAATCTAGAAATGGTTGCAATGGCAAAGTTCAGCGACAATCTTGCAATTTCTAGGTACAATTAAGCACTGCCATTGTCCTCCTGGTTAACCTATATGCGAGAGTTAAATACGAATTGATCTACTGTGATGGTAGGAAAAGCAGTGCGGGGATCAAGGTAAACTTAATAGTTAGCCTTTTCAAATTGTTCCTAGACGATTCAATGCCTAGAGACCCGATGATTATATATAGGAAGACTGAACACAATCCAATCCTAATATACAACACTTTTTCTCCCATGGAAGATGAGTTCTTTCTCTAAGTTGGATTTGTTGTATGAGATTGCCGGGTTAAATTTTTGGTTTGTTGTATGAAGAATAAACTTGTTGGACTTCAACCTAATAAATAGCTTAACTTTGGCTGAGTGATTACCAGTACATTAAGTCACCGAGAGTATCTAGTTTGCTTGGAATACCAATAAACATTTATCCCTTTGCAAGCTTGTTTTCTTCCATGTGATTCGCTTATTGAATTCATAATAAAATTTGTTGACCGCAAAACCTTGGACATGTTTGGCTTTTGCATAGAGGGTTATAATAAGGCTATACATTTTGTTTTCAGTCATTTAGTTGTTTTCCTGGTCGTAGTGAACATGAAAAAGAAATGTTATAATTTTTTCTGATAGTATTATGTTTATTTGTTGTTACTACAGTAGGAAACACTCCCCTTTTGTTTTTGAGAAAAAAGGATGGGATTGAGGAGAACCCAGCCAAACTTTTCATTCATGGTAATGCATTATATTCAATAGTAAAAGAGAACAAATATGAATTCCTGATAAAGGAGAAACATTCCCCTTTTGGACATAGTGAATCACCACACTTGACCAGGATATTTCATATCCTTGCCGATTTTCCAATGCGACACTACTGTTAGAATGATAACTGACATGGAATCCTTCTTGAAGCTTGTGATCAATCTAGAAATTATCTCGGTTTCATCATAAATGAGAATTCAAAATGTCACAATCAATCAAACAGAGCAACTACTGTGTCAAGGATTCAGATTCTTCCTCCCATTTCCCCCCGAATTTTAGTTTATCCCTCATGATACCCATTACTTGGTGGCCTATACTTGGTTCACAAAATCTGCTTGGTGCAGGAGTGCCTTTTATTGTTCGATGTGCATGCATGGCCTCGGGGATTTTTATAGGTTTCTTCTACTGTTAGGTTCTTATTAAACTCTATTTACAGCTTACAATAGGCTGTTACACATCTGAGAAGTTGTTTCCCATAATTCTATTGTCACTATCTTATGATTCACATTAATATCTTACAACATGACACTACTGATAGTATGCATCTATAGGGTCAAAATATCCCATCCCAGCAAGCTTTCTTAACCCCTCTGGTTCCTTAGAGAACATTCCTTGTTCTTCGACGTGTATTCTCAGTTCCAGCAAAATGTTGATCCTGACAAAAGGATTTCGCTTAGGGCTCGTTTGGATCAAGTTTTTGTATTCCTAGGAATAGATTTTCAATTCCTTTACCATGGGAAAGGAATCCAACATTCCCATACCCATGTTTGGTTAGGTTGAGAATAGGTAGTTCAAAAATATAAAAAAATTCATCTCCATATTTAGTTTACAAAGGGATAGAAATCTTAATTTATTTAGTTTTCCTTTAATACCCTTTCATTAATTTTATGATGATTCACATGCTTGGGATAGAAGTTTAAATTTTGAAAATAAAGAGAGGGTATAACCGTCCAAACCAAATATCCAAACATCATTCCTAGGAAAGCAAATCTATTCCCAAGGGGGGACTTGGGAATAGCTTTCCCAAGTCAATGGGAATAGCTTTCCCACATAAGCCCCTCCTATTCCCTCCTCATTTCCAATCCTAAACATACCAAACATGGGTAAGGAATTCAAAATCCATTCCCAAGCCTCAAAAACTTGAACCAAACGCCCCCTTAGTGTGTTATTTACTACCTTCTCTCGTCTTTTTTGTTATTATCTTTTTGGGTACTTTTTGAAGATAAAACAGACATCAACTTTTGGTGTTTCCCTTGTTATTTTTGGTTGGCATTTCTTGTTACTCTCGTCATATAGTGGCCCATGAATACTCCAGTATTTTCCTGGTTGACTCCTTATGTATCTGCTGGTCAAGAAAAGAGGTCAGATCAGACTGATATTGGGTTACTAGTCCATTTGGGTGAGCTTTATTTGAATACCTGAGATATAATTTGAAGGAAAGTTAATAGTGAAAAGAAATCTAGATTTCACTATTTTCATGATCCAGATTCACTAGCTCATGACCATGTGATAACATATGTAAGAAAGCATGGGAAGCTATCTTTAGTTAGGGTGGTAGAGGTGCCCAAATACCTCCACAATAAAGATGACTAGACAACGAAAACTAAATTCAAAATACGCGAATGCTGCTATTGCTAAATTAATGTTAAGGAGGCAACAACTTTTGAAGAGGCTTTGGAGAGCAAGGAGTGTTGGAAGGCAATGGAAGAAGACTTTGAAGCACTAAAACAAAGCACAAAAGAGTCGGAGTTGAGGGGGAGTGTTAAGAATCACAACTTACTCTTCTTCTTCTCTCTAAAAAAATCCCTCTCTCTCTCTATAGAACTTTCTTTTTCCCTCTCTTTCTAGATTTTTCTTCTTTATTCCTCTTCCAGAAATTTCTCATCTCTTCCATCTCTAGATCCTTCTATGATCTAGAGTTTTCCTTTGGCTTCCTATAAAAGGGGCATGACCACCCCATTTAGGATTATCCCAACAGAGTGTGTCAAAGTGAAGGGCGTACTAATGTAGAATGTGGTGTAGTGTTGTTAGTGTGTGAGTGTTCTAGTGAGAGTGTACAAAAGTTGAGTGCGTGAATGTTGTAACTAAACTTTGTACGCATAATTTCTTTGTGAGTTCAATAAAATCATCCATCTTTTACTCAGCAGAAATCTTGTATGCGCAATTCCAAACACCTTTACCAAATCATCAATATGACTTGCACAGTACTGCTTCCAAGCTCCGTCTTGCTGTATAGTTTAGTGAAAACCCTAATCAATTACACTCACAATTTTAGACGAGCAGTTAGGCATCCTGTTTCTGTGACCATAACAGCCTTAACCTTTGTCAATGCTAAGTAGTTTTCTACATTGTAGTGAGCTTGTCCAAAAGATTTGTTAATCATACGAGTATTCGCTTCTCCTTAATCATAGTTCTTACATTTTGATCAATATTGCCCACCATTCCCATTTAGAGCTGATTGCGTTATTGCAATTATATGATTTGAACTGTCCTGTTCAGTGCTATACCTGAAGATGGAAGAAGAAAAGCATATGCAGAAGCCGTCGCAAAGGCAAAGGCAGAAGAAGAAGCCTTGACAGCCTCGGAGAGGGCCCGTGATGCATCAGAGGCTGCTAAGAAGCTCGAGGTAGAAGTGAAGAAGCTTTCGGAGCAAGAAGCTGAGGCTGCCAAGAAGCTTAAGGTAGAGGCGAAGAAGCTCTCGGTCCAAGAAGCCGAGGCTGCCAGCCTTGCCAAGGAAGCCCGAGCGAAGGTAGAAGCCGCGGGGTTCACATTAGAGAACTTTCTGAGCAGAGCAACGGATATTGGCAATGGCGGTGTCGGTGGCATTGGCGGAGATTTCTCCTGGGAAAAACTGAGCTCGCAATTTGCGACTGCAGTCTCTCCAAAGGCTGGTGGCATACTGAAGGCGCAGATTGCCACCATCAGAGGCCAGGCCAAGGCGAGGAATTTGCCGCCGCAGAAGGCAGTCGTCAAGAAACCTGCCCCTAAAACGAGACCCGAACAGCCTGCGCCGAAACCAAATGCGACGCAACCGGAGGTGAGGAAGGTGTTTGGTGGCCTTTTCAAGCAGGAAACCATTTATATGGATGATGATTGAGGTGTACATCTCCCTGATATTCGTTTTGCTAAATGCCGTAAGGTTTTCGGTGAATTTTCTTGTGCATTGTTGACACGCTATGCCATAACAATTATTAGAGGTCTTTTCTTAACGAGTGTTTTTCTTGTTTTCATTGGGACCTCCTCAGTTAAAATGAATCAAGAACGAAGTATTTCTTTCATGGTCAGTGTTTCACAACTTTCAGTGGTGGTTTAGAGCATAAATCTCTAATTGATCTTTCTACACAGCAAGTGCTGATTTCACTTGATGATCATGGTTCTGTAACCAGGAAATACTTCACATTTAAAAGTCATCCTTAGCATATAGTTAGACAACTTTAGCATATATCTGAATTCTTTGGACTATATAACATAGATACTCACAATGTGGAATGTAGTTTTCAATCATTTGGTGTATATATGGAAGAGGTAATTGTTCATGTTCGCTGAATCGCTTCCATCAGATGTCGAACACCGTCTAACTGGGGCTTATGTTTCCACTCTAGCCACTTGAGCTAGATCCAGTAAGTATATATAAGAGATAATTGTTCATGTTCGTTCCCACCGGAATTCGAACACTGCCTAATCGGATCTTATGTCTCCGCTGTAGCCACTTGAGCTTAGATCTAGTAAGTATATATATAGTCTAAAATGGTTTTAGTGCCCAAAAGTTGTTTGAACTTTGAATAAACATATAGTTGTATTCATGATTTTAAAGGGGCATGATACTTTAGCTGCAACTTATTATTTCTATTTGTTACATGTTCTTAAACTATATCATAATATTTCTGCTATTCGCTTGATACCTTTAGCACTAAAAAAACCTATTTTTTATGTTTAGCTTAATATTTCTTTTAACAATTGTAACCTATTTTTCATGTTGTCCAATGCTTCACGCCTAAGCATATTTTTAGTAGATTTTCACCAGAAATTATTATTATTATTATTATTATTATTATTATTATTATTATTAGTACTTGAATCATATTAGAAACAAACATGCAAGGAACTCCCAGATAAACTTTCTTATCTACATTAAAAGACAAAATTTCAGTAGTCTATAATATTAGCCTTCATTCTATGATGTCAATGATCGATGTTAGTTTTTTATTTATTTTAAATTTATAACTTATTTTGTGATTATAAATAAACAAAATAATATTTTTATCAAAAAACAAAACAACAACAACAACAAAAGAATTAACATGAACAACATGTAACTTATGACTTAAGGATCTACTAAATAATTAACACATGATTATATGTCATGTAACCATCCTCATCGCATACATGGTGAATAGAGTTTACAGCTCAACAAATTCTTGCACCGACGAAACATAAAATATATTATGAATGTGTTCAATTAGACATAATATACAGAGAGCTTTGTGTTATTAATATTAAACACATTAGCTCAAAGGAAACATATATATATGTATATACCTAAATTGCACAAAATATGTATATATTTGTAGAGCATGAGTTTAGTAGGCTTCCACAAACAAAAAAGAATAGGAAGCCATGCGGCACGCCAGATGTACAGCGGAATTTGTAAAAGCACACCAGCTGTCCAGACTCTGGCAGGCCAAACGCTATGGCGGAGTACGTACATGCATGTTCATGCACTAGTATATGTCCTGTCTATTTATATCTGTAATTGTACACAAGCAGATGTTAGATACACTCATAATTAATTAACCCTTTGATTAGGGTTACAAATTAAGTAGGTATGTGGATTGTGGAGTCATGCATATCTATATGGTGAACATGAAATAAACATTTGATCACTTTATCATGCCATACAATTACAGGACGAATTAGTCACAATTCATTGTCATAGGTATTGCATGTTGCTGATTTCATTTCCATTTATGCTATTTGGCTCCCAAAAAAATTGGGTGATGCCATATTCCATTATGTGACATCTGACATGACAACTGACATGACAGCTGACATGTCATATTTTAACCCAAAAAAATTGGGTGATGCCATCTTCCATTATGTGACATCTGACATGGCAGCTGACATGTCATATTTTAACCTAAAAAATTAATTACCAATTTTTTTTATTGTTAATGCTAATTTTAATTTAATGTTAATATTAATTTTAATGTTAAAATTAATGTTAATGTTAATTAATGTTAATGTTAATGTTAATATTAATATTCATATTAATTTGATATTAATATTCATTTTAATATTAATGTTAATGCTAATTTTAATCTAATGTTAATATTAATTTTAATTTTAATGTTAAAGTTAATATTAATGTCAATGTTAATTTTAATATTAATATTTATGTTAATTTGATATTAATATTAATATTAATATTATTATTAATTTTAATATTAACTTTAATGTTTAATGTTTAATTTTGTCATGTCAGCTGTCATGTCATCAACCATGTCATATACTACATAATGGAGATGGTATCATCAAAATTTTTTTTTTTTTGGAGCCAAATAGTATTTTTGTTTCATTTCCATTGTTTTGCGAACATATGGTATATATTTCAAGTGTGATTGTCACTGTCAGTATCTTGAGTTACATGTCATTGATATATAGCTCTTGTACCTGCAGACATGATAGGTTGCTGATTTGCTGTTTCATGAGAAAATTGAGAAATTTTAAGATCTGTGTATTTGAAATCGGTTCCCTTGTCAATAATTTTCCAGCCCTATATGTGCAGGTTACGTGTCAGTATACATTTTTTTTTTATATGTGCAGGTTACGTGTCAGTATACATAGATACAAAGTGGAACTGATTTCAAATACATTTCTTTAATTACATAGTTATTACCGAAATATGTACATACTGACACGTAGCCTGCACATATGTAGATCCTTGCCTGTAATAGCAAAGAAAGTTCGAGCTCTCTAGCCTAGTGTATTAGAACAGGCATTCGGAGGGACCAGCAAGATTCGAGCCTCCCAATTGTGTGTGTGTGGAATTTCAAAAAATAGCAAAAAAAATGCAGGCTACGTGTCGCTTGATCTCTCTAATTAAATAAAATAATAGTGAAAGATACTAGTAATAACTATCTAAATCTTTACATACGTAGATCCTTGCCTGTAGGAGTATGTCATTTGGAGCAGATACTGCCATGTTAGCAAATCAAATAAATGACCGAAACAGTATATATACCTAAAACAAAAATATACAAGTAAGACTACAACCAAAGAAAACACAGTTAAAATCATCCGTAACAAAGTCAATAAGAACTCACAATAAGAGTCAAGGTGGGGTTACTGTCGATTCAAAGTAGGGGTATCCTATCAAAGATTAAAAAAATTAATTAAAAGCTCGCGAGAATACCTTGATTTAACTTTTCTCCCTTTTTTTTTTTTGCTCAGTTTTTTTTTTCCAAGGTATTTTATTGCTAAAGTCGATAGTTCAGGTATATATTGAAGTTCAATTAATCTTTCTTTTTGTTTTGTTTGAGCTAATTGTTTTCGAATGGATCTTCTTCTATTTGCCCAATATTAGCAGAGAAAAGAGGGAGAGGTTAAATGAAGGTAGATATATAGTTTAGTTTCTAAGTTTCTGTTAACTTACTTACTAGTTAATGGATAAAAAAGGTTAACATGCATAAAGTGTTGATCAAGATATGTTAACAACATAGGTATGCATGAACACGTACTCACTGCATTTGGACAACCACACCAGCTGCATGACCCTAACAGCATCACCTAGCTATATCACCTAGCTATAATTATATGGCTTCTTGCCAAAATAAACCCTTTCTTTCCGAAGTAAAGATTTAGATAGTTAATACTACAGTATCTTTCACTATTATTTTATTTAATTAGAGAGATCAAGAAATCACCTACAAAAATATAAAAAGAAATGTCAAGAGAGCCTCAAAAAATATATAACCAACTATACCTTAAATTTGTCTTACCTCAACTATACCTTAAATTTGTCTTACCTCTAATGTGAACAAGCGTGCAAAATTAATTATTCGAAAATGAAATTTGGCCTGTCCTTCGACGTGTCTGCCACTTGATCGTGCCTACGTGGGAGCAGCCCATTGCCCCCCGTTAGCACCGGGATCCACCTCTTAAAATACGGGTCAGGAAACAATGGATGGCCGCCACACGGCCAATGGTGGTCACGCCGCAAAGGGCGGACAAAATAGCAGCGTCCTTAATTATTCTATGCTTTTAGTCTTTAATCAAGTAACCATGATGGATATTCAAGGATGGATATAGTATTTTTTTTCCAGCACGTGCCGGTTCAGTTAAATCTATGTCCCTCCACAAAAGTTTTTTAACTGGTCGTCATATCATTTCGGACTCTTCGTGTGGATTTTGTCCGCACTGGCTTTGTCATCATTGTTCCGCACGCACACCTCGCGCACTCCATGCGCTCCAGAGCTCTACGAGACAGCCGTGACGTCTTTCGACGCCTGCAAATTAACGTCTCGCTTCGCCCACGATGCCGAAGGTGCCTCCGACGTCTTCACGATGCCTACGACAGCCGATGCCATTCAGCCACCCGTTCTACGCGCACGTCGACGTCCTTACGACGTCTTCTCGATGTCCTTACGGCGCTGCACGATGAGCTGCATAGTTGGCCATTGTTTATAACGTGGTAGAATGGTGCCGGTCCTCGACCGTCCGCGCGGCTCCCTATCCGTTGAGTTTTCATGCACGGACGTTCCATTCTAGTCCACGCCAGCTCAGATCGTGGCCATTTTTCGCCACTCCTCCAACGTTATCGATACCTCACATCGCACAGGCCAGGCTCATCATCGTCCGAAGGATGGATATAGTAATATTGATGTAACTTGCTTAAAAACCTCCACTACAATTTCCTTTTCTTATATATATATATATATATATATATATATATGCCAATGACCTCTTGCCTAGGGTAATGGTGAGGCATACAGCCCGAGTAGTTAGGAGTTCGAATTCCAGTAAGAACGATTTCAAAAACTAATTACTATTTCCTATATATATATATATATATATATATATATATATATATATATATATATATATATAGGAAGCAGATGAAAAGTCCGCCTTAGAAAACCCCCTAAAAACTCCCCTCACTCTAATCCGTAATTTAATGTTAATATTAATATTAATGTTAATATTAACATTAAATACTAAATTAACATTAAACTTAACATTAAAATTAATATTAACATTAACATTAACATTAACATTAATATTAATATTAATATTAATATTAATGTTAACATTAACATTAATATATAAAAAAATATTAATATTAACATTAACATTAATATTAACATTAACATTAATTTTACATTAATATTAACATTAATATTACGAATTAGAGTGATGGGAGGTTTTTAGGGGGTTTTCTAAGGGGGGGCTTTTGATCCTCTCTCTCTCTCTCTCTATATATATGGAGCGGATCAAAAGTTCTCCATTAGAAAACCCCCTAAAACCCCTTCACTCTCAGCCGTCCATTTAATGTTAATATTAATGTTAATATTAATGTTAATATTAATTTTTATTTTTATTTTTATATTAATGTTAATTTTAATGTTAATATTAATTTTAATGTTAACTTTAATGTTAATTTTAGTATTTAATGTTAATATTAACATTAACATTAATATTAACATTAAATGGACGGCTGAGAGTGAGGGAGTTTTCTAAGGAGGACTTTTGATACACTTCCATATATATATATATATATATATATATATATATATATATATATATGTATGCGCTTTTGTAGGTATCCTTGTAAATAAAGTAACATAAAATTTTATAGAGAGGGATATATTTTCTCTAAATGGCGTGTAGGGGGATGAATTTGAGGGAATTGTGTTGGGGGGGGTCCGGGCGCCAACTCAACTGGAGCCCAATATTGGGCTCCAGTTCAACTGGAGCCCCATTCCTCCGGGCGCCAGTTGAACTGGAGCCCAATGTTGGGCTCCAGTTGAGTTGGAGCCCCACTCCTTCTCCCGCTCATTCACGTGGAGACCCCCTCCACCCCTCCACCCCAATGTTGGGCTCCAGTTGAGTTGGAGCCCCACTCCTTCTCCCGCTCATTGTACGTAAGAGACGGAGTCGCCACCCTCATGTACAAGTACAACATGTACAAGAGGAGGAGGAGGAGGAGGACGAAGAGGAGGAGGAGGAGGAGGAGGAGGAGGAGGAGGAAGAGGAGGACTCATCTTCTTACCAGCAGGGAGAGGGGACTTCCTACCAGGGTGGAAGATCGTCTTCCTACCATCCTGGAGAGGTGACTTCCTACCAGGGTGGAAGGTCATCTTCTTACCAGGAGGGAGAGGGGACTTCCTACCAGGGTGGAAGGTCGTCATCCTACCATCCTGGAGAATGGACGTACTCGACCCCATCTGCACCGTTGCCTACCCAAGTCACACAAGAGCAGCCAGAAGAGGCGCCAGAAGAGGCTGAGCCACGCAATCCACATAATTTGAGGACGGGGAGACGTAGGAGTATTTTTCGGTGGATAACACATGGGCGTAGTTAAATTTATTTTACGATAATATTGTGTTCTCACTTGTTTCTTATGCTACATGTATAAATAGTCAAAATAATATGACCGTTGCAAATGTTGCCGTTACAAATATGACCGTTGCAAATATGACCGTTGCAGATGTCACATTTAAAAAAAAAAAATATGGAAAAGAAAAAGAAAAAGAAAAGAAAAAGAAAAAATAAAGAAAAGAAAAAAATCCTTCAACAGAAGGGGTGGAGGGGGTCTTCACGTGAATGAGCGGGAGAAGGAGTGGGGCTCCAACTCAACTGGAGCCCAACATTGGGCTCCAGTTCAACTGGGGCCCGGAGGAATGGGGCTCCAGTTGAACTGGAGCCCAATATTGGACTCCAGTTGAGTTGGCGCCCGGACCACCCCAACACAATTCCTTCAAATTTATCCCCCTACACGCCATTTAGAGAAAATATATCCCTCTCTATAAAATTTTCTGATAAAGTAATTCATTCTCATTTCTAGCAAGAATAGGCGTTTTGTGTGTGTGTGTGTGTGTGTGTGTGTGTGTGTGTGTGTAGTGAGGCATATGGATTTATGACTGTATGAAAGCTTGATACAGATAATATATTATATGTAATCACAAGCCATAGCAAAGATTGAGAAGAAGTTCCACAGAGTGTTATTAGCTCATGATGATTAAGAATATTAGTGCTTATAATCTTACTTTTGTAAAGCTACATCATAAAGAAACGGAGAGTCTGAAGAAAAGGAAAAATACCTCAAGGCCCCAGCCGGAGCTCGAGGTCTATCTCCGTCTGCTCGATCCTCTCCGTTTCGTCCTGCTGAAAACCGACTCCACGGGGCGCCCGATCGCAGTCCGGACCGGTCGACGGTCTCCCAATGAACAGAGGAAGCTGCCTAGGGCGCCCTTCTCGGTCCCTAGAACCGGGGCAGGAGGAGGGCTGATCGAACGATAGACCTCTCGCCGCTGGCGGCATGTACGACGATGACGACGACGACGTGGGGAAGTGGGAATGGTGCCCGGAGGGTTGTTTGGTTCTGTCACGATCCTTCCGGTGGATGTTCATGTGTCCCCCGAGGGCTTGCGCGTTGGAGAAGCCCCTCTTGCAGAAGGTGCACTCGTAGGACCGGGGCGCCGCGGTCGCGGCGGGCGCTGTTGCGGTGATGATGATGCTTGGGCTAGCACTGCCTTGCTCTCGGGACGATGATGTGGCCGGATCCGCCTCTGATTCAGCTGGGGGTTGATCGGCCTCCATTTGGCTGCAGCTGCATGCACAACAAGGGAGAGGAGAGACAATAGAGAGAGAGAGAGAGAGAGAGAGAGTCAACTTCTAGGAATGAATAGGATCTGCTCTAATTATTCACTAGCATATGTGCACGTGCCTTGCACGTATTTTAACATTTTTTAATTAGTTTAGGAAGATTCTTTAGGAAAACTAAAGGGTAGTCTTCCTAATTACTACGTTGTCCTTATTAAAATTAATGAACTATTTTTAATTAGTATAAGTATGTAAAGGTATTTTTGGAATTCAAAAGTTTCACCATCTAAGTTTTTCTATTATATAGTAGAATAGATTACTAGCATGATAATCAGTGTCTCTCCAAAACATTCATTTTTATGTGACAGTTGAGGTAGCATCTACAACACAACAAAACAGTAGGCATAACAAAATTTAAAATTAAAATTAAAATTAAAATTAAAATTAATATTAACATTAATACTAATGTTAAATTAAACATATGAAAGGAAAAGGAAAAGAAAATATATCAGAATATGAACGTGTTGATTACAAAAGACTAAGGGTCTGCTTCTTGCGTCCGAGCTCTCTAGCCTAGTGGTATTAAAGTGGACATCCGGAGAGGCCGGCAAGGTTCGAGCCCTCCCAGTTGTGTGTGTGAGTGAGATTTAAAAAAAAAGAAAAAGAAAAGAAAAGGGGGTCTGCTTGGCAATTGTAGAATAGCCGTTATGAAGTATTTTAGAGTACCGGTTATAAGGGGTTCGATTTTGGGTGGTTTTTAAGTAACGACTTTTAAATCGGTCCCTAACAAGCGGTTCTGAAAGTTTTTTACACGAATAAAATTAAATTGGGAAGGGTATCAGTAGTTATAAGTATATTTTTTGGCGAGCATTAAATAGAATAAAATAATAAAATTTCTCAAAATTTATCGATTTAGGATGTATAAAGCCACCCAAAATTACATTACACCAATTTTGAGAGATTTTTGAGCCGACCAAAACCAACGCCTCAAAAAAATTAACAAGTAGAGGTTTTCACAAACGGTCGGTTCAAAAAATACTCCAAAACCGGTAAAAATATCGTTACCATACAGACCCTAAAGATAGAAAAGAAAAGAAAAGAAAAGAAAAGAGGAGAGAAGAAAAGTTTATGGTTTAATTGTAATAACTACCTATGTTTTACAGTTATTACACGGACCACCCATACTTTGAAACTAATTACATGGACCCCCTAAACTTTTTATTTTCTATAGAAACTAAAAGCACTGACCACCCCTTTGGTTAATAAAATTTATAAAGAAAACGGTTGGCCAGTGTAATTATTTTCGAAACAAGGATAGTCCTTGTAATACTCATGAAACATAGAAATGATCAATGTAATTAACACAAAGTTTATTTGTCAATTGAGGACTATATAAAAGAAAATTGTTTGACGAAGCGCAACATTAAACATATTCAAAGGTGGTCCTACATAAGCAACATGTTCTACATGTTCTACAATGTGATCAAACACAACATACATCAAAGATAGAGCCGTTTTTTTTAACATGTACAAAGTGTTCGATCGTACAGGATCCTTAAAATTGGAAGACCCTAAATTTTTTAACTTTCGTATATATTACTATGTAAAATATCCGATTTTAGATCTAGGTCTACATATTTTTTTTAAGAAAATGACAGTAAATGTCAAAAAATATTTTTTTTCTAGAGTGGTTGTAGCATTTTTGTAATATTTGTACAATATAAAATACTATTTCAGCTATCATTCAACTTGAAGATACAGGCAACCATGTTTATCTATTAAAGTCTTGTACGTTTAAGGTTATAAACTCTACCAAAAATTGAAATTTATGGAGATTTTAGAAAAATATTGATTTGGGAGAGATCCAAAGATGGACTTTATGTATATTTATAATTAGGCTAATATATGCTTGACATTATACTTCTAAAAAAACACATCGCTATAGTTCGATGATACTTTGGTGTTCTGATCTGGTCATTGTGTATATAATATTAATGAGAAATATATTGCTGTGTAGCTAGACATTGTGGCCACTTAGTGATTGGCACTTTGTGGAGTACAGCAATCCCATGGGTGTGAGATCCCCAATGATCATATGAAAGTGACCGCCACCGGCTCTTTTCGCTTATATAAACATGCTGCAAATTACATTAATTTTGTTGCAGCAATGCATGCACACAACTCCTGTCTTCTTGAAAGCTCAATCCACTTTATTATCATCCACTAACCCTTGAATAATAGAGATGCATGTATGAACTGATCCACGATTAAGCATTTATATATAATTTAATTATAATTAACCTAGAAATCTTAGAGGAGAGGACAAATTGATGCAGTTATATATTACATAAAAAGGTGCTTAAATAATAATTTACATTGTTCATCGTTATCTCTAAGGTTCATTCTTTAAAAGGCGATGGATACAAGTTTACTTTTTAAAACTTTTTGAGTACCATAAGTAAAAGTATCATAAGTAAACTCTTTCCATGAAAGACCTCTCATCTATGTTAACCTAAACGGCTTGTTGTACTCTCGAGTAGGTTTAGCATTCGGTCGGTTCGGTTTAAAAACCGAACCAATTTTGAAAATATCGAACAAATTAAACTTATTTCAAAACCGACCGAACCTATTAAATTTGGTACAGTTTTGTTATTTTGTTTGGATTGGACTTTTCTTGGCTAGCTGTAACTTTTGCCAAAATTAACCCAAAAAATCAAGTACATTAAAAAAAACTATATATCTTTATTCCTAATTTAGCAAACAAAAATCTAAAAACTCAACACATAAAAATATAAAATATATTATAGAATGATTGTACTGGTTTAACTAAACTTAGGTTGAAATTAGAATATAGGAATTTTTTTTTTTTTTGACTACATTCGAAGATTTTGAAACAAAACTACTATCTTTAACTGGAAATAAATTAAAAATAAAGTTGGATGGATGAGAGGATAATCTTAAATTTATAACAATAGGATAAATAATGCCAATGGTA
>JANAVB010015800.1:4466378-4496378 GCA_029216955.1 Iris pallida
GTGGTTCAACCTTGCCTGACCCGGAGTAGTGTTTTTGTCTTTTACATGCTCTCCTCATACAACATATTCAGGGTCTGGATCCTTTCTCTTGAATCTCTGTTACGGATGGTTGGATGAGATCCTGGATATGACATTTTGGAAATTAGATTTTAGTGAGTTATGATTGATTCATATTCTCAGAATAAATATTTGATAGTTCTTTTGAATAATAGAAACTTGCATGATTAACCAACCTCATGGATATGACATTTTGGAAATTAAATATTTTAGTGAGTTATGATTGATTCATATTCTCAGATAAATATTTGATAGCTCTTTTGAATAATAGAAACTTGCATGATTAACCATCGTCGTGCATCCTCTTTTGGAGTTCCATTTGAATTTTTACTATTTTACATAGGATAGGTCATACGAGTGCACATCTTTAAGGTGCAATTCAATTACTTTTAACAGAACTAATACCAACGTATGCATGCTTGATTGGTATTTGAATATTCTGCTACTATATGGATACATGTGGCATTATTGATAACAATCTTTCAGCATTGCTGGTTCGCTTTCTGTAGAGAACAATTCTTTCCCAGCTCAGTGTTATTACTTACTGATGCCCTTTCTTGATTCGATGTTAAATCTCTGTTTGTTGGTTTCCACTTGTGAATTAAAACTCGAGTTATGTTTGCTAGTGAGAGCTGAATGCATTTCCTACTTTACTGGTGTATATCTGTAGACACAACTAGGGTTGGGTGGTATCTTAACATGCTGCGAGGAGATTGGATGAACTGTGGATATGCCTAAATAGTTAATTATTTCGGTTGCCTGGTTTGGTTCATTCGGAGTTTTTTATTTTTTTTTATTTTTTTTTTTTCTGGTTTAATAATTCTTTGGTTGGAGTGTAAAGCTATGCACTCTTTTTCACTTTGTAAGGTGACCATATGATTTACTGTGTCAAATCTGAAAGTAGACTTTTTGTAAGAAATGGATGACTTGGTGGATGATTTAGTTATCAGTTTTGGCTTGTTTTGCAGTATATTTTTCAGTCTTGAAGCTTTTCTGGTTGGTTAATTAGAACGAGCTGAGAATATGCTTATGGCTTGTTTTCTGGATCTAATAGTTAAAGCATTTTGTGTACCTGTACCTACATATGTTACTGATCATGGTGTTCTAATCTACGTGAAACGTAAGTTGCATTTGATTTTATCATGATGTGGTGAACTGCCTATGTTTTCTTGATGCTATATCTAGGTGAATAATGACTTTGATACCGAAGGGAGTATCAAAGTTTTGATACTCGAGTCTCTATGTATGACATGTGGGCCCCTCCCTCTTCGTAAAATGTGTAAACATATATATATACTTTAATATTGAGGGGGCCCTACTTGTCATACATAGGGGGCATCAAAACTTTGATACCCCCTTCGGTATCAAAGTTTTACTCTTTCTTGCCTGCTATGAGATGTTGAAAATGCAAAATGTTGCAGGATTGCAGGGACTGATTCGATTTGCATTGTTTTATTATCGTTACTTTTTTTTTTTTTTTTTATAATTTTGCTAATAATTAATTTGCTGTTGATATTTGTTTTCCCTTTTTTGGGTACAAAAGTGCAGTGTACAGTTCTCTTGAAAGCAAATTTGCATCTAATGTTTTCTCAAGAGCATCTTTGATCTTCATGTTTTGCTATGGTTGCCTAAATCTAGCACTCTTATTGAAGTCTAAGCCTTCTCCAATGGTGGCTCTTCCTTTAAAAAGACTAATTTCTTGTTCATAGAAAAAATGTCTCCAATTGGGTTTCTATCATTTATCTATGGTGGAAACTATTAAAAGTGAAAGGCCTTTACATGTAAAGTCTTTAATAGAGTTTTTATGTCTATACAGCATATGAAAATGGATTTCAAATAAATATTTACTTACCATTTTTTGTTTGTTTAATGTCACATAGGATTTGAATAAATATAGATTAAGATTTTTTAATGTTATTTTTTTATATAGAAAATGTGTAGCTATAGAAGCCGTTGTCTAAATTTAAAAAATTTGTTTGATTCTGTGTCAGCAGCAGATCCACCTTTCTACATCTGTTTATTTGATAGTTGTTTAGTTAATTTACATGTTCGTGTAACAACGGTATCAACCGGGGAATGTTAGTGTTTGTAGCAGGGACCGGCCCTGGGGTTAGATTGTCTTATCCAAAGCTAGTTTTGGTTGTTCCTTGACCCTCGTTGTGGGCTGATCCTATAGGGTCATTCGCGATTCCGATCTCTATTGGGATCCCGCTGAGTCTGGAAATTGTTCTAAGTAGAGGGGGTTGTTCAAACCAAAAGTCTTATCCGGCTTACCTTTGGACCGGGGCCCTTTTTTCAGTCTCTAAATTTGGCAGAAAGTTCCCATGTAAGTCGGTAGCATGTAAGTCGGTAGCTGGTAGCTGTTTGGTCATCTTACGTTTGATTTAATTTACCCACGGGACGTCCCAGAGAGGCTTATTTTTTAGGCTTAATTACAACTTGATACCCTCAACTATTCATGTTTTTTAACTTGATATCCTAAACTTTTTTACTCAACAACTTGATACCATCAACTATTTAATATTTTAATTTAATACCCAAAATTTCAAAAAGATAAAATTATCATCTCCTTTACTTTCCAACAGAACCGAAATCCCCCCCCTCCCCCGCCCCCTGCTGGCTCACCACCCCACTCCTCTCCTCCTCCTCTCCTCTCTCTCTCTCTCCTCTGCCAACCTCTCCTACGCATTAGACTCCTTCTTCGCCTGCCAGCCCCTCTCCGGCGAGCAGAAGCTGACATCCGAAGGCGGCAACTTCGCCCTCGGCTTCTTCAAGCCAGGTAAACCCAAATACTACTACATAGGCATTTGGTACAACAAGATCTCGAAGCAGACCCACATCTGGGTCGCGAGCAGGGACACCCCGATCACCGACCCGGCCACGACCCAGCTCAAGATCTCCGCTGACGACAACCTCGTCCTCTCCAACCACTCCACCCCACAATCTGGTCTACCGGCGTCGTCAACATATCCTCCACCAAGACACTCGCACTCCTCCTCGACAGCAACAACCTCGTCCTGTGGGATGCGTCGAGACCAAACATCACTCTCTAGCAGAGCATCGACCACTCCACGCACGCCTGGCTCCCTGGCGGCAAGTTGGGGCTCAACAAGGTCACCGGAGTGAGCCAGCACTTGACTTCCAGGAATAGCTCGGAGGACCCTTCCTCCGACATGTACCATCTCGAGCTCGACCCCGGTGGCACTAGCCATACATAATATGGAACAACAGCTACAACTACTGGACGAGCGGGACTTGGAACAGGCAAATCTTCAGGCTGGCCCCCGGGTGGCCGGAGGGGGGCGATGGGGTGTGGGTGGGTGTTGGGGGGTAGTTTTAAGTTTAGATTAAGGGTATTTTTGTCAAATTTTTTTTTTCAAGGTATTAAATTGTTAAAAAAAAAATTAATGTATCAAGTTGAAAAATTGGAATAGTTGAAAGTATTTACAATTAAGTCTATTTTTTATGGCCGTTTGGGCAAATTTCATTTCATGCAGCAGTAAAAGAACAGTGAACAAACTTCCTACTTTGGAACGTCTGGTGCTTAGTTTCCCATTCCAGATAGGAGCCTCAACAAGTGGCTTCCATCCCATAGGCCTCTCTGGAGCCACATCCCATCGAGATGGATAAATCTTGTGCATCGCACAGCGTCGATTGATCGATCCTCCTTTTTGTTAGCAGAATCCAAGTGCCGAGCTGCAACAAAAAAAATCATGGCTCCTGCCCTCAGCTACCATCCCTTCCGTCTCGTCACCAGCTCCTCTCCTCATTCGAGGTCCGACTCCAGAGCCGCCGCGAGGCAGAGCGTGAAGGTCCGCGCCAGGCAAAACCTGTTCGGATTCGGGAACCCTGACAAGCCCTCGGAGGGTGAAGCCGGACCCGGGAAATCGGAGAAGCGCAAACCCTCCTTCTTCGACTACGTCCCCGGTGCCGAGTCGCTCATTCCCGCGGTGAGCGTTCCGTCGACGTCCCTCTTTGCCGGCGCAGCCCGGCGGAAGGACCCCAACACGGTTTTCGTCGCCGGTGCCACCGGTCAGTCTGGTGCCCGCATTGCCCAGATGCTGGCGGCAGGGTTTTGCCGTCAGGGCTGGTGTGTCGGACCTTGCGTCCGCGCAGGAGCTGGCCCGCGTTGCTGCAACGTACAAGGTCAGTGGTTTGTGGATTGATATTTCAAATTTTCGGTTTGCATTGCCGAATCTTAGTGACGGTCATTCTAGTGATAGTTTGGGAATATCTTTTTTTAAGAATATTATTTGGATTTAAAAATCCAAATCAGTATAAATTCTCAATCCAAATCAGTATAAATTCTGGTCAATGTTCACACGTAACTCTCCTTATCTTGTGAGAGATGCAACGATGCACAAAAATAATAGTAATTTTTTACGGCACATAAAAAACGGCTAAATGATATATTTAATTTACAAAAATACTAAGTTTACAACCATTGGATTTACAATCCTCTTATAATCATCTAGGTGGGGGTCCCCTCTTCCTCCTATCCTACAAAAAGAGGAGATCTAATTGAAAACTGTCACCTAGACGGTTGTAATTAGATTGTAAGCTAAATAGTTGTAATTCTAGCATTGTTCTTTAATTTAATAGTAACTCAAATAATTAAACTATTTACTATTAATGTAAAAAGATGAACAATATTATTGACATTACAAATAATTTATTGCTAGTAATTATGATATTATTTTTTTGCAAGGGTGATTATGGTTTCTTGATCGCTGAAATTAATAACTATTAGACCATCTCCAATGGAGGTTTCTATCTCCAATTTCTATGTTAGAAATTTATATTGGAAAAAAACTTCTTGTAATGGTGGTTTCTATACCAATTGTTATCTTATGTAGCATTGATGTAGGACAAAGTGTTTCTACGAGGGATTCTACATATAAAAATTCTCATAAAAATTCTCCATTTCTCATACCAATTAGTAGTCCCACACCATTAAATTGATTAATTTGTTTTGTGACACTTAAAATAGAAATGGAAAATTATTGGAGAGTATTTTTTTGTGTATGCAATTTCAATGTAGAAATGTTCATAAAGTACAATGACAGGTAGGATAGAAACCTAATTTTAGAAATCTCTATTGGAGATGGCCTTAGTTAATAGTTACTATAATATAAGTTCCGACACTGATCCCCTTTTTTTGTTAATCGCTATGAGTATTTCCAATCATTTTTTTATTATAATCATTAGTTATGAAGCACTTGTTAATGTTAACTATTAAGTTTGAGCTAACATAGACTTCTTGTCAGCTCATCTCCCCCGAAGAATCGAAGCGACTCAACGCCGTCGAGTCCACCTTCGCCGAGCCAGAATCCATCGCCAAGTCCATCGGCCCGGCAACGAAGGCCGTGGTTGCCATCGGACCTTCCGAGAACGGTCCCGACGCCGCGGTCACCACCGACGACGCGCTCCGTCTGGTCCTGGCCGCGCAGCTGTCCGGCATCTCCCACGTGGTCTTCATCTACGACTCCACCAACCTCCTCTCCTCCGACCCCTCCTCTGCCAGCTACAACGTGTTCGACGGCATCACCACCTTCTTCACCAACCTCTTCGCCAAGTCGCTGACGCTGTCCCAGCTCCTCGACAGGGTGGTGGAGGAGACGGACGTTAGCTACACGCTCATCAAGGCTGCGATGGCGGAGGACTATGACGCGGAGAGGGAGTATGGGGTGGTCATATCGAAAGAAGGAAGTGGCGTGGGAGAAAATAACAAGGTAGAGTTATATTCGTATCCTAGTCTTTTTGCATATAAACCCTTTAACTTGTATTATTATTATATTTTACATAAGTTTTCCTATGCCATTAACACAAGTGGGAACAAATTGTAGTTGGAAGTGTGTAGTTATTAATAGTTACTAATCTATTCTACTATATAATGTCAAAACTTAGACTTCACCGTTATATCTAGCTTATTAAATGGTTCATTAATGTTAAAGGACACTAGTAATTACGAAGACTGCCCTTTGGTCCAATTTACCTCTACTCCTAGCGGTTCTATTAACTTTAATTATCACTTTGCGAAATGAATTTCTATAATGTGCTATGTGAAATGAATCTTTCTATAGTACGTGGGTGTGAATAATAACAATAATAATTCGTGCTGTTTGGTTAATAGGTCGCCAAGTCTCAGATCGCCAAGCTGGTGGCCGATGTATTCAGCAACACATCTGTCGCCGAAAACAAGGTAGTCGAGGTTTCTACTAGCCCATCGGCGACCTCGAAGTCCGTGTCGAACTCTTCAGGTAACCCTTCTTGTCTGCAGTTTTAGTTTCTTTATGCATAATGACTGGTTTTAGTCATAGTTTTATGCAATGCGGAAATTAGAGAGGTAATACCTTGATATAAGTCGTTTTTCTATAGTTGCTGCACCATCTGCCAAAACTTAATTCCACACTTCTAGATGATGCTGCTTACCTAAATTGATCTTCACCATGACCAAAGTCTATGCTGACATTTTTCCTTCGGTCATCCTGTCCAAAAGCACAGCAGAATCTTGATTGAAGTCATCTTTCTTTACTTTCTATCATCAGCTAAGCAGAGCTCAGGTGGCGCCACAATCCCTCCTCTTTGGAATCCGCATTTTCAATTTTTTTATCAAGTTCTAGATGGTGATTATATCAAAATAATTTGATCGGGGATTATGTTGGGTTTTACTAGTTTTTGCTCATCTGGAGTTATACAATTCTCAGAATCTGGGAGTTCTTCATTCACTTCCCATTTGTATTAAGTTTGACATTGAATCATATTTAGCAGTGCTCAACTTTTAGGGATATTTAGACCTTGGGTCTCGAGTAAGTTGTAAAATTTGCATTTGGGTCTCCATAATCTGTCTATTAGTATTTGGATCTTGGATCAACGGTTGACTCCGTCATTCATGTACACAGATGATGAAAGAGTCACTTTAGTACACAGGACAAATGAAATTATAGTAAGTAAGGACATCTACGATAAGGTAGATATAAGGTTCTTAATTACAACAACACAACCATCAGTCGAGTCAACCGTTGGTCCAAGATCCAAATACTACATTAGATGAATTATGGAGACCCAAATACAAATTTCACAACTTATTCGAGACCAAAGCCTAAAAACCCAACTTTTAGTAGCTGCTATTGTTTTCAATGCTTAATGCTTTATATTAATAAAATCTTTCTGGGATCTCCTTGATCCCATCCTTAATCTAAAAAAAATACAAGTTTTTGCTCAAGTAAACCTTATTAATTCCTGTTCAGAAGACCATACCAAGAACCAAAACCTTTATTCTTGGATCTATATCCTTTGGGCATCGCAAATTTTCATCTATCTTCCATTTAACATAAAGTAGTCAGTTACATGATAGCTTTGTCATAACATTAATTATCAAAACCTTGCTATTTGTAGGAAAAAATTATCCCTTCAATAAAATCTAGAAATGGTTGCAATGGCAAAGTTCAGCGACAATCTTGCAATTTCTAGGTACAATTAAGCACTGCCATTGTCCTCCTGGTTAACCTATATGCGAGAGTTAAATACGAATTGATCTACTGTGATGGTAGGAAAAGCAGTGCGGGGATCAAGGTAAACTTAATAGTTAGCCTTTTCAAATTGTTCCTAGACGATTCAATGCCTAGAGACCCGATGATTATATATAGGAAGACTGAACACAATCCAATCCTAATATACAACACTTTTTCTCCCATGGAAGATGAGTTCTTTCTCTAAGTTGGATTTGTTGTATGAGATTGCCGGGTTAAATTTTTGGTTTGTTGTATGAAGAATAAACTTGTTGGACTTCAACCTAATAAATAGCTTAACTTTGGCTGAGTGATTACCAGTACATTAAGTCACCGAGAGTATCTAGTTTGCTTGGAATACCAATAAACATTTATCCCTTTGCAAGCTTGTTTTCCATGTGATTCGCTATTGAATTCATAATAAAATTTGTTGACCGCAAAACCTTGGACATGTTTGGCTTTTGCATAGAGGGTTATAATAAGGCTATACATTTTGTTTTCAGTCATTTAGTTGTTTTCCTGGTCGTAGTGAACATGAAAAAGAAATGTTATAATTTTTTCTGATAGTATTATGTTTATTTGTTGTTACTACAGTAGGAAACACTCCCCTTTTGTTTTTGAGAAAAAAGGATGGGATTGAGGAGAACCCAGCCAAACTTTTCATTCATGGTAATGCATTATATTCAATAGTAAAAGAGAACAAATATGAATTCCTGATAAAGGAGAAACATTCCCCTTTTGGACATAGTGAATCACCACACTTGACCAGGATATTTCATATCCTTGCCGATTTTCCAATGCGACACTACTGTTAGAATGATAACTGACATGGAATCCTTCTTGAAGCTTGTGATCAATCTAGAAATTATCTCGGTTTCATCATAAATGAGAATTCAAAATGTCACAATCAATCAAACAGAGCAACTACTGTGTCAAGGATTCAGATTCTTCCTCCCATTTCCCCCCGAATTTTAGTTTATCCCTCATGATACCCATTACTTGGTGGCCTATACTTGGTTCACAAAATCTGCTTGGTGCAGGAGTGCCTTTTATTGTTCGATGTGCATGCATGGCCTCGGGATTTTTATAGGTTTCTTCTACTGTTAGGTTCTTATTAAACTCTATTTACAGCTTACAATAGGCTGTACATCTGAGAAGTGTTTCCCATAATTCTATTGTCACTATCTTATGATTCACATTAATATCTTACAACATGACACTACTGATAGTATGCATCTATAGGGTCAAAATATCCCATCCCAGCAAGCTTTCTTAACCCCTCTGGTTCCTTAGAGAACATTCCTTGTTCTTCGACGTGTATTCTCAGTTCCAGCAAAATGTTGATCCTGACAAAAGGATTTCGCTTAGGGCTCGTTTGGATCAAGTTTTTGTATTCCTAGGAATAGATTTTCAATTCCTTTACCATGGGAAAGGAATCCAACATTCCCATACCCATGTTTGGTTAGGTTGAGAATAGGTAGTTCAAAAATATAAAAAAATTCATCTCCATATTTAGTTTACAAAGGGATAGAAATCTTAATTTATTTAGTTTTCCTTTAATACCCTTTCATTAATTTTATGATGATTCACATGCTTGGGATAGAAGTTTAAATTTTGAAAATAAAGAGAGGGTATAACCGTCCAAACCAAATATCCAAACATCATTCCTAGGAAAGCAAATCTATTCCCAAGGGGGGACTTGGGAATAGCTTTCCCAAGTCAATGGGAATAGCTTTCCCACATAAGCCCCTCCTATTCCTCCTCATTTCCAATCCTAAACATACCAAACATGGGTAAGGAATTCAAAATCCATTCCCAAGCCTCAAAACTTGAACCAAACGCCCCCTTAGTGTGTTATTTACTACCTTCTCTCGTCTTTTTTGTTATTATCTTTTTGGGTACTTTTTGAAGATAAAACAGACATCAACTTTTGGTGTTTCCCTTGTTATTTTTGGTTGGCATTTCTTGTTACTCTCGTCATATAGTGGCCCATGAATACTCCAGTATTTTCCTGGTTGACTCCTTATGTATCTGCTGGTCAAGAAAAGAGGTCAGATCAGACTGATATGGGTTACTAGTCCATTTGGGTGAGCTTTATTTGAATACCTGAGATATAATTTGAAGGAAAGTTAATAGTGAAAAGAAATCTAGATTTCACTATTTTCATGATCCAGATTCACTAGCTCATGACCATGTGATAACATATGTAAGAAAGCATGGGAAGCTATCTTTAGTTAGGGTGGTAGAGGTGCCCAAATACCTCCACAATAAAGATGACTAGACAACGAAAACTAAATTCAAAATACGCGAATGCTGCTATTGCTAAATTAATGTTAAGGAGGCAACAACTTTTGAAGAGGCTTTGGAGAGCAAGGAGTGTTGGAAGGCAATGGAAGAAGACTTTGAAGCACTAAAACAAAGCACAAAAGAGTCGGAGTTGAGGGGGAGTTAAGAATCACAACTTACTCTTCTCTTCTCTCTAAAAAATCCCTCTCTCTCTCTATAGAACTTTCTTTTCCCTCTCTTCTAGATTTTTCTTCTTTATTCCTCTTCCAGAAATTTCTCATCTCTTCCATCTCTAGATCCTTCTATGATCTAGAGTTTTCCTTTGGCTTCCTATAAAAGGGGCATGACCACCCCATTTAGGATTATCCCAACAGAGTGTGTCAAAGTGAAGGGCGTACTAATGTAGAATGGTGTAGTGTTGTTAGTGTGTGAGTGTTCTAGTGAGAGTGTACAAAAGTTGAGTGCGTGAATGTTGTAACTAAACTTTGTACGCATAATTTCTTTGTGAGTTCAATAAAATCATCCATCTTTTACTCAGCAGAAATCTTGTATGCGCAATTCCAAACACCTTTACCAAATCATCAATATGACTTGCACAGTACTGCTTCCAAGCTCCGTCTTGCTGTATAGTTTAGTGAAAACCCTAATCAATTACACTCACAATTTTAGACGAGCAGTTAGGCATCCTGTTTCTGTGACCATAACAGCCTTAACCTTTGTCAATGCTAAGTAGTTTTCTACATTGTAGTGAGCTTGTCCAAAAGATTTGTTAATCATACGAGTATTCGCTTCTCCTTAATCATAGTTCTTACATTTTGATCAATATTGCCCACCATTCCCATTTAGAGCTGATTGCGTTATTGCAATTATATGATTTGAACTGTCCTGTTCAGTGCTATACCTGAAGATGGAAGAAGAAAAGCATATGCAGAAGCCGTCGCAAAGGCAAAGGCAGAAGAAGAAGCCTTGACAGCCTCGGAGAGGGCCCGTGATGCATCAGAGGCTGCTAAGAAGCTCGAGGTAGAAGTGAAGAAGCTTTCGGAGCAAGAAGCTGAGGCTGCCAAGAAGCTTAAGGTAGAGGCGAGAAGAAGCTCTCGGTCCAAGAAGCCGAGGCTGCCAGCCTTGCCAAGGAAGCCCGAGCGAAGGTAGAAGCCGCGGGGTTCACATTAGAGAACTTTCTGAGCAGAGCAACGGATATTGGCAATGGCGGTGTCGGTGGCATTGGCGGAGATTTCTCCTGGGAAAAACTGAGCTCGCAATTTGCGACTGCAGTCTCTCCAAAGGCTGGTGGCATACTGAAGGCGCAGATTGCCACCATCAGAGGCCAGGCCAAGGCGAGGAATTTGCCGCCGCAGAAGGCAGTCGTCAAGAAACCTGCCCCTAAAACGAGACCCGAACAGCCTGCGCCGAAACCAAATGCGACGCAACCGGAGGTGAGGAAGGTGTTTGGTGGCCTTTTCAAGCAGGAAACCATTTATATGGATGATGATTGAGGTGTACATCTCCCTGATATTCGTTTTGCTAAATGCCGTAAGGTTTTCGGTGAATTTTCTTGTGCATTGTTGACACGCTATGCCATAACAATTATTAGAGGTCTTTTCTTAACGAGTGTTTTTCTTGTTTTCATTGGGACCTCCTCAGTTAAAATGAATCAAGAACGAAGTATTTCTTTCATGGTCAGTGTTTCACAACTTTCAGTGGTGGTTTAGAGCATAAATCTCTAATTGATCTTTCTACACAGCAAGTGCTGATTTCACTTGATGATCATGGTTCTGTAACCAGGAAATACTTCACATTTAAAAGTCATCCTTAGCATATAGTTAGACAACTTTAGCATATATCTGAATTCTTTGGACTATATAACATAGATACTCACAATGTGGAATGTAGTTTTCAATCATTTGGTGTATATATGGAAGAGGTAATTGTTCATGTTCGCTGAATCGCTTCCATCAGATGTCGAACACCGTCTAACTGGGGCTTATGTTTCCACTCTAGCCACTTGAGCTAGATCCAGTAAGTATATAAGAGATAATTGTTCATGTTCGTTCCCACCGGAATTCGAACACTGCCTAATCGGATCTTATGTCTCCGCTGTAGCCACTTGAGCTTAGATCTAGTAAGTATATATATAGTCTAAAATGGTTTTAGTGCCCAAAAGTTGTTTGAACTTTGAATAAACATATAGTTGTATTCATGATTTTAAAGGGGCATGATACTTTAGCTGCAACTTATTATTTCTATTTGTTACATGTTCTTAACTATATCATAATATTTCTGCTATTCGCTTGATACCTTTAGCACTAAAAAAACCTATTTTTATGTTTAGCTTAATATTTCTTTTAACAATTGTAACCTATTTTTCATGTTGTCCAATGCTTCACGCCTAAGCATATTTTTAGTAGATTTTCACCAGAAATTATTATTATTATTATTATTATATTATTATTATTATTATTAGTACTTGAATCATATTAGAAACAAACATGCAAGGAACTCCCAGATAAACTTTCTTATCTACATTAAAAGACAAAATTTCAGTAGTCTATAATATTAGCCTTCATTCTATGATGTCAATGATCGATGTTAGTTTTTTATTTATTTTAAATTTATAACTTATTTTGTGATTATAAATAAACAAAATAATATTTTTATCAAAAAACAAAACAACAACAACAACAAAAGAATTAACATGAACAACATGTAACTTATGACTTAAGGATCTACTAAATAATTAACACGATTATATGTCATGTAACCATCCTCATCGCATACATGGTGAATAGAGTTTACAGCTCAACAAATTCTTGCACCGACGAAACATAAAATATATTATGAATGTGTTCAATTAGACATAATACAGAGAGCTTTGTGTTATTAATATTAAACACATTAGCTCAAAGGAAACATATATATGTATATACCTAAATTGCACAAAATATGTATATATTTGTAGAGCATGAGTTTAGTAGGCTTCCACAAACAAAAAGAATAGGAAGCCATGCGGCACGCCAGATGTACAGCGGAATTTGTAAAAGCACACCAGCTGTCCAGACTCTGGCAGGCCAAACGCTATGGCGGAGTACGTACATGCATGTTCATGCACTAGTATATGTCCTGTCTATTTATATCTGTAATTGTACACAAGCAGATGTTAGATACACTCATAATTAACCCTTTGATTAGGGTTACAAATTAAGTAGGTATGTGGATTGTGGAGTCATGCATATCTATATGGTGAACATGAAATAAACATTTGATCACTTTATCATGCCATACAATTACAGGACGAATTAGTCACAATTCATTGTCATAGGTATTGCATGTTGCTGATTTCATTTCCATTTATGCTATTTGGCTCCCAAAAAAATTGGGTGATGCCATATTCCATTATGTGACATCTGACATGACAACTGACATGACAGCTGACATGTCATATTTTAACCCAAAAAAATTGGGTGATGCCATCTTCCATTATGTGACATCTGACATGGCAGCTGACATGTCATATTTTAACCTAAAAAATTAATTACCAATTTTTTTATTGTTAATGCTAATTTTAATTTAATGTTAATATTAATTTTAATGTTAAAATTAATGTTAATTAATGTTAATGTTAATGTTAATATTAATATTCATATTAATTTGATATTAATATTCATTTTAATATTAATGTTAATGCTAATTTTAATCTAATGTTAATATTAATTTTAATTTTAATGTTAAAGTTAATATTAATGTCAATGTTAATTTTAATATTAATATTTATGTTAATTTGATATTAATATAATATTAATATTATTATTAATTTTAATATTAACTTTAATGTTTAATGTTTAATTTTGTCATGTCAGCTGTCATGTCATCAACCATGTCATATACTACATAATGGAGATGGTATCATCAAAATTTTTTTTTTTTGGAGCCAAATAGTATTTTTGTTTCATTTCCATTGTTTTGCGAACATATGGTATATATTTCAAGTGTGATTGTCACTGTCAGTATCTTGAGTTACATGTCATTGATATATAGCTCTTGTACCTGCAGACATGATAGGTTGCTGATTTGCTGTTTCATGAGAAAATTGAGAAATTTTAAGATCTGTGTATTTGAAATCGGTTCCCTTGTCAATAATTTTCCAGCCCTATATGTGCAGGTTACGTGTCAGTATACATTTTTTTTTTATATGTGCAGGTTACGTGTCAGTATACATAGATACAAAGTGGAACTGATTTCAAATACATTTCTTTAATTACATAGTTATTACCGAAATATGTACATACTGACACGTAGCCTGCACATATGTAGATCCTTGCCTGTAATAGCAAAGAAAGTTCGAGCTCTCTAGCCTAGTGTATTAGAACAGGCATTCGGAGGGACCAGCAAGATTCGAGCCTCCCAATTGTGTGTGTGGAATTTCAAAAAATAGCAAAAAAAATGCAGGCTACGTGTCGCTTGATCTCTCTAATTAAATAAAATAATAGTGAAAGATACTAGTAATAACTATCTAAATCTTTACATACGTAGATCCTTGCCTGTAGGAGTATGTCATTTGGAGCAGATACTGCCATGTTAGCAAATCAAATAAATGACCGAAACAGTATATATACCTAAAACAAAAATATACAAGTAAGACTACAACAAAAGAAAACACAGTTAAAATCATCCGTAACAAAGTCAATAAGAACTCACAATAAGAGTCAAGGTGGGGTTACTGTCGATTCAAAGTAGGGGTATCCTATCAAAGATTAAAAAAATTAATTAAAAGCTCGCGAGAATACCTTGATTTAACTTTTCTCCCTTTTTTTTTTGCTCAGTTTTTTTTTCCAAGGTATTTTATTGCTAAAGTCGATAGTTCAGGTATATATTGAAGTTCAATTAATCTTTCTTTTTGTTTTGTTTGAGCTAATTGTTTTCGAATGGATCTTCTTCTATTTGCCCAATATTAGCAGAGAAAAGAGGGAGAGGTTAAATGAAGGTAGATATATAGTTTAGTTTCTAAGTTTCTGTTAACTTACTTACTAGTTAATGGATAAAAAAGGTTAACATGCATAAAGTGTTGATCAAGATATGTTAACAACATAGGTATGCATGAACACGTACTCACTGCATTTGGACAACCACACCAGCTGCATGACCCTAACAGCATCACCTAGCTATATCACCTAGCTATAATTAATGGCTTCTTGCCAAAATAAACCCTTTCTTTCCGAAGTAAAGATTTAGATAGTTAATACAGTATCTTTCACTATTATTTTATTAATTAGAGAGATCAAGAAATCACCTACAAAAATATAAAAAGAAATGTCAAGAGAGCCTCAAAAAATAATAACCAACTATACCTTAAATTTGTCTTACCTCAACTATACCTTAAATTTGTCTTACCTCTAATGTGAACAAGCGTGCAAAATTAATTATTCGAAAATGAAATTTGGCCTGTCCTTCGACGTGTCTGCCACTTGATCGTGCCTACGTGGGAGCAGCCCATTGCCCCCGTTAGCACCGGGATCCACCTCTTAAATACGGGTCAGGAAACAATGGATGGCCGCCACACGGCCAATGGTGGTCACGCCGCAAAGGGCGGACAAATAGCAGCGTCCTTAATTATTCTATGCTTTTAGTCTTTAATCAAGTAACCATGATGGATATTCAAGGATGGATATAGTATTTTTTTTCCAGCACGTGCCGGTTCAGTTAAATCTATGTCCCTCCACAAAAGTTTTTAACTGGTCGTCATATCATTTCGGACTCTTCGTGTGGATTTTGTCCGCACTGGCTTTGTCATCATTGTTCCGCACGCACACCTCGCGCACTCCATGCGCTCCAGAGCTCTACGAGACAGCCGTGACGTCTTTCGACGCCTGCAAATTAACGTCTCGCTTCGCCCACGATGCCGAAGGTGCCTCCGACGTCTTCACGATGCCTACGACAGCCGATGCCATTCAGCCACCCGTTCTACGCGCACGTCGACGTCCTTACGACGTCTTCTCGATGTCCTTACGGCGCTGCACGATGAGCTGCATAGTTGGCCATTGTTTATAACGTGGTAGAATGGTGCCGGTCCTCGACCGTCCGCGCGGCTCCCTATCGTTGAGTTTTCATGCACGGACGTTCCATTCTAGTCCACGCCAGCTCAGATCGTGGCCATTTTTCGCCACTCCTCCAACGTTATCGATACCTCACATCGCACAGGCCAGGCTCATCATCGTCCGAAGGATGGATATAGTAATATTGATGTAACTTGCTTAAAAACCTCCACTACAATTTCCTTTTCTTATATATATATATAATATATATATATATATGCCAATGACCTCTTGCCTAGGGTAATGGTGAGGCATACAGCCCGAGTAGTTAGGAGTTCGAATTCCAGTAAGAACGATTTCAAAAACTAATTACTATTTCCTATATATATATATATATATATATATATATAATATATATATATATATATAGGAAGCAGATGAAAAGTCCGCCTTAGAAAACCCCCTAAAAACTCCCCTCACTCTAATCCGTAATTTAATGTTATATTAATATTAATGTAATATTAACATTAAATACTAAATTAACATTAACTTAACATTAAAATTAATATTAACATTAACATTAACATTAACATTAATATTAATATTAATATTAATATTAATGTTAACATTAACATTAATATTAAAAAAATATTAATATTAACATTAACATTAATATTAACATTAACATTAATTTTACATTATTAACATTAATATTACGAATTAGAGTGAGGGAGGTTTTTAGGGGGTTTTCTAAGGGGGGGCTTTTGATCTCTCTCTCTCTCTCTATATATGGAGCGGATCAAAAGTTCTCCATTAGAAAACCCCCTAAAACCCCTTCACTCTCAGCCGTCCATTTAATGTTAATATTAATGTTAATATTAATGTTAATATTAATTTTTATTTTTATTTTTTATTAATGTTAATTTTAATGTTAATATTAATTTTAATGTTAACTTTAATGTTAATTTTAGTATTTAATGTTAATATTAACATTAACATTAATATTAACATTAAATGGACGGCTGAGAGTGAGGAGTTTTCTAAGGAGGACTTTTGATACACTTCCATATATATATATATATATATATATATATATATATATATATATGTATGCGCTTTTGTAGGTATCCTTGTAAATAAAGTAACATAAAATTTTATAGAGAGGGATATATTTTCTCTAAATGGCGTGTAGGGGGATGAATTTGAGGGAATTGTGTTGGGGGGGGTCCGGGCGCCAACTCAACTGGAGCCCAATATTGGGCTCCAGTTCAACTGGAGCCCCATTCCTCCGGGCGCCAGTTGAACTGGAGCCCAATGTTGGGCTCCAGTTGAGTTGGAGCCCCACTCCTTCTCCCGCTCATTCACGTGGAGACCCCCTCCACCCCTCCACCCCAATGTTGGGCTCCAGTTGAGTTGGAGCCCCACTCCTTCTCCCGCTCATTACGTAAGAGACGGAGTCGCCACCCTCATGTACAAGTACAACATGTACAAGAGGAGGAGGAGGAGGACGAAGAGGAGGAGGAGGAGGAGAGGAGGAGAGGAGGGAGAGGAAGAGGAGGACTCATCTTCTTACCAGCAGGGAAGGGCTTCCTACCAGGGTGGAAGATCGTCTTCCTACCATCCTGGAGAGGTGACTTCCTACCAGGGTGGAAGGTCATCTTCTTACCAGGAGGAGAGGGGACTTCCTACCAGGGTGGAAGGTCGTCATCCTACCATCCTGGAGAATGGACGTACTCGACCCCATCTGCACCGTTGCCTACCCAAGTCACACAAGAGCAGCCAGAAGAGGCGCCAGAAGAGGCTGAGCCACGCAATCCACATAATTTGAGGACGGGGAGACGTAGGAGTATTTTTCGGTGGATAACACATGGGCGTAGTTAAATTTATTTTACGATAATATTGTGTTCTCACTTGTTTCTTATGCTACATGTATAAATAGTCAAAATAATGACCGTTGCAAATGTTGCCGTTACAAATATGACCGTTGCAAATGACCGTTGCAGATGTCACATTTAAAAAAAAAAAATATGGAAAAGAAAAAGAAAAAGAAAAGAAAAAGAAAAAATAAAGAAAAGAAAAAATCCTTCAACAGAAGGGGTGGAGGGGGTCTTCACGTGAATGAGCGGAGAAGGAGTGGGGCTCCCTCAACTGGAGCCCAACATTGGGCTCCAGTTCAACTGGGGCCCGGGGAATGGGGCTCCAGTTGAACTGGAGCCCAATATTGGACTCCAGTTGAGTTGGCGCCCGGACCACCCCAACACAATTCCTTCAAATTTATCCCCCTACACGCCATTTAGAGAAAATATATCCCTCTCTATAAAATTTTCTGATAAAGTAATTCATTCTCATTTCTAGCAAGAATAGGCGTTTTGTGTGTGTGTTGTGTGTGTGTGTGTGTGTGTGTGTAGTGAGGCATATGGATTTGACTGTATGAAAGCTTGATACAGATAATATTTATGTAATCACAAGCCATAGCAAAGATTGAGAAGAAGTTCCACAGAGTGTTATTAGCTCATGATGATTAAGAATATTAGTGCTTATAATCTTACTTTTGTAAAGCTACATCATAAAGAAACGGAGAGTCTGAAGAAAAGGAAAAATACCTCAAGGCCCCAGCCGGAGCTCGAGGTCTATCTCCGTCTGCTCGATCCTCTCCGTTTCGTCCTGCTGAAAACCGACTCCACGGGGCGCCCGATCGCAGTCCGGACCGGTCGACGGTCTCCCAATGAACAGAGGAAGCTGCCTAGGGCGCCCTTCTCGGTCCCTAGAACCGGGGCAGGAGGAGGGCTGATCGAACGATAGACCTCTCGCCGCTGGCGGCATGTACGACGATGACGACGACGACGTGGGGAAGTGGGAATGGTGCCCGGAGGGTTGTTTGGTTCTGTCACGATCCTTCCGGTGGATGTTCATGTGTCCCCCGAGGGCTTGCGCGTTGGAGAAGCCCCTCTTGCAGAAGGTGCACTCGTAGGACCGGGCGCCGCGGTCGCGGCGGCGCTGTTGCGGTGATGATGATGCTTGGGCTAGCACTGCCTTGCTCTCGGGACGATGATGTGGCCGGATCCGCCTCTGATTCAGCTGGGGGTTGATCGGCCTCCATTGGCTGCAGCTGCATGCACAACAAGGGAGAGAGAGACAATAGAGAGAGAGAGAGAGAGAGAGTCACTTCTAGGAATGAATAGGATCTGCTCTAATTATTCACTAGCATATGTGCACGTGCCTTGCACGTATTTTAACATTTTTTAATTAGTTTAGGAAGATTCTTTAGGAAAACTAAAGGGTAGTCTTCCTAATTACTACGTTGTCCTTATTAAAATTAATGAACTATTTTTAATTAGTATAAGTATGTAAAGGTATTTTTGGAATTCAAAAGTTTCACCATCTAAGTTTTTCTATTATATAGTAGAATAGATTACTAGCATGATAATCAGTGTCTCTCCAAAACATTCATTTTATGTGACAGTTGAGGTAGCATCTACAACACAACAAAACAGTAGGCATAACAAAATTTAAAATTAAAATTAAAATTAAAATAAAATTAATATTAACATTAATACTAATGTTAAATTAAACATATGAAAGGAAAAGGAAAAGAAAATATCAGAATATGAACGTGTTGATTACAAAAGACTAAGGGTCTGCTTCTTGCGTCCGAGCTCTCTAGCCTAGTGGTATTAAAGTGGACATCCGAGAGGCCGGCAAGGTTCGAGCCCTCCCAGTTGTGTGTGGTGAGATTTAAAAAAAAGAAAAGAAAAGAAAAGGGGTCTGCTTGGCAATTGTAGAATAGCCGTTATGAAGTATTTTAGAGTACCGGTTATAAGGGGTGTTCGATTTTGGGTGGTTTTTAAGTAACGACTTTTAAATCGGTCCCTAACAGCGGTTCTGAAAGTTTTTTACACGAATAAAATTAAATTGGGAAGGGTATCAGTAGTTATAAGTATATTTTTTGGCGAGCATTAAATAGAATAAAATAATAAAATTTCTCAAAATTTATCGATTTAGGATGTATAAAGCCACCCAAAATTACATTACACCAATTTTGAGAGATTTTTGAGCCGACCAAAACCAACGCCTCAAAAAATTAACAAGTAGAGGTTTTCACAAACGGTCGGTTCAAAAAATACTCCAAAACCGGTAAAAATATCGTTACCATACAGACCCTAAAGATAGAAAAGAAAAGAAAAGAAAAGAAAAGAGGAGAGAAGAAAAGTTTATGGTTTAATTGTAATAACTACCTATGTTTTACAGTTATTACACGGACCACCCATACTTTGAAACTAATTACATGGACCCCCTAAACTTTTTATTTTCTATAGAAACTAAAAGCACTGACCACCCCTTTGGTTAATAAAATTTATAAAGAAAACGGTTGGCCAGTGTAATTATTTTCGAAACAAGGATAGTCCTTGTAATACTCATGAAACATAGAAATGATCAATGTAATTAACACAAAGTTTATTTGTCAATTGAGGACTATATAAAAGAAAATTGTTTGACGAAGCGCAACATTAAACATATTCAAAGGTGGTCCTACATAAGCAACATGTTCTACATGTTCTACAATGTGATCAAACACAACATACATCAAAGATAGAGCCGTTTTTTTTAACATGTACAAAGTGTTCGATCGTACAGGATCCTTAAAATTGGAAGACCCTAAATTTTTTAACTTTCGTATATATTACTATGTAAAATATCCGATTTTAGATCTAGGTCTACATATTTTTTTTAAGAAAATGACAGTAAATGTCAAAAAATATTTTTTTTCTAGAGTGGTTGTAGCATTTTTGTAATATTTGTACAATATAAAATACTATTTCAGCTATCATTCAACTTTGAAGATACAGGCAACCATGTTTTATCTATTAAAGTCTTGTACGTTTAAGGTTATAAACTCTACCAAAAATTGAAATTTATGGAGATTTTAGAAAAATATTGATTTGGGAGAGATCCAAAGATGGACTTTATGTATATTTATAATTAGGCTAATATATGCTTGACATTATACTTCTAAAAAAACACATCGCTATAGTTCGATGATACTTTGGTGTTCTGATCTGGTCATTGTGTATATAATATTAATGAGAAATATATTGCTGTGTAGCTAGACATTGTGGCCACTTAGTGATTGGCACTTTGTGGAGTACAGCAATCCCATGGGTGTGAGATCCCCAATGATCATATGAAAGTGACCGCCACCGGCTCTTTTCGCTTATATAACATGCTGCAAATTACATTAATTTTGTTGCAGCAATGCATGCACACAACTCCTGTCTTCTTGAAAGCTCAATCCACTTTATTATCATCCACTAACCCTTGAATAATAGAGATGCATGTATGAACTGATCCACGATTAAGCATTTATATATAATTTAATTATAATTAACCTAGAAATCTTAGAGGAGAGGACAAATTGATGCAGTTATATATTACATAAAAAGGTGCTTAAATAATAATTTACATTGTTCATCGTTATCTCTAAGGTTCATTCTTTAAAAGGCGATGGATACAAGTTTACTTTTTAAAACTTTTTGAGTACCATAAGTAAAAGTATCATAAGTAAACTCTTTCCATGAAAGACCTCTCATCTATGTTAACCTAAACGGCTTGTTGTACTCTCGAGTAGGTTTAGCATTCGGTCGGTTCGGTTTAAAAACCGAACCAATTTTGAAAATATCGAACAAAATTAAACTTATTTCAAAACCGACCGAACCTATTAAATTTTGGTACAGTTTTGTTATTTTGTTTGGATTGGACTTTTCTTGGCTAGCTGTAACTTTTGCCAAAATTAACCCAAAAAAATCAAGTACATTAAAAAAAAGACTATATATCTTTATTCCTAATTTAGCAAACAAAAATCTAAAAACTCAACACATAAAAATATAAAATATATTATAGAATGATTGTTACTGGTTTAACTAAACTTAGGTTGAAATTAGAATATAGGAATTTTTTTTTTTTTGACTACATTCGAAGATTTTGAAACAAAACTACTATCTTTAACTGGAAATAAATTAAAAATAAAGTTGGGATGGATGAGAGGATAAATCTTAAATTTATAACAATAGGATAAATAATGCCAATGGTTAAAAAAAACCCATCAGGAGTGGTGTAGCTAAATAATCCTATATATCTCCGAGAGGTTGGTCAGAACCGATACTCTAAAAATACCTCATAACTGCTATACCTATAATTGCCAACCAGACCCTAAGCATTGACGAATAAGTCCAATTTCATGATCAATCATTATATAATTCGTCAAATTAAATGAACAAGACAAATTGCACGACATAGTTTATCATACAATGTAACCAATTATTTGCATACATATCTACAATATAGTCGTTTCGGTTTCTGTAATATATTTTGATAATGCCTATACTTCGACTAGGCTATATATGCCACCAATCAAGAATATGATGGAGGTTGGATGTAGGGGTGAAACTCGGGTGGGCTAAATCCGAGCCCGATTGGATAAACCCGTTAATGGGTTGGATTAGGGTTGAAGATACTCGGGTTTGGACTCGGACTTGGGTTAAAGTATTTCAACCCGATCAAAAATCGGGTTGGGCTCGGGTTCATGTTTCGGGTTACCCGAAGAAACCCGAAACCCGACTTACATATAATTTATATATATATTGTTTCATACTTCTTAAATAAAAAGTTAAATCCTAAAATTTTTCACACAAACTTTTCAACTCCTTATCCTAAATCTTATTTAAGTTTGTATTTTGTAATGATCAAGACTTGATTGCTATTTGATTGTGTTTAATATTACTTTTGTCTAAAATTATTTCAAATATTATATTAGTGCCCGATGAACCCGACCCAACCCGATCCTCCGGGCTTGGTCTTGGGCCTCAAATTTTGAACCCGAGGTCGGGCCGGGCTTGGGCTCGGACTAGTCTTATGATTCATCGGATTGGACTCGGGTTGACTTCAAGCCCGACCCAACCCGCCCGAGTTGCACCCCTAGTTGGATGCTTCCACTGATGTGTATCTTAACTTTGTTCACTGACACTCAGGAGTACAGCTGCCTAGTTTGATCCTATGTGAAGGTAGAGAGAGAAGAATACAAAATCTATTTATATCACTATTGTGGTAATCGTAAAAACCATGATGATGATAACATCTCATGTGATCCCTCTTATTTGCTTGGATACTATGGGCATCATGAGAGTTTGGCATTATTTAGCGAATCCAATTTTTTTTTGTGTTATCAGTTTTCGAAGGATTAAATGCTAAGTGACTTGTGTTCAACTAGAAAGTGCGACGAACATTGTTCGATGATTGGAGAAGTTCGAAAGGAGTCAAAATAGCAAAAAGGGCTCGAAAGTACCAATACTCAGCAACAACAACTATTACTACAACACTACTATATTGTCGGTATACCAGAAAATGACATTTATTTCAGCAACTTTTTGGTTGGGAGATATCCATATTAAGCCTGACGTTGTCGTTCGGTCATGTATCAATGTGCGGGTAAATTTTAAGGATTGTTTTTTTCAACGGTGTAAATTTCTCCTGACTTAAGATCGTGATAACTATTAGAATTTTTCTAACCCTAATCTGAAGAGCTTGAAGGAAAAAAAAAAGCTGGCTTTGCTTGTAAAGAAATTGGAAGCCTTAACAAAATCTAGAGAGATCGCAGTGAGACGGTTTCATGATACGGTATTGTTGGTCAAACTAGATCTTGTAATTTTTTTTTCGTTATTCAATAAAGTTTTCTTCTCTTGTCCAATCTTGGTTGAACCATGTTGGATTTATGTGTTTGTGCTTTTGTGTGCTATTTATTCAGTACTTGTGCTTTGTTATTTGGTATAAAGTAAAGTCTCCATTAATATTTCTTAGATCTTAATAATTGGTATGAGAGTGTAAGGCAACTACAAGGATTTTAGATTCAACTATCTGGATAATCAGTAGATGACTACATTGGTCCGAACTCCCTATCTTCTTGTATCTTAAATTGTGAGATCATTGGTTCGTAATGATCCATGGAAGAACACCAAATTCGAGGTGGAGTAGTTAACGGTAAGGATAATTTTTTTAATGTGATCCTCGTCAAAGAAGGATTGCATAAGCTCCTTACTGGTAAGGAAAAGAAACTTGTTGACATGAAGGAGGACGCATGAAACGATATGGGACCACAAGGTTGAATGCAAGTTATATTGTATATGAAAATTATTGTGAAATAAGCTGTATCTCAAAAACCAACTATACAGTATCATCCATAAAGAAATGACTTGGATTTTGCACCACCAGAACAACTTTAATAGGGTTGTCAACTATCTTTGGTGTTTTATTATAAAGTTAGAGGAGAACCAGCAAATGCTATTGCACCTATATTCTCTTTTGGGTTCATATGGCCATTTGGTGACAATCCTTTATGAGAAGGAGCTACTCTTAAGATAGAAGATGTTACAATGACACTTCTCAATAAAGAAACTATGAGAAGGTCTCAACATGATTGATTACAAGTGAAAAGAGAGGTGTCGAAGAATAAAGATGGAGACAATAGTATATATGGAACATCAAGATGACAAAATTTGTTAGCATAGTATAAGTGTTGAGAATCAATAAGGGACTTTTAGTCCCACATCGGAATATGTTATATGTAGAGGAGCTAGACTCCCTATAAGTAGTGAAGTAGTCCATCAATAATATCATTCAACCATTATTTTCTACATGGTATCAGAGCCATAACTCTCTCTCTCTCTCTCTCTCCACAAAAAAAAAAAAAATTTAGCCGACCCCCCACCCCCCGGAGCAGCAAGCCCGCCCCCCCCCCCACCCCCCGACCCCCCCCCCCTCGACCCCCCCCCCCCCCCCCGGAGCCGCAGCGCCCCCCCCTTCCCCCCCCCCCCCGACCAGCACCCTTCCCCCCTCCCGCCCCTCTCCAGCACCTCCCCCCCCGCTCTAGCACCCTCCCGCCCTCTCCTCCCTCTCCCTCTCCTGATGGAAACCCTAGCCCTAGCAGCCCCATCCAAACCCTAACCCTAACCATAGCCGTCTTTATACAAAAAAAAAAAAACGGCGTATTTCGAAGACAGTCGAGATGTCAAATACTTTATTTGCACCGACTTCCTAGATTGCGCCTTTTGGAACTAACAAATGTTTATTTTGTTATTCCTCCTTCACATCAGGATCTATACAGAGACTGATCATGTCTTCTCTGGTGTCCTGACATGTTCACTTTACATGCGCGTGCCGGTGCTGGCCAAGTTAGTAGCGCGTTCGTAAAGTCTCTGTCGTCGAAGAAGACGACGTAGCCGACGAAGACGGAGAAGACGACGTTGGGGAAGTTGCCGACTCCGACGTCGAAGAAGTCGAAGAAGACGACGAATAGGGCATGGATTCGATCAGTGGCAAACTGACGGCCGAAGAGATGAAGGCCTTGGTTGATGATATCTTATCAAAGAGATTAACCGAGGCAACCCCACATGCGATCCATACTGATGTGGATCCGTCACCTTACAAAATGAGGAAATTGGAGAAGCTGGAGACGAAGTTGGAAGGAACGTCTAACTACTTGAAGTGGTCGCGGCAGGCGATGCGGACGCTGAAGGGACGTGGCTTGGTTGGCTATGTCACTGGCCAAGCCAAGGCACCAGCCGATCACTCCGCAATGGAGTTTGCTGTTTGGGAGATTGTCAACAACGTAGTGGCTGGGTGGTTGACTGCCTCATTAACCGACCAGGTGTCGGGCAATGTCGAGGCAATGGAGGCTGCTGCTGATATATGGCGGACTCTAAAAGATATGTACTCCGGCTCCGGCAACCCTATGTGAGTCTTTCAACTACAAGATGAACTCGATAGGGTGGCCCAAGACGATCGTACCATCTCTGAGTACGCAGCCCTGTTGAAGAAGTACTGGTCTGATCTAGATCATTATGATCCTCTTGGGATGGAAGATGCACAAGTCGAACCGGCATTCGCGAAGTACTTTCAGACGTTCCTGGCTTATATTTCGCGGCAGCGTATAATGAAATTCCTGAAGGGACTACACCCTGTATTTGAGCAGAGACGGAATATCCTCCTATCCCAATCCACGCTTCCGACCTTGGAAGAAGCTATAGCCGTCATGACACAGGAAGAAGCTCGACTGAAGTTGATGCCCAACAAGGGATCCTACCAGGGGGAGCGAGCCGAGGTTGAAAAGTCTGCCCTTGCTGCCTTCAATCAACCTCCATCTGTTGGTGGTGTTTGCCACAATTGTGGTGACTCCGGACATTACATCCGATTTTGTCCAAAATCCTTGCGAAATAAGTCTACTGATCGAGGACGGGGTCGTGGCGGCCGACGGGGTAATAGAGGAGGATATGCTGATAGACGGGGAGGACACAAAGCGAATCTGGTGGAGGAAGGGGGAGAGAATCTACTGGCTGAAATAACCCCGCTTGAGAGGGAGTTCCTTGAGAAGTTGCGAGGCACAAAGCTGGTTTCGGCCGACAGTCCTGGGGCGTCTTCGACCTCGGGAGATCACATCACTTACTTTGCCCAAACCGGCACCGGTGATTCTGCACGTGCTCTTGCATCTGTCCATCAGCCAGGATGGATAATGGACTCTGGGGCATCTCGCCATATCACAGGATCCCGTGGTGAGTTTTAGGACTATACTCAGCTACCATTGCCGGAGAGTATTCAGACCGCTGATGGTACATCCAGACCTGTAGTGGGTACAGGCACTGTCGCATGCACCCCTTCCATTACTCTAACCAATGTCTTACATGCTCCATCTTTTCCTGTCAATCTTTTATCCATTAGTGCCATTATACTTGATCTTAACTGTACTGTTTTCTTTGACATTCCTAAGGTGACTTTTCAGAAGAAGGGGACAGAACGACGACTTGGGACTGGCACATGGCATAAGGGGCTGTGGTATTTAGACAGGACTGGACTGGACAACGCATTGGCATCCTTGGTAGTAGACGCACCACCAGAAGCTTCCTGTCGCAGTGTTGAAGCCGACTTGCTACTCCACCACCAGCGTGTCGGTCATTCCTCTTTTCAAGTTATTAGTCGAATGTATCCGTCCTTATATCAAAGGGCTGATAAAGAGAAGTTATTTTGTGATGCTTGTGAGTTGGAAAAACATACCAGAAGCTCGTATGTAAGCTCGGGGAATAGGAGTTCAGCTGCTTTTGACATGATACATTCGGACGTATGGGGCCCTTGTCCTACAACCGGAATTAACGATTTTCAATGGTTCGTCACCTTCATTGACTGTTATACCCGCGTGACATGGGTCTACCTTATGAAGAATAAAAGTGACGTCCTTGAGGCTTTTCGGGACTTTTATCGCCGGGTGGAAACACAATATGGCGGTAAAATTAAGTGTTTCCGGTCTGACAATGGGACGGAGTATACTAATAAGCAGGTTGCTGAGTATTTTTCCACCCATGGAATACTACATCAAACTTCATGTGCTTATACTCCGGCACAAAATGGTGTGGCTGAACGAAAGAACAGACACCTGCTGGAAGTCGCACGGACGATGATGCTGGCTATGAATGTCCCGAAGCACTTATGGGGGCAGGCTATTTTGACGGCCTCGTATCTCATCAACAGAATGCCGTCTCAAGTATTGGACTGGAAGACACCATTGGAGATGCTTACTGGGGCAACTACATACACTGTTCCACCAAAAATTTTTGGATGTGTGTGCTTTGTCCAAGATAATAGGCCCGGCGTTGGCAAACTGGATCATAGAGCAGTTAAATGTGTCTTTGTCGGTTACACGGCGACTCAGAAGGGATATGCCTGTTGGAGTCCAGTCGAGCGGAAGATGTTTGTCAGCATGGACGTTACATTCAGAGAACTCGAACCATACTATGGTTCAGATGAAGGTTCAGCATTTGGTGACACATCTAACACAGGTGGTGTTCGATGTGAAGGGAAGATAATAAGCCCAAATGTGGTCGTCGGATCGGTTCCGTGTTCGGTTGTAGAAAACTGGACGAAAGGGGGAGAGCACAGTGACTCAGATACATATGAAGAAGAAGAAGATACATATGTTACGCAGGGGGAGCAACAGACAAGGGAAAATGAGCTCCAAGTCTACAGAAGGAGACAACAGAAGTCCAGTACTGTGCCTATGCCGTGCCCTGTGCCTACTGTACCAAGTTCCTCGTCTACTCCTGCTCCAACTCCTGAAGATGTTGCCCCCGTACTGAATCACTCGGATTCTGATGCGATCTCTCCGACTCGGATGGTATGATCTCTCCACCACCTATTGCTCCCTTAAGGAGATCTTCTCGCATCAATGCGGGTAAGGCTCCTGCTCGTTTTGATGATTACGAACATGACATTGCCAACTTCTTGTCTTATTCTAACCTTTCTTCGAATTATCGAGCCTTCATTGCATCGTTAGACTCTACTTCGTTGCCCAAGTGTTGGCAGGAAGCAAAGAAAGATCCAAGGTGGAATGCTGCAATGATGGAAGAACTTGGGGCACTGGAAAAAAATAAGACATGGGAGCTGGTTCCATTACCCAAAGGGAAGAAAGCTGTGGGATGCAAATGGGTGTACACAGTGAAAGAGACGCCAGAAGGAAAGGTCGAGCGATACAAGGCGAGGTTGGTTGCAAAAGGATTTACACAGTCATATGGCATAGACTATGATGAGACGTTTGCCCCAGTAGCAAAAATGAGCACCGTGAGAACTCTGATCTCCATTGCAGCGAACTATGGGTGGAAGCTGTACCAGCTGGATGTGAAGAATGCCTTTCTTCATGGGGACCTACAAGAAGAAGTATACATGGAGCTTCCGCCAGGATGCTACGCGACGGAATCAAACGGAGGGACGTCGCAAGGAAAGGTGTGTAAACTGAAGAAGTCGCTATACGGGCTCAAGCAATCTCCTCGAGCCTGGTTTGACAGATTCAGAAAGGCTGTTACAGGCATGGGATACCGTCAAACAAATGCAGATCATACGGTCTTCCTCCAGCATGTAAGAGGCCACATCACTATACTTGCTGTATATGTGGATGATATAGTGATCACAGGTGATGATGAAGTCGAGATCACTAAGCTGAAGTCAAAACTCGCGAAGGAGTTTGAGATGAAGGATTTAGGAGCGATGAGGTACTTTCTAGGTATCGAGGTGTGTAAAGGCGAACAAGGAATTGTTCTCTCACAGAGAAAATACGCACTAGATCTGCTGAAGGAGACAGGGATGCTGGGATGCAAAGCAGCAGTCACTCCAATTGACCATAAGTGCAAGTTGGGAGCAGAAGCAGGAGAGCCAGTTGATCGTGAAAGATATCAATGACTTGTAGGAAGATTGATTTATCTGGGGCACACTCGCCCTGATATCTCATTTGCGGTGAGTGTAGTGAGTCGCTACATGCATGATCCAAGAAAGGGTCATATGGAAGCAGTATTTCAGATCTTGAGATATCTGAAAGGAACGCCGGGAAAGGGGCTATGGTTCAAGAAGAATGGATGTATAGAAGTTGAGGGATACTGTGATGCAGACTGGGCGAGCTGCATAGACGACAGAAGGTCTACCACGGGATACTGTGTTTTTGTAGGAGGAAATCTGGTCTCATGGAGAAGCAAAAAACAGTCAGTGGTAGCACGGTCGACAGCTGAAGCAGAATACAGAGCAATGGCTCTGGGAGTGTCAGAGTTGCTGTGGGTGAAAGCATTGCTGACAGAGTTGCAGCTGGATAAGGGAGCACCATTGCGTCTTCTGAGCGATAGTCAAGCTGCAATAAGTATAGCTAACAATCCAGTTCAGCACGACAGAACGAAGCACATCGAGATTGATCGATTCTTCATCAAGGAGAAGCTGGAACAAGGGATACTGAAGATTGACCATGTCCGCTCAGAAGAACAAGTTGCAGACTGTCTGACTAAGGGTCTTAGTTCATTAAGTCTGTCAAAGCTATGTAACAAGATGGGGATGATCAATATCTATCGCCCATCTTGAGGGGGAGTGTTGAGAATCAATAAGGGACTTTTAGTCCCACATCGGAATATGTTATATGTAAAGGAGCTAGACTCCCTATAAGTAGTGAAGTAGTCCATCAATAAAATCATTCAACCATTATTTTCTACAATAAGTCAACTTAGGATTGTATGTCATCCCGTCCCAAGGACTTGACTATCGAATTTCGA
>JANAVB010015800.1:4501378-4567611 GCA_029216955.1 Iris pallida
ATATATATATATATATATATATATATATATATATATATATATATATATATATATTTATATATATATATATATATAAATATATATTGGGAAAACCGTTACCTTTATTGATTAAAAAAGAGGGTAATGAGTACATCCGACATCTACGGTAACACAGAAATAAAACAGAGCAAAGAACAAAAATTAACCCCATGCCCACTGCGGGATAGCCGGAAGATGACGACAACCCGAAAGCGACTTCCGAAACTGTCGCTTCACCTCCCGAACCAAGAAATCAGAACCAGCACTGCGCCCCTCATAGCGCTGTTTGTTCCGATTTTTCCAAAGCACCCAAATAATCGCACCGGCCAAGGATCTCCGATGATGACTGCCGGGTCCACGCCACCATCTAAGTAGGAAAGCCAAAAAATTATGGTGCATCCTCGCCTTGAAAAAACTCCGGAAGACAGACCATACCTCCATAGCAATATCCCCCTGATAGAAAATATGCTGAAGAGTCTCCACCTGCCCATCCTGACAGCAATGACATCTTAAGATGCCAAATGAAAACCAATCTTTTGAATGTTGTCATCAGTGGGAAGCCGGTTATGGCACACCCGCCATAAAAGAATGCTCCACTTCGCCGGAATACATTTGCCCCAAATATGAGAGAAAAGGGGAGAAGTAGGATGGTGAGTCCGACATACCCTCCATGCCGCTGCCAGAGAGAAAGAGCCATGCCGATCACCCCAAGCAAGTGAATCAGGCACCGAAGTGCAATTCAGATTGGCCGTAGTGATACGACGTCCTGCCTCTTCCCCAAAATGCTCCGAGATCAACTGTAAATTCCAGCCCTCCGCCGACCAAAATGATCGAATATCAGGACCTCCATTGTCTGAGTTCCTCGCCCGAGAATCTCGGATCTTTCTTCCCCTTTCTGAAAGAACCCTCACTATCACCGGTCGATGAGGATGGAAAACCCCCCTCCCAGCCAATCTGGCCGACCTTCGGAGCTCCCCCGTGCCACCACCCGCCGCACCCCTCCCCCGGGGGTTCGTCCGACGCTGTGAAGTAGCCGCCTGTACTACGCCCGGCCCCCTGGATCCGTGGACAGGTCCGCCACCCCATGATCAATCCCCTGCGACCGTCTCTCCGCTCCACGCCTGGCCCCAGTGACCATACCAACGGCCGTCGGATTATCAACACGACCCAGCCGAGGACTTCCCGGAATCTATGCCTCACACCTAGCTGAACCCGCTCCACGTCCAAGTCTAAAATAAATATGAGGCTCCGCCAATTTCCTCCCCCGCAAAATCCGTCGCCAAATGGGAGAGCACTTGGACGTCTTGAAAGCTTCACAAGGATGACGCTTCCGAAAATATTTCGATTTAAGGAAGTCCACCCACAGGCCCCTCCCAACACGCAACTTCCACCATAATTTCATAGAAAAGGCATCCAAAATATCCTTCAGACACTTGATCCCCAAACCCCCTTCAGATTTAGTCCGAGTAGCAAGCCGCCACGCTAACCAGCTCCTCTTAGCAACACCATCCTTGCTACCCCAAAAGAAGGCCGCAAACATCCTCTTAATTGTCCTGATAACTGCTTTGGGAGGACAACAAGCTGCCAAAGTATACATTGGGATAGAGCAAAGAACATTTTTGATAAGAACCAGCTTACCCCCAGGAGATAGAATTTTGTTCTGCCATCCCGTCAGCTTCGATCTAATTTTATCAATCAGATCCCTGAATAACCCCACATTCCTTCTCCCACACGTCAAAGGGCAGCCCAGGTAGGTAAGAGGCAAAGTACCGGTACAAAAACCAAACAATAAAGAAATAACCCGAGCACGGCCCTCGGCCAATGGAGCCGCAGTATAAAAGGCAGACTTGGAAAAATTAATCTTCTGACCTGAAACAGCCTCATAACGGAGCAACACCTTCTGAAGAGCACGCAAGCCAGAAATATCCCCCGAATTGAATATAAGAACATCATCCGCGTAGGCCAGGTGTGATATACGCGGTCCCCCAATCGGAGTATGAAAAGAAGATCTCCTATTATAGTCTTGAAGGAGCTTGAGATTCCGAGAGAGCACCTCCGCAGCAATAATGAATAGAGCGGGGGACAAAGGATCCCCTTGCCGGATTCCTCGAGACGCCGGGAAGAAATCTGTAGGAGCTCCATTGAGAAGAACCCCATATCGGATGTCCGCCAAGAGACGATAAATGATATCACAAAAGGCTTCATTAAAGCCAAATCTCCGAAGAACCCGCAAAAGGAATTGCCAATTAACGTGTCATAAGCCTTCTATATGTCAAGTTTGATAGCCACGTTGCCCCCATGATTTGGTTCTCTCATAGATGCCACCATGTCCTGGGCAATAATAATATTATCAACTATCTCCCGCCCTTTAACAAAAGCACTTTGCTCCGGAAAAATAATTTTGGGAAGCAAATCCCGTAACCTGCAAGCAAGAATCTTGGAAATAATCTTGTTACAGAAATTACAAAGGCTAATAGGGCGAAAATCTGAAAGACTCCTGGGGTGCTCGACTTTGGGGATAAGAAACAAGAAAGTATCGGATATAGAAGCCGAAAGACGACCACCCAAGAAAATACGCCAATGGCTTCCTCCACATCAGAAGCGATAATATCCCAACAGTAAGAGAAGAATCTCCCAGAAAACCCATCCGGTCCGGCGCCACTCGACGGGTCCATCCCACGAACAATCTCCCACAATTCCGATCTATCCGGACACCGGACAAGATCAGAATTGTCCTCCGTAGAGATAATGCTAGGAATGACATCGAGGAAGTCATCATCATCGAAAATAGCCTCAGCCCGGAACAACTTAGAAAAGAATGAGGAAGCCTCCACTGCCACCTCCGCATCAGAGACTGTTTCTGTACCATCCGTACGAATAATTTTCTGTATAGCAGCCTTCCTTTGCCTACTCTGGGTGCACGCATGAAAGAATCGAGTATTCTTATCACCTTCCAGGTCCCACTTCAGTCTGGCCTTCTGTTTCCAAAAAGATTCCTCAACCTGAACCTTTTGTTTCAATCTGGCAACAGCCTCCATCCAGTCAGCCCTCCCCCTCTCCGATGGATGAAGTTCATAATCCTCTTCCGCCGCCAATGTAACATCCTCTGCCTGTCTGACCTCCTGAAAAACATCCCCAAAAGTAGCTCTGCTCCAGCCGGCCAGGACCTGACCCGTCGTCCTCAAACGCATGCCCAGACGCTCCAACGCATCATAGTGCCAGCATGATTCCCAAGCCCGGGCAACTACCGTGAGGAAATCAGGGTGAGAAGTCCAAAAGTCAAGGAAACGGAAACCTCGGCACTGAACGGAAGAAACTGGCTGGTTGGATATCAATAGAGGAGCATGATCAGATTCTGTTCGATTAAGATGCTCACAGGATACCTGGACTCCATCCAGCCAGGAGCCCGTCGCTAACAAACGATCGAGGCGGGATCCCTGCCGGTCAACCCCAGATTGACCATTCACCCAAGTAAAAGTGCTCCCTCTGAAGCCAACATCAGATATCCCGGCCGCCAACTGGAAGTCGAAGAAATCCGCCATGGCAAGATTGTCCGGTGGTCGGCCTCCAAATTTCTCGTCTGGAGAAGCAATAATATTGAAGTCCCCGCCCACAGCCCAAGGCAAAACAAAGTCCCTGGCTTGGACGTCCAGCAGGTGCCGCCATAATCTCCTCCTCTCCTGACGTGTTCCTGCACCATGAACAACAGACAACCGTACCGGATCCGAGAAACAGCTCAAAGAAAGCTGTACCGTAATAGCCTGATCACAGGAATCAATGCAGTTGAGCCCAGTACCCGATTTGCTAAAACACCAAATATTACCCTTCTCATTACAACAACTAATATCAAAACCCAACCTCAATTGATAAGAGAGAAGCTTGGAGGATATCACCTTGGGCTCGATAATAGCAAGAACCTGGATAGAGTTGGTCCGACACAAGGACCTGAGACGGCATAATGTTGATCTGTTCGCCGTCCCTCGAACATTCCAAATAAGGAATTTAACCATGGACCCTCTGGGGTCCCGCCTATCCCGGGATGCATGTGATCGAAGGAGGCGATCCGACTGAGGCACCAACGACTTCCTTCGCTTCCCAACCACCTTTTTGAAAGGTACCATCTGCCATCCTTCTTCATGACCCTCCAGAGTAAAATTGGAAGTTCTATCATCTGGCAACGAGACTAACTCATTCCCCGGATAAGGAACATGATCCCGGGTGGAGGAGGAGCCAAGTGCGGGCTCCTCCCACACAACTAAGCTCTGCTCTTCCGTGTCAGAACTATCCGCTAAAACTCCTTGTCCCAACTCTCTATGGATAATAATCGGAAGGTCTGGTAAGGCGATGGGGCAAATAACCCGCTCTGGCCCCGAGTGCCCGTCCATACACGAACTTGGAACGCTGTAACCTCTCTACATGGGCCATCCAGCATCCGACCATAAAGCCAGCTGGCCCGATGATGACTCCCCCACGTGCCAGAATGGCAGAACGGAACTCATGCGATTGTCTTCACTCCTCCTTAAACCAGGCTGCGATAACCCCCTGCTAGGATCACGCCCCTGAACGCGCCGCCAAACCTGCCGTGTCCCCTTCCCCTTCTCATACCTGGATCGACGTCGCCGTCGGCCCCTGCTGACGCCACGACCTCCCTCCGTGCCAACTTCCTTTAGCGAAACGCCAGAGGGAGGATTATCAGAAACGGTTGGCCTTTCTTCTACGTCCACCGTCGACTTCGCCCCCTGTAGCCGACCACACACACTCTCTACATGGCCATGTAAACCGCATGCAACATAGTAAAGTGGAGTCCGCTCGTACACGATCGGCTACGAACGAACGCCATCAGGAAGTTGGAAAAATACCTCATGTTGTAATGGTTTACTGACATCCACTTCAACCAAAACCCTAGCAACACCCGGCCTGGAAAAGGAAGCCGTCGCGCGGTCCGTATATCACCATCGGGACCAAGCCCAGAAGCGATGGAAAGGACCGCATTATTATCAAACATGAAATATGGAAGCCCAGGGAAGGCAACCCATATTGGAACGCGAGGATCCTCTCTCATCGGTGAAAAATCCACCGAAGACCTGAATATCACCATCGGGACCCGTCCAACGAACCAACAGTCCTTGGATCTAAGCCGAAGGAAATCGCTCTCATCATTGGGACGAATGAGGACGTGACGATCGTCAATGGCCTTAATGTCAATCAAACCCCGGAATCCCCTCGAAGCAAAATCCTTCTTAATGGCCTCTACCGGAAGTCTCCGCCTAGCAAATTTTATAATAAGGTCTAGTCCACAAGGCGCTGTGAGAGCCTCCATGTCCGTCGAGGAGAAAATGACCACCTTCCGACCGTCAACATTAATGGCAGGACGGAAGGACACTCTCGACGACCCGCTCACCGTACCCGTCGTCGAAAGTCCCATCGTCGAGCGACCCATCAAAGCTGCATAGTAGCTCACCGGACCAGTCATCCCGCCACCCGCTCCCGTCGCCTGACCCGATTCAGTCGCTGCCGGAGGAACACAACCGCGCCTAGGGGCGGAGCCCACCCAACAGCCCGATCACCCCCGATAGATTCGTCTGCCGCCTGACTCGGCAGAAGCCGAGGTTCGTGGGGGGCGGAGCCCCCCGCCGACAACTGTCGCACGTCGAGGCTTCCAGCCTTTGACATGCCGCTCTGAACAGGGGCCCTCCCGAATCCCGATCTCCTACGGGGGAGTCGTCCGACCCCCTCGGCAGAGGCCGAGGGGCCTCCATCCGCCGCACGCCTAAACTAGCCGCCGCCGGAGATATGCAGATCTGGGCGGAGGCCCCCCCCCCGCTTCCCGATCTCCCCTGGGGGAGGCATCAGATGATGACGCCGGAGCCACCCTCAGCCGAGGCTGAGGGCATATATATACACACACACACGATAGGTATATACTAAATAAATTTAGGTATATTTAGTTAATATATATATTAAGAAAAAAGGCAAATAAATAAAAAATCAGATAAATCGAATAAACCGAACCGATTTAATTCGGTTCGGTTTAATTCGATTATGAGCCAATTCGGTTCGGTTTTGCTTATTCGGTTTTCGGTCTAATTAGATTTTTGGTTATTCGGTTCGGTTTGAACCGAATTAACCGAATGGTCACCCCTGTCCCCTCTCTCCTATGCTGCACATACACAAAAACAACACGACTTGGATATGGACCCGAAATGATTCAAACACAACGCTGATCAAAACTTCATTATTGACAAACCTAGAATCCTAACCTTCAATTTTTCTAACTTTTATGAGCAAAATTAATCTTGTTTCAAAAAATTTTGAAATTCTAATGAAGGATTAGGGTTGCATTGACCAGTGTTTTATTGAAGCAAAAAAAATGAAAAAAAAATGGGAGTTATGTTATTCACTTATGAAGGATTAAGGTTGTTTGGACATATTAAAGACTATAAATTTATTAAAGGCTATAAAGTTATCTTTTTTTTGTACTTATAAGATAAGTGGTAAACTATAAGATTAAGGTTTGAGCTTACAATTTATCACTTATAAAGGACATTACTATATAGTGATGAGCACTTTATAGTGCAAACAACAAACATTTTAAGTTGGTAGATTCCGCACTTGTTTGAGCATTTTAAAGTGCCCAACTCTATATAGTGTAAAAAAATAAACACCCTAGTTGTTGAATGTTTAAGAATTATGGTTTTCAATACATCCAATGATCTAGGACAATATTAACTTTCTTTCTAACAAAAAGGTTATTTAATAAATCACAAGTAAAGTCCTATATAGGTTTTATGTTCAATAAACATTCACATATAACTTCTAGCTAGGTAAAGTGTCTGAAGCAATGTTTTAAAAATCTGGCAGAATCGAACAAATTTTTTTGGTATAGGTCGGACTGGGTTCAACCGGAGTTCAAATAGATTTGGTTTAGTTTGGTTTAAATAAATAAGATATCAATATTTACTTCTTGGTTTGGTTCTTAATATGTTGGTTTGGTTTAATTTTACAACTATAAGGTCTATCAAAACCAAATCAAGAATCAAATGGTCTTTTTTTTTTTAAAATAAAAGCAAAATTGGTCGGTTCAATTGTCGACTGGTTCGGCCGGTTCACCGGTTGAATTCCGGTTTTGGAAAAAAATGATAGTTTTTAAATGATCCTGTTTTAGTCGGACTAGATCGATTTTTTAGCATAAAACGGTTGGACACGGTCCGGTTCTTACAACACAAAGCACTTAAGGTTCTTTACCACAATTATAAACATCAGCATATATGATTTAAGCTGGGATATGTATTGTCACTGTGCCAGGGCTAACATGATGGCCTTTTAAGTCCAGGTTTATGTTGAGAGATTTGTTGTTTGAGCATGGCTTGAGTTTAGATCAAAAAGTTCTAGTGGAAGTTGAAAATGATCAATAAGAGGCTCAATTGCTTTGGTGGTACTCGAAGTTATACCCAATTAACAACACGGTACCTAATCCATTATTCCTTACTTAAAAGTAACACACGTTCTAATTATGGTATATTACAGTCCCTGTAGCCAATTTCCGTCAAGTGCCTAACAGAAATGCCGACGTGGCTTTCCAACTCGGTAATTGAGTGTACACGTGTGCAGTCCACATGTACACTCAACAAATAAGGGGTGGAGTCGGGGAAGTGGCTCAATTCCTACCCTCTCCAACTCTCTCTCTCTCTCTGTAACTCTTCCTCTTCCCAGGACCGACGAACGTGCTAGAAGGGGCGACGACGATCTGCTGAAGACGAGGAGAGGCGACGATGATCGGCCGAAGACGAGGAGAGGCGACGATCGACGAATCGCAGATGGGTACCTCTCTTCCCCCCTCCTCTCTCTATCTTCTTCTTCTTCTTCTTCTTCTTCTTCTTCTTATTTTTCGTCGAATAATGAGTTTAGGGTTTTATTCTTCTCATTTCATTCTGAAAACCCTAAATGAAGAGCACGAACTGAATTTAGGGTTCTGCATGCACCGAAATACACTTCGTTAGGGTTTTATTCTTTTCATTTAATTCTGAAAACCCTAAATAAAGAGCACGAACTGAATTTAGGGTTATGCATGCACCGAAATTATTTGCACGAAGTGTGTTTAGGGATCATCTTCTTCGATTCTTCAATTTAGGCTTTGAAACTTTTATTTTTATTACGAAATTAGGGTTCTTTTATTAAAATTAGGGTTCTTCCTGTTCAACTATACAGGCACCTGTACAGGCACCTGGTCGAAATTAGGGTTCTTTTGTTAAAATTAGGGTTATACCCTGCCTGTACAGGCACCTGTGCCAAGTGCATAATTGTGCACTGGCCTAAGGCTGGTCAAATACCTGTTGTGGTGTCATCTACTCACTGCTAACACCAGTAATTCCCTTACTTGATGCCACCAAAGCACATGCTAACTGACCAAGTCACAAGAACTACTTGTGGGCAACATACTTTCTCTCCCTTTTAATGCACACTGCACATGTGCACACCTAACAGCAGCTACTGGCTGCTTCACACATCCTGAACACATGTGCACAAGGTTCATCTACACTGCAGGGCAAAGTCCCTTTTTCACTCTACTTCTATGAAGACATCTAACTACCTGTCCATATATGCTTACATACACCAATGTGCATATGTGTATCACATATCTCACCCTCATGGCCTTCTACCTATGTGTCTATCCACCCTCTAGTTAACTGGTACACACACACCCTCTAATATATACACATATTTATCTATATAGACAGTAATTGATCTACATGTATATAGACATGAATATATGTGACATGATTTTATAGACAGTAATTGATCTAGTTAAATGGTACACACACACCCTGTAATATATACACACACATCCTGAATATCTACCTGTCCATATATGCTTACATACACCAATGTGCACTAGACATGAATATATAGCCTTCTATTATATAGAATGTAATTGTTCTACATGATTTTATATAGACATAAATATATGATTAAATGTAGAAATGGATATATGATTATATATAGACATGAATATATGTGACATGGTTTTATCTAGACATGAATATATAGCCTTCTATTATATAGAAGGTAATTGATCTACATGATTTTCTGATTTTATATAGACATGAATATATGATTATATGTAGACATGAATATATGATTATATATAGACATGATTATATGATTCTGTGCTAACAGGTAGTTTTAAAATTAATCTGCAATATTTTGATGGGGAAGTAGTTTCAAAGTGGTTTGAGGTTGATACTGTGTCATTCAAGATGATTCATATGTGGGTTAAGTTCTTATATAGAGGAAAGTTGATGTATTACTGGAAGGAGGCAGGTAAGGAAGTTAATTCTGGTCTACAACGACTTGACAATGATGCAAGTGTCATTGAAATGGCTCAAAATGCTATTGAACATGGGAGTGGGGAGGTAGATGTCTATATCATGCATATGGGAGATGAAGAATCTGAGTACCTTGCTGACTCAGAGCATGAGACAGTTGAGGTGCATGATGACAGTGATGAAAACCTACATGATATTGATTTTGCTGCCACAGCCAACCTGAAGAAGTGGCAGTTGTTGATCTTGATGTTGGGGAAAATAGTTCTAACCCTGATATGGGGTCTGGAAATCCAGAGATGAAGAGGAGGGATGTTGCTGCCACATACCCACATGGAGCTGAAGACATGACAGGAGATGCAGCTGATGTAGCTGATGTACCTGATGTAGCTGCCACATTCCTTCATGAAGAAGTTGACCCTGAAGAAGAGGAAGCTGATGTTGAAGATGAGGGATTTGAAGAAGGTATCAAAATCCATGTTCCTGATGGTCATCTATTTGATTCAGATTATGATGAAATGGAGGGGGATGAGGACTTGCAGGAAGTCTTAATAGAGACTGGGCAAGTTAATGATGATGGGGTATTGCAGGATGTTGAAGCAGGAAAAATGAGAAAAAGCAGTACAGGCAGACCCAAAATGAAGCCCAAAACACTAGATGACAGTGCTTTAGAAGCTTCAATAGATCTGCAGCATGTGAGGGGGAGAGCAGTGATTATGGTCCTCCATCAGATGAGATTGTTAGTAATGAAAGCAGCTCTGACTCTGATTTTGTCAGTGAACATCCAAAGATGAAGTTTCCAAGATTTAATGCAAACAGAAACATTGATGACCCTAAATGGGAATTGGGGCTACAATTTAAAGATAAAGATGAGTTCAAGATGGCTTGCAGGCAGTGGGGCATAAATCAGAGATGGCAAGTTTGGTTTCCAACCAATGATCACAATAGGGACAGGTGCAAGTGCTATACAAAAGACTGCAAAATTTTCATTTTTGCAAGCAAGTTGGACAGGAAAGACAAAGAAAATAAGACTTTCCTTGTCAAGAGCTACAACTTGGAGCACACTTATGGCAAGGTTAACACCAACTTTCATCTGAGTTATAAGGTGATTGCAGAAATGTACATGAATGAGTTTAGAGATGACCCAGGGTGGAAAATTAGTCAAATTATTAAAAGAGTAAATAAGGATTTGGCTCTCACCATTGACCACATGAAGGCTAGGAGGGCAAGGAACTATGCAATTAAGAAGATTGAGGGAGATGAAGACTTGCAATATGGTAGGTTATGGGATTACAAATGAGAAGTTATGAGGACAAATCCTGGTTCTACATTTGAATTTAAAGAGCCTAGAGGGAAATTTCGTGGGATGTACATGTGCTTGGCAGGTATCAAAGAGGGTTTCAAACACTGCAGGCCAATTGTTTGTCTGGATGCACTACTAAAATAACCTATTTTAGCGACGTCAGGAGACGTCGCTAAAATGGGAAAATACGTCGCTAAAACCTGTTTACGACGTATTTAGCGACGAAAAACGGACGTCGCTTATAGGCAAGTCGCAGATGGCAAGTTCGTCGCCCAACGTCGCTATGTGCGACGCGGAGTCCATTGTTGCTAGACGTCGCAAAAAGGAGCGACAGATAGCGACGTATCACGACGTCGCCAACATTGCGACGTAAAGCGACCACTTGCGACGCTGTAAACTTTATATATGATGACATGGCATGGCAGCACGTGGACAGCTTAGCGACGGCTACCGACAGATGTAGCGACGTATATTAGCGACGTCTTGTGACGTGACGTCACTATTTAGCGACGTATAGCGACGTCTACGTTCCGTCGCAGGACGTCGCAAAACGTCATTATACGTCGCAGATATTATAAAAAAATTTTAAAAAAATATAATTGATATTTTTGTTATGCTGTGTGTCTGTGTTTACAGTGTGTGTGAAGTGCAGTGTTCGAACCATCGACAGTTTTGCTTACTGTTCTATATTTCATCTTGGATAGAAAGAGCAACAGTTCAGGGTGCACTTCTCAGAGCTTCGTCTTCACGTCCTTCACCTTCTCGGGAACCTTTACGACGTCCCGAGAAAGTGAAGGACGTGAAAATGAACCTCTCAGATATGCATCCTGAACTGTTGCTATTTCTATCCAAGATAACACATACAACAGTAATCGAAACTGTCAATGGGTCCGAACACTGTATTTCACATTCACTGTAAATACAGACAAACATCATAACAAAAATACACAATATATTTTTTTAAAATTTTGGCAGCACCTCCTTTGTATATCAGATCATCGCTTATAACCCAGCGTAGGTATATTTGTCATCCCCGTCGCAGATATCACAAAGTAAATATCACAATAAAAATAGGAGGCAGTGCAAAGTAAATATCACAGACACACATCCTCACAAACATCCAGTAGAGTCAAATAAAAATGGAAGATGATAAAAAGTCTCCCACCAAGTGTATAAACAACAGTGTATGAATAAACAATTTGTCCATAGGGCCAATACATACAAGTCATAAAAAAACCAATAAAATCACTGCGGATCCCTGCCGCGCAACTGGGATAGAATGTAGTCATACTGCTCCTGGGTGAGCTGTATCGTAGGGGCAGTAGGAGGCAGTGCAATGTCTGGAGTCGGCGCCGGAGGCAGTGCAGTGTCTGGAGTCGGCGCCGTCGATGTACCGGGAGGACGTATCTGCTCCAGCTCTCGCAGTCGCTCACCATGCGCAGCAAGGGATCTCACCACCCTCTCAGTACTCGCCTCAAGCGAAGCCGAAACCTGAGTGAGTGAGGCAGACATGCTCCTCTGCGATCCCTCCAGCTCGACCTGTCTACGCTCTGTGCGCTGCGTAGACTCGGTGAGCGTCTGCAAGCTGGCAGCTATAGCCTGATACAGACTCATCAGCTCCTATATACTGTGCTCGACCGCATCAAATCGTTCGGTGACGATCGGAGGGTCGGATCGTCGCTCGACCGCATCAGAAATCTGCTGCTGCAACTCGCGACGCAGCTCCTCTATCTGACGAAGGATATCCCTAACTCGTGACGACGCCTGCGAAGCCGGAGACTGCGCACTGACACAGGGGGCCCGGGATGACTCCGAAGCCAAATACGTGCCGTAGGATCCCGTACCGTAGTACGTACCCTTCTGAAGACCGCCAACGGCGGTCATCCAGAGCTCGTCCTGCGATGGAGCTGTAGGCGGCTGGGAGGAACTACCAGCCCCTCCCTCTGCTGGCGCACTAGCAGCAGCAGCCGTCTCCTGCTGTAGCCGAACAAACTCGGCCTAGAACATGTTTGCTAACGTGTAAGTGTTTGCTAAAGTCTATATTGATATCTATTTTTATGTTTTCTAAGTTATAGTAAATTAATATAAAGAATAGAACGTACATATGCCTGCGTCGTCCTCTCGTCAATGAACTCCCCAGCCCTTCGATGTGTGACCAGGAAGACGGTCACCATGTTCGGGTTCTCACTCTTTTTTACCTGTTAAAATATATTATCTATTATTAGTATTAAACATTCTATATCGAACTATATATAAATTAATGTCCGTCATAGGAAACGTACCAGACGACGAAAATGCTCCGTCATCGGAATGGAGCTACCACACCACTTACCGGCGCTCGACCGCGCCACCTTGGCCTTCTCAGACCGCTCCTGGTACTTGGGCTCGCTGAATCTAGCCTTCATCACAGCCCACTGATCTGGCGTGATCCAACCATGGATCGGACGTCCGGCGCGATCACGACGCTTCTGGTCGTCGATCGCATCACGGATGAGCTTGGCTGCGACGGCAGAAAATTGGCCCTCGATCCTCGTCGCCCGGTGTGGTGGATAGAAATAGGTCCTCTACAAGAAGTAAAATACAAAAGTTGTATAATATACACAAATAATTATTAAAATTTAAAAATAAACAATTTTTTTACCTTGAAGTGGGCGAACCAAAAGGCCTTCCTATCTGCGGGAGCATCTGAGTAGTTGAGCCAAGGCCCACCATAGTTCTGCCTCAGAAATAGCCCCAGCTGTCTCTGTACTACAGAAGGCCGATATCTATGCAATAAAAAAATTTCATGAATATATATGTACATATAATCATTTGAGAAATATATATTAATTAATTAACTTACTTCATAGGCCCGTCCGTCCAAATCTCCATACGCGTCTCGCTCGGGGGAGCGCATGGAGGGTCGCTCTCACCTCCTGCCTGGGCAGGTTCAGTCTGATCGCCGGCCTCCATATGCTCGGCGTCGGCTTCCTCCATAGAGCCGTCGACAAGAGGAATGCTGGACGGGATATCAGGGATGCTGGACGCGGGATCAGGAAGGCTGGACGACGAGGGAGGACTCTGCAACCTGCTGGAACTGCCCTATCCCGGTAATGGACCAGGAACAGAATGGTACACTGGCGTACTCGGAGATGAGGATGAGGGTACAAAACTGCCCCCTCCATCCCTAGGCCGAGGCTGACTGGACTGCCTAATGTAATATCCTCCGCGTCGTCCTCCTGGTCTAGTCATACCTGATAATAACATATGACAATAAAACAAAAATACATATTTATATGATAGACATCATAGATTTTTGAAAAATATCATGGTCACAGATAAAAGTGTCACTAAAGTGTCACAGATTTATTATTACAAAAATACATATTTATATGATAGACATCACAGATTTTAATCCTCTTCTGAAAATTCATCTAGTTCGTTTAGCTCATCTTCTTCTTCTTCTTCTTCTTCTTCTTCTTCTTCTTCTTCTTCCTCCTCTACATCTTCACTTTCATCTGCATCTTCCTCTTCAGATAATTCTACTTCTTCTACATAATTAGATGTGTAATGATGAACTTCCGTCGTGTCCACTTCTATAATATTTGTTACAAGAGGTAGTTCATCCTATTGATAAGTTATATCGTCAACCTCAAAGGTATTTCTAGCTTTGGTCTTGCATACTGCCCACCAGTCCGACCTTGTTGTTCCCCGTTTAGGATAACTTGTGAAGTACACGAGCTGAGCCTGACTTGATAGGACAAATGGTTCATAGGCTTGATATCGACGCCGATAGTTTATATCAACAAGACCGTGCTTGTCTACTTTCCAATCCTGACCTTCAATCGGATCGAACTAATCACACCTGAATAACACAATCTTAGCAGGCTCTATTCCATAACTATATGTCAGCTCCACAATCTTCCGTAGCATGCCATAGAAATCGTTGCCCGCATCAACATCTTTGTAGTTCGAAGATCTGATACACAAACAGCTATTTTGGTGGAGTCGAGATCCACAAAGTTGTCTCTGATCGGGCAAGTTGTTGACTTGAACCTAAACCCATTAACACAGTAGCTTGGCCATATTTTTGTAGCATAAATTGGTCCCTTGGCTAGCGTTCTAATAGACTCATTCTCAAGTCTTGCGTATGGACGATCGACCTAAATACCACGAAAGAAGCAATTAAGCTCATTCTAAATCAAGTGCATATACAGAAAGGTAATTACAGAGTTCTCAAGTCTTACATATGTACTCAACCATGATGGAAAATAATGCCTCATTTCTTGTTCTAGTTCTTCTTCTGTTATGTGTGGCCTACCTGACCTCACATCATCATTAAATATGCTGAAAACAACATCGTGCAATTAATATAATAGTATTATTCTCAACACTATTAAAATAATATAGACGTATTATTTACTTACCCCTCCAGTTTTTCTACTTCCTCCTCGTCGCAGTTGAGTAATACATACACTTGAGCAGCCCTTAGCTCATCATCGTTCAGATATCTCCTCTTCATTTTACCCGATGGCTTTCCTGGAGCATTGAATACCTTCAGTATTGTATCATTACTTTCATGATCTCCGTCGTCATTTCTGGAAGCTCTCGTTCTATTAGTTGCAACATGAGGCTTGAAATACATCGAACAAAAGTTTGTAATCTCCTCGAGAACATAGGCTTCACAAATAGAACCCTCGACCCGTGCCTTATTTTTACCTTTCTTTTTAGGTGATTCAAATATCGCTCGAACGGGTACATCCATCGATATTCGACGGGTCCAACAACACGTGCCTCATAGGATAGATGAATCGGCAAATGCTTCATAGAGTCGAAGAATCCAGGAGGAAACACCCTCTCTAGCTTGCATAGTGTTACCACAATATCCTTATCTTGCTTTTCTAGACGATCAACGAGCAATTTCTTAGAACAAAGATCCCTGAAGAATATGCTAAGCTCCGTCAATGGATCCCAAACTGCCTGCGATAAGAATTCCCGAAATGCAATCGGAATTAACCTCTCCATGAATACGTGACAGTCGTGGCTCTTCATACCCGTCAATTTGTTTTTCTTCGGATCGACACATCTTTTCAGATTTGACACATATCCGTCTGGAAATTTTAGGCCCTGGATCCACCGACAAAGTCTCACTTTATCCTCCTTGTCCAGCAAGAAAATTGACTTCGGCAGGAACTGTTTTCCATTCTGCTGTATCAAATGCAACGTAGGACGTTTGCATATTTCTTCTAAGTCCAACCTAGCCTTGGGATTGTCTTTCGTTTCTCCTTTTACGTCCAACACAGTATTAATTATGTTATCAAACACATTCTTCTCAATATGCATGACATCAAGATTATGTCTGATCAGATTGGTACTCCAGTATGGCAGATCCCAGAATATGCTCCTCTTTGTCCAGTTATGATCTCTACCAAATCCATCGCACTTGTACCCAGTTGTAGGATCTTCGATAGCACTTGGAAAATCTTTAACCTCCTCCCATATCGTGCCTCTGCACCACCTTGGCGGTGGATCACCCTTCTCTACAACGCCGGCACGAAATGCATTCCTGTTCCTTCTGAACGGATGATCTTTTGGCAGAAATTGCCGATGACAATCAAAGAAGCACGGTTTTCCTCCGTGTTTCAAGCGGAAAGCCTTACTACGGTCCATGCAATACGGACATGAGAGACGGCCATGAGTGCTCCATCCAGATAACATTCTATAGGCTGGAAAGTCATTGATGGTCCACATAAGGGTTGCCTTCATCTGAAAATTCTGCTTCCTGGAAACATCGTACGTGTTAGCGCCTACCTCCCATAACTGATTCAACTCATCTATCAAAGGCTGTAAGTACACGTCAATGTTCCTCTTGGGATTGTTCGGACCAGGAATTATAACGGTTAGAAACATGTACTGAGTCTTCATGCACATCCAAGGCGGTAGGTTATACGGAGTGACAATCACAGGCCAGCACGAATACTGGGATCCCGAAAGACCAAAAAGAGTAAAACCGTCAGAAGATAGTCCCAACCTGACATTACGCGGATCTGAAGCAAAATCAGGATACACTCGATCAAAGTGCTTCCACGCTTCTCCATCGGATGGGTGATCCAACACTCCTTCAATCTGTTCTCGCATGTGCCAACTCATATTTTCGACCGTCTCTTTCACCATAAATAATCTTTGCAACCGTGGCGTTAAAGGCAAGTAGTGCATTGAATCGGTCGGTCTTCTTGCACCGGTAGACCTTCCTGTACTAGTTGTCTTATAGCGATCAGCACCACAAAATCTGCACACATCTGCGTCCTTGTCATCTTTGTAGTACAGCATACACCCATTGCGACAGGAATCGATTTTCTCGTATCCCATCCAGAGCGATCTCACCATCCTCTTAGACCGGTAGAAGTCTTTAGGCAACTTAGCACCCGCCGACAAGATCTCTATAATCAACTCCAACACTCGGTTGTAGCATTCTTGCGACATGTTAAAATCTGACTTAATGCTCAACAGTCTTGTAACCACCTCCAACGGTGAATGATCCTCACAACCAGGATACAATGGAGTCCTTGTATTCTCCAGCAACTCCATGAACTGTGCAGCATCGGCGTTCGGTGCCTCCTCAGGTGCATCATGAACGAAACTAGGCCCCGCAGCGTCGAAAACCATGTTCACGTACCCGTTGTCGTATGCATGATTATCTGAAACAAAATTAGGTCCCGCATGCATATACGGCTCAACGTAAGGCTCCGGCTCTGATGCTAAAGACACAAGTTCTCCGTGTGCGGTCCACTGATAGTAATTAGACGTGAAACCCCTCGAGTACAAATGATATGTCACTTCCACTTCTGGATAATATTTCACGTTATGCTATTTCACACACGGACACTTAATTTTGGTGCCGTCCATGTACTGAGGGAACGCCTTAGCAAACTGCAGGAACTGCTCTACTCCCGCTATGTATTCATCCCGCACACCACACATATCATCAGGACGACGATTGTACATCCATGAACGATTCCGCAAGTAGTAATTCATATCCATTTGGAAATAATTCTGCAAAGATGGACACACATTATCCAACAGGCACAAATTCGTATATTATGTCTTATTATGGGACACACATTAGTAGCGGACAGTTACTAATAACAATGATATGCAATCTAGGTCAAACTAAGTTGTACTAAGTCAAACAAAGTCAAACAAGGTCAAGCTAAGTCAAACAAAGTCAAACAAGGTCACACTAGGTCAAGGGTTGACCTACAGTTGACTTTGTCAACTCTTAGTCCAATCTAGGTCAGATGTTGACTCTACTTTGACTTTCAGTCAAAATAGTCAACCTTAGTCAACCTACGGCCGATACCGATATGGTTTGGCATGTTCCGATCCGATATAGACCGATACCAAATATTGACCGATAACCAAAATTGGGGGGCTTTGTTCCGGTCAATTCGACAAAACCAATCGGTAAGGGTGACTAGTATTTCATATAATTTCAAAACTACTAAGAAATAACGCTGAAATACTTAAAATTATGCCTAAATGTATAAAATATATGTTTTTAAATATAAATAATTTATTAATAATTATTTGTTTTTCGATACCAAAGTCCGATACTCCGATACGATACCGTCGATACTACCGATATCGCCGATACCAATACTCATAGGAATAGTCCGATACCGATTCTGATACCGATATTGTGAACCTTGGGTATATATCGTCAACATTTCAGATTCTTAAATGAAATTTAAATGGTTTTTTCATTGTATATATATGTGTATTTGTGTGTATATCATGGTTTAAAGTATCGGCCGATACCGATCCGATACGGCCGATACCGATACGGTTTGGCAAGTTCCGATCCGATACCGACCGATACCAAATATTGATCGATACCGACATTGGGGGTCTTTGTTCCGGTCAATTCGGCAAAACCAATCGGTAAGGGTGACTACTATTTCATATAATTTCAAAACTACTAAGAAATAACGCTGAAATACTTAAAATTATGCCTAAATGTATAAAATATATGTTTATAAATATAAATAATTTATTAATAATTATTTGTTTTCCGATACCAAAGTCTGATACTCCGATACGATACCGTCGATACTACCGATATCGCCGATACCAATACTCATAGGAATAGTCTGATACCGATTCCGATACCGATATTGTGAACCTTGGTGTATATACATTGTATACATATATATTTATATATGTATTTATGTGTGTATGTAAGTGTGAGTATATATATACATGTATACATATGTATTTGTGTGTGTATGTAAGTGTGTGAGTATATATGTATTTGTGTGTGTATGTAAGTGTGTGAGTATATATACATGTATATACATTGTATACATATAGTCCGATACCGATTTTTGCACCCTCCCCTGCCCCCCTCCCCCTACCCCTACACCCACCCCAACCCTCCCCTGTCCCCCTCCCCCCTCCCCTGCCCCCCTCCCCCTACCCCTGCACCCACCCCAACCCTCCCCTGCCCCCCCTCCCCCCCTCCCCTGCCCCCCTCCCCATACCCCTGCACCCACCCCTGCACCCTCCCCTGCCCCCCTCCCCCTACCCCTGCACCCACCCCAACCCTCCCCTGCCCCCCTCCCCCTACCCCTGTACCCACCCCAACCCTCCCCTGTCCCCTCCCCCCTCCCCTGCCCCCCTCCTCCTACCCCTGCACCCACCCCAACCCTCCCCTGCCCCCGGGTATCCCCACCCCTCCCTCCACCCCTCGACAGTAAGACCCCCCCACCCCCTGCACCCACCCCCACCCCTCTCTCCTCCCTCGACAGAAAGACCACCCCAGCTAGGGTTAGGGTTCTCGTGTCCGTGTCTGTGTCTAGATAGCTAGGGCTAGGGTTAGGGTTTACCTGAGGAGGGTGGCTTCGTCGGAGGATGGAGGCGGCGAGGAGGGTGGCTTCGTCGTCGGAGGAAGGCGGCGAGGAAGGCTCCTTCGTCGGAGGAGGGAGGCTGGTCGCCGGAGGGAGGGGTCAACGGGCGAGCGGGGTCGCCGGGGGGAGAAGGGGGAGGGTGTCGCCGGAGGGAGGGGTCGTCGGAGGGGAGGGTTCGCAAGGGGGAGAGGGGAGAGCGGAAAGAAAAATTTTGGATAAAAATTTTGTGATTTCGATCGGGCCAGGAACCCTATATGAAATAAAACAGCGACGCCGGAATTATACGTCGCTAAACGTCGCAATACAGCGACGTAACATGGACGTCCGTCGCAACATGTCGCCCATCAGCGACGTAACTTATACTACGTCGCTGAACGTCGCTACACAGCGACGGACAGCGACGTGTAGCACAAGAAGTCGCTATAGGCAATTATCAGCGACGGGTATTTCCGCCGTCGCTAATATACGTCGCTATTTTAGCATATTTTAGAAGTGATGGATGCTTCTTGAAGTGTACCTATGGTGGGCAATTGTTGGTTGCCACAGGAATTGACCCAAATGATTGCATGTACCCACTTGCATTTGCAATTGTGACAGTTGAGAATACTAAAAATTGGGACTAGTTTGTGGAGTTGCTAAAAGAAGATTTTAGTATGCACAACTCTCACCATTGGGTCTTCATGAGTGATAGGCAAAAAGTAAGTATTATAATACTGTCATCTCTCAACCTGTCATAACAAATATTACAGTTTCTTAACACTACCATCTTACATCTTTCATTTGTATATGTAGGGGCTTATCAATGCAATTGAAAGACATTTCCCAAATTCAGAACACAGGCTTTGTCTCAGACATTTGGAGCAGAATATGAGAAAGAGATTTAGAGATATTGGGAGATACTCAAGAAAGTTGGAAGATCCACAGACCTAGCTGAGTTCAAGAAGTATGAGAAGGAAATGGAAGAGAAGAGTATTGAAGCTAAGCAATGGATGGATGCTAGACCAGCAGTCCATTGGAGCAGGGCATTCTTCAAGAATACTTGCAAGTGTGATGTATTGCTCAACAACTATAGTGAGGCATTTAACAAGTACATCCTTGAAGCTAGAGAGAAACCAGTCATCACAATGTTTGAGATGATCAGGACCATGCTCATGAAGAGGATAGATACAAAGGCCAAATTGGGAAAGAAGTGGAGGGGCAGACTTTGTCCTAAAATTCAAAAGAAGCTGGAGAAGCACAAGAAAGAATCCTATATGTGGACAACAGAGTATTCTGGAGGTCCTAAGGTCCAAGTTAGTGGGCCAGGTGGTCAATTTGTTGTTGACATGGTTATGAAAACTTGTACATACAGAAAATAGGAACTTTATGCAATACCATGTCAGCATGCTTGTACTTGTATTTTTGGAAATAATGAAAGGCCTGAAAACTATGTTGATGACTGCTACAAAATATCAACTTACAGACTGGTGTACAGTCATGTCATTCACCCTTTAAATGGCCCTGCATTATGGGAAAAACATCCATTTCCTCAGGGTATTCTGTTACCCCCTACACCAGTGAAGAAAAGGAGTGGCAGGAAGACAATGGCTAGAAGAAAGGACCCAATTGAGTTGGAGGACAAAGGAAAGCAGAAGCAGAAGCAGAAGCAGAAGACAAGTAACAAAACCATGGCCAAGCTCAGTAAGAAAGGCCTGTGTAAAGTAACATGCAGTGTTTGTGGGTCACATGCCCATAACAAGAGGTTCCATGGGGTGAATGTAAGTATGTCGATTTGTACTTACATTCTATGTCAAGATTGTTGTATATGTAATGCTTACTTTTACTAATTTTGCAGGCTGGAGGAAGCAGAGGCAGTGTAAGTGCAGAATACACTACTGGAAATGAACAACATACAAGTGAAAGAGAAGAATTCCCAACTGTAAGTATCCTTTACATTAGGATATTCATCAGTGACTGTTTTGACTTGTATGAATGTTTTGACTTAATATTATTCATCAGTGACTGTTTTATTGCAACTTGTATGAATGTTTTGACTTAATATTTTGATCACTGCTTATTGATCAGTGAATGTTTTGACTTAATGTTTCTGCTCAGTTACTGTTTCAGGCTACTGAATTTCTAATCTTGTATATGTACCTACATTTCAGGCTGGATCTTCAAGGCAAACTGTTAGTGATTTGAATGTGGATTTCAGCAGTGCACCAACCACACTTAGGTGGATGATGGATGTAAGTGCATAAATTTCAGTGATCAGTTCATTAATATGGTCTACTTTGTTCTACTTTGTTCTACTTGACTTTGTTCTACTCTGTTCTACTTTGTTCTACTGTCAGTGATTGGAATTTTTTGTTGTTCTACTTTGTTATCAGGGTACAAGTCAAGTGGTCAAAAATACAGGCCTAAGCAGTATGGGAGCTTCCAACCAATCTCGATATTCAGGCCTTGGCTCTATTGATGGAGGCTTAGGTGTGGGAGCTTCCAACCAAGATATCTCAGCAAGCCAAAGGAGCACAACAGCAGCCCCAACTCATCCAACTTCAACATTGCCAAAGAATGGTCAGGGAAAGAAAGCAAAGGGCAGAGTGGTACCATCAAGATACAATCTACCATCTAAGAAAAGCAAAAACTGAATTACAAGTGTCTAGACTAATTTGGACAGCACTAATTTTGTGGTTCACTACTAAAATATGCTCTATTAGCGACGTCGTTTAGCGACGGAATAAAATTACGTCGCTAACTATATAATATAGCGACTCCTTCCTATATAATATAGCGACAATGGACGCCGCGTCGCAAATAGCGACGTTCGGCGACGAAATTACCATCTGCGACTTGCCTATAAGCGACGTAGGTTTTTCGTCGCTAAATACGTCGCAAATCATTGTTAGCGACATACTGCGACGTATTTAGCGACGTCTCCTGACGTCGCTAATCTGGGTTATTTTAGTAGTGGTTCACAACTGAAAGATTTTGTTTTAGTCCTATTTCTTTCATAGGTGAACCAAAAAGCATGTAATGACATTTGATGTAATTATTTTGAGCCGTGTTTCTATCACCTGGACAATTGTGTGGCCATTTAGAAGGCCTAATATGTACTGGATTTATGTTTCTGGACAATTATGTGGCCATATAGAAGAAGGCCTAATATGTACTGGACAAGTGGTCAATGATTTTGTGTTTCTATCACCAGGACATTTGTGTGGTTGGCAACTGGATTTGTGTGGTAATGAGATGTCAAACTGGACAGTCTTTTAAATACAGTCTTCTAAATGAGATGTCAAACTGGATTTGTGCAGTTCTAGTCCTACTTTGTGTGGTAATGAGATGTCAAACTGGATTTGTGTGTTTCTATCACCTGAACAGTCTTTTAAATGCAGTCTTCTAAATGCAGTTGTACTCTGTGTGTTTCTATCACCTGGACAGTCTTTTAAATGCATTCTTCTAAATGCAGTTGTAGTCTTCTATGTGGTTGTAGTCTTTTAAATGCAGCTCAGTGGTTGTAGTCTTTTAAATGCAGCTCAGTGTATTTGTAATCTTTTATGTGGTTGTAGTCTTTTAAATGCAGCTCAGTATATATACTTGCAGGTTATGATATATGTAGCGGGTTATGATATATGTAGCAGGTTATGATACATAATTTGAATAGATGTATATATAATTTGAATGGATGTATATATACTTGCTCAAAACCTGACTTCTATTATACAAAAGAGAACCATTACAATAAACTTGAATAGATGTATATATAATTTGAATGGATGTATAACATGACTCAAAATATGACTTCTATTATACAAAAGAAGAACCATTACAATAAACTTGAATCTCAGCGAGATGAAAATCCAGAACCATTCAATACACCATTCAATACATCATTCAATACAACATCAAAAAGGTTAACAATTCCAGAGGATGAAAATCCAGAGCTTGTTTACAGCTGCAAAGCCATTACAACTTCGATCCATAAACTACAAGTTTTCTAGTCATTACAACTTCAACTTTTAGTCATTACAAGACAAATACGAGTTTACAATTACTCCATCTTAAATCTTCCAAATTTCTTCAAAATAGCCCCATACATTTCAAGTTGTCGTTGCGCTACACGGTGTTCAATTTTAACTTCCAATATGATCTCCTTCATGATATCCTTGCCTTGTCCCGAAGAAGTAGTAGCTCCATCATCCACCATTTTCTTCTTTGTCTTTGAGGCCGTAGCTTCTTGCATCCATTCAATGTATTCACAACCGGGATTTTTCCTCTACACGTATTGAAAAAGAAATTACAATTATAAGTTACACATTACTAGCAAGAAATAATAATTATTTTATATTAATGTACAAAGAAAAGTATGTTTCACTTACACTAGTAGATAATGGACAACAGTAGAATTTTTGACCTAAGCTCCTAGGCACCTTTGATGTTCGTATTTTGCAAAATCCGGCTTCGCAACGACATAACCGAAGTTCATCAGTCCAACACCAAAAATCACATCCTACCTCCTTTGCACATTTTAAAAATTGGCGCCCACGATTCCAAGGTGTATTTGCAGTGAATAATTTGCACGGAGAAGTTCCTTCGCAATAACATGGGATCTTCATAAGATCCTATTCCTTTTCACTTCCTTCGTTTTCTGCAATTTTGTCAGCATAAACATTTTCATATCGGCTCTTCTTTTATTTTAGGGTTTCCACAATAAATTATTGAATGACTTACACAATAAATTACTTTAGGGTTTCCATAATAATAACTACTGGTTAGGGTTTCAAATTTTAGGGTTTCAAATTTTAGGGTTTCGGTAATAAAGAGAAACAACGTGAGATTCGAAAATGATGAAGAAGAAGAAGAAGAGAGCAAGGGAGAGAGGTACCCATCTGTGAATGCTCCGGTAGCGTCGCCTTCAGCCGCAACCCTCGTCTCCTCAACGTCCGCGTCTCTCGGTGGCCTCGTCTTCTCGTCGGAGTATGTCGATCGAATAGAGAGAGAGAGAGAGACAGATGAAGGTCTAATAAGGTTATAATAAGTTGAGTGTACACGTGGACTGCACACGTGTACACTCAGTTACCGAGTTGGGAAGCCACGTCGGCATTTCTGTTAAGCACTTGACGGAAATTGGCTACAGGGACTGTAATACACCATAATTAGAACGTGTGTTACTTTTAAGTAAGGAATAATAGATTAGGTACCGTGTTGTTAATTGGGTATAACTTCGAGTACCACCAAAGCAATTGAGCCTCAATAAGATCTACCTAGCCTTGTAAATGATTGGGTTTGAACACGCGTTTAGCTGCCTACATTGGGACATAAAAAGATTCAGATGATTGAAGTAGTGGATGATCTTGTCTTAAGAGTTAGGAGCATGATTGTTTCTGAACGTATGTATAAGTTGTAAGATTGTACATTACCTCAAAAATTGGAAATCCAAATTTTTTTAACCATCATATATGTTACTAATATAAAAAATTTATTTTAGATTTTTGTCTTTCTATTTTTAGAAACCGTAGTAACAGGTTCTTTAGAATGTTAGAAAACAAATTATTTTTTTGAACAGTTAAAAAATATTTTTATTATTTATACATGATCTTTATAATGTCAAAAGCGGTCTTAGTTAGGAGTTCGAGTCCGTCTCTTCTTATTTGTATTCAGTCTCTTCATCATAGGGGGAAGTAGTGGAAATGTTTCAATTGTTTCTTGCAAAATTATATTTATAAACCATTTAGTCTAACAAAATAAATTTGAGTTAAATAATACTACGTTGCATTTGTAAATTTGCAACTCAATGTCAATCCTATTGTCACTGTTGTTCCATGTATGATCAAGTTTATATAAATCTTTCAACATGTCTCAAACAACTATAGAGCAGAGCCAATATGGAAGAAGATACATATGATACGGAGTTGTAAACTTTAGAATTTTTTTTTATTTCTCACAAAATTATAAAAATAAATAAATAAATAGGATTACTTTGTAAACGATACCTACCAATTCCAACCAAGGACAGTATTTATAAATTAATGGTCATAGTCTTAGAGTTACATCAATTTTTTCTTGTCGTTGATTTAGGGAGGTTCCAAAGACAAATCCGATGTGGAAACCATTAGAATAAACTCCTTGATAGTGAAATATTAATTAATAAATCTAAATTGTACTGATATGGAAAAAAGCAGTGGAGATAGGTGGTTGTATTTTTCTTCTTTCTTTCTTCCCTTTATTAAACTAAGAATATTCACCTTGACGACTTCATAGCAACAAGAAACAAATGGAAATCAACTTTTGTACGAGCATCTTAATATTAAAAATGGGAGAATTTATGGAATGCCCAAAAACTAAAATTTTTTTATGTAAAATCCACCGCTAAAATTTTTTTCATCGCGTGCCCAGAATTAGAGAAACTTATCCAAAGCGGGTTCCAAATAACCCTTTTGCCCTTCCTTTTAATTTATTGAAAACACCGACGAAACTGCTCTTAAAAAAATGTTTCGATACTTCATCTTCTTCCATACGCTGCTCACTTTCGAATCTAGGTTTTCTCCTCAAAAATCTTCAAAAACTCGTCGAAAAATTTCGGAAAGACCGAGACAAACGGCAAAAGTGCTAAAACGGAGGTCCAAACATCATTTTTTTGCGATTCTAAAATTTCGAAAGGCCGTCTAACGGAAAAACTATTACTTTCAGTCTCCTCGACGATACGCTCATTTTGCGACAAACGGGACCTCGTTTCGACCTCCCAGTCAAAAGTTATGGCCCTCCAAAGTTTCAGCTAACCATAAAATGCAGGAGAATGACCATTCTCCGTGTTAGAACACAAAAAAATGTTAATTTCGCATGAGGGTGGTCATGCATTCTCCGTCTTAATTTACAAGGAGAATGACCATTCTCCGTGTTAGTAACACGGAGAATGACATTCTCCGTCTTAATTTACACGGAGAATGGTCATTCTCCGTGCTAAATTACACGGAGAATGACCATTCTCCGTCATAATTTAGACGGAGAATGGCCATTCTCCGTCTTAATTTATACGGAGAATGTCATTCTCCGTGTAATTTAGCACGAAGAATGCCATTCTCCGTGTAATTTAGCACGGAGAATGGTCAAGAATGACCATTCTACGTGTTAAATAAAACGGAGAATGACATTCTCCGTGTTAAATAAAACGGAGAATGACCATTCTCCGTATAATTTAGCACGGAGAATGGTCATTCCAGTGTTAAAACGCAGGAGAATGGACATTCTCCGTCATTTTTTACAACGAAGAATGGTCATTCTCCGTCTTTTTTGACACGGAGAATGGTCATTCTCCGTGATATTAACACGGAGAATGACCAATCTCGTGTTAACATGGAGGAGAATGGTCATTCCGTATTAAAAAAGACGGAGAATGACCATTCTCCGTGTTAAAACCACGGAGAATAGCTATTCTTCGTACTAAAATGACGGAGAATGGCCATTCTCCGTCACTTTACCACGGAGAATGGTATTCTCCGTGTTAAAACCCATAGAAAATTGTCATTCTCCGTGGTTTTTAAAACGGAGAATAGTCATTCTCCGTCATTTTAGCACGGAGAATGGTCATTCTCCGTGGTTTTAACACGGAGAATATTTTTTTTTAGAAAATTTTTGTCAGAAATAAAGAGTTTCGTTCGTCTTTCAAAACGATGATAATCCTTATGGAAAAGAAGAAGAAAGATCTTCTCTCCATAATTGACCTAATCGTCGAAAAACTTCAAATGTCTCCACGATGAAGATGATGATGATGGTGATGATGATGACGAGCGATGATCTGAGTTCGACTGAAGAAAAGCACACCGAACTACGAACGATCTTTGCGATCTCTGCTGAAGATGAGAGCAATGGAATTCAGATTCCCGTGAAGAAGAAGAAGAAGACGAAAATCGCAATCCAGATCTGAGTTTTTTGAATTCAAATACATATAGATGACCAATTCGCGCGGAGGGGTAGTTTCGGTATTATAAAAATAGCAGTTTCCAGCAGGTGGCATCTAAAAGGGAATCTTGGAATATTTAACGTGAAAATACTTAATTCTGGATATTTCATAAAACTCATCCAGCGGGTGGGCATTTCATAAAAGCCCACCCCGAAATTGAGTTTCTCAGCAATTTCCAGATTAAAAATTAGCAAATAGTTGAATTAAATAAGAGATTTGATTTGCTTTGTAAATCATTTTTGTTCGGTTCCGATTTTGAAAATACTAAAAACAATTATTCGATTTTGGTTTCGATTTTAAATTTCGATTTCCGTCTAAAATCTAATAAGACTTACGCAATTACATAAATACTCTCAATTTTATGTATAATTTATGACTAAAAATGTTTATTGTGTGTGTATATTTTGAAAACAATCATTCTATGTAGGTATTTTAAAGTCCAATTTTGATAATTTAACAACTAGTCCAATTTGGACCAATTTTGAAATACAACTAACGTATAAAAGCTATACTTTTAATACTATTTAACCACGAACTAAACTTTCAATTCGACCAACTAATAATAAAAATAGTCCAAATAGTGCAAATCGAATAAACTGAATCTATTATCGGTTCAAATTTCTTTTATGACTATTTTCAATTTTAAAATTTAAATTTGTTTATTTATTCAATTTTCAATATTTTAATTTCTATTAAAATCGAACAAACCGAAGGCTCATCATGGTTGGATGTTGGACCATATTCTTCGTCTAAAGAAAATGCGAATACTAATATCCTAAGGCCTCGTTTGGTTTGCGGAATCATCGGCTTGGAAAAGAAAAGTGATTAATTTTCTATGTTTGGGTGCCAAAGAAATTGAGGAGGAAAGAAAAGTGATTTTCAATGGAAGAAAAATTAGAAAAAAAAGTGATTACATTCATCCAAGAAAGGAATCACTTTTCCACGTTGAAGTAATCTTTTTCCTTTTCAAATTCTTTGACATTTCCAAACAGTGGAAAGAAAAATCAATAGAAATTGTTATTTCTCAAAGAAAAAAAATGTCAATGAATTGATTTCCTTTTACTTTCATTCTGCGAGCCAAACGAGGCCCAAGAAGAAACTAAGATTCCTTCGGCATTTGAAGGTTACTAGGTTAGTTAGTAGTTACAATCCCATTTTTTTTTTATTTCTGTTGGTGTAGGTTTGAATATAGTGCAGCAACTTGTCTCTTCGGAGTCGCACTTTTCTGATAAGGAATGTATGTCAAACAAAAATTGATACTTGTTGTATATCCTTTGGGCGGTTCGTCCTGAATCAACCAATCCACAGTTGTCTGAGGGTTAACGATGATCCAAGAGATTCTCTTGGTTCTTTCGCCACTAACTTGTTCATAGATTGTGGTCTAGTGGTAGCAACATGTCCGACATGAAAGCCGCAGATTCTAATTCTACCTTAAAATTTGCCAAGGTGGAGAAAAAGACACTTAAAAAAAAACCTTTTGTGTTCCATATGTGTTCCACGGAGGTAGGACGAAACTAGAAATTCAACTGAAATAGATTAGAGTGTACGAGTTTATTTTTGTTCACCTACTAAAACTAGATATGTTTATCCTCCACTAAAAGGTTGTCATGTGTGATCAAAACTAGTAGAATGTTCACCAAACCACTCCCAAAGGAGTCCAGATCTGTTGTCCCAATTCTTTGTGTCTCAATTCTGTTACCCTTTTATAAACGTGACACCTTATCTATTTTTTTTCCCTTTCCCAGCACGTGCGAGCTCAGTTAAATCGTGTGACTCTCCGCACACGAATTTTAGCCGGTCGTCATGTCGCTTCGGACTCTTCGTGCAGATCATGTCCGTACTGACTTTTTCATCATCGTCCGGCACGTACGCCTCGCGCACTCCGCGCGCTCTAAAGCCTCACGGGACGGCCGACGTCTTTCGACGCCAGCAACTCAACGCCTCGTTTAGCCCACGACGCCGAAGGCACCCCCGACGTCTTCACGACGCCTACGACAGCCGGTTCCGCCCATATTTAAAATGCTAATATATATTTTTATTTTGAAATTAAGTAATTATGGATACCAAAAGTTACATTTATAAGAGGGGAACTGAATTGTTATACAAAGAATTGAAAAAGAGATCTGGATTACTCCCAAAGTGATGTTATGTAGGATAAAAATCGCACGTGGCAACCTTTAGGTGGAAGGATGAATATCTCCATTTATCGATGTATGTGCCATATATTTTACACTTTTCTTGTGAATGTAGGCTCTGATGGAGATGTGGGAAGATGACCCTTGATATACAGATGACCTATGACATTCGATGAATGTTATGCACATTATACAGATGATTAAAATATATATATATATATATATATATATATATATATATATATATATATAATTTGTTAGAGTGTCCATGCATGCGAACGTTGTCCTCAAAACTGTATTTCACGTAGATTGGATAGTTATAGTGTACCATGGTATATTGTTTACATATTGACATGTTATATATATATATATATATATATATATATATATATATATATAAAATTTGTTAGAGTGTCCATGCATGCGAACGTTGTCCTCGAAACTGTATTTCACGTAGATTGGATAGTTATAGTGTACCATGGTATATTGTTTACATTTTGACATGTTTTTGTGTATCTTATTACGTCTCTCTAAGAAGATGGTTCCAATTTCAGATTAGTTGAGTAAATTATGCTAAGCTTATTCCATAAGAACACCAATGGTTCTCTTCTCAGATTAAGGTATATATTAATATAGTATATGCTTGTTTCTTTTAATTTATCTTTCGCAGTTTATAGTTTGTTAATTCTGCTTCTATAGCTTAGTGTTTATAGACCCATGTGTCATCCTCTCGGGTCTATTCGAGCAAGTGTGTTATTAGGCGGCGGATCTTAACATATATTTTTCATCATTTGATATTTCCACTTCATGTGGATTGGGGTTGATTCTTGAAAGATAATTCGTAGGAACTGCTTGCTAGATTATCCGACCTGGACAACGTATATATATCGAGTAAAAAGGTGTCTGCTTTATATGTAGCTGACCATTGCCGCGTAGCCTACTCGTATGTATTTTGGAAATAGACATGACACATACCTACTATCGAGAATGAAGAAAGATCACACTCATACATGGTGACTTCGTCATTCCGACAAGTCTCGACCTTTATTATATCAACGAACAGCGGAGAATCTAACAAAGAACAGCGGAGAATCTAAATTATACAACACTCCGCTGAATGTTTCTTATAGCTTAGGTCCGGTCTCCTTGAAAATGGCAGGTAAATCTATAATATAAAGTACAGTGGATTTTTGGTCCGATCCATGTGCTTTGGTTCAACGATGATGAAAGAACTAAATTGTCCTTCTCTCTACAAGAGAGGAGGAGGTCCCATGTTGGGTGCGGAGCAACCAGTTGTTCCAATGGCACCCCCGCCTCCAGCTCCTCTTCCACCGCCCCTCCCTCCGCCGCCTCCGTTCCATCCTCGCCCACGCCGTCGTCGCCAGCCTCTTCCGCAACCCCTTAGTCGCAAGCAGCCTCCTCCACCGCGCCGCCGACGCCGACCCTTCCTTCGCCGCCTCCCTCTTCTCCGTCATGACCAACCCCAAACCCTTCTCCTTCAACACCGCCATCGCCATCTCCGCCGACCCACTCTCCATCTACTCCCAAATGCTCCGCCGCCGCGTCTCTTCCGACTCCCACACCTTCTCTTCCTTGCTCAACACCAACACCACCGCCGCCACCAGGTCGCTCCACGCACACGCCCTCCTCCTCGGATTCCGGTCCGACTCACCGCCTACTCCCGACGCGGCTCCGCCAACGATGCCCTGCGGGTGTTCGACGGAATGCCGCACAGGGACGCCGTCTCCTGGGCCGCCGCCGTCTCGGACCTCGCCGCCCTCGGACGCCCCGCGACGGCCATATATGTCTTCGCCTCCATGAGACCCCACGCCGCCACCGTGGTCTTTGCCGTGTCTGCCTCCGCCGGATCTGGGTCCCTGGCGCTGGCCCGGTGCCTGCACGCCTACGTCGAGAAGGCCGGATTCGAAGACCGCGTCTTCGTACGGAACTCCCTAGCGCTGGCCCGGTGCTTGCACGCCTACGTTGAGAAGGCCGGATTCGTGTCCGTGCCATTATGGCACAGATTATCCACTAGTTAATAACAAAACACAGCCGCCTATGGAAACCCTAAGGAATATCCCTTGTTTCTTGCGAAAGATTTCACTTACTCAAGGGCTGGTTTGCCCATGGATTCTACAATCAATCACTTACTCAAGGGCTGGTTTGCCCATGGATTCTACAATCAAATGCTTACAACTTTCTTACCCATCTCCCCTCTCACCTTCTGTTACATGGGTTCCATCAGACTACACAATTTTTCTCTTCCTCCAATTGAAGTCCTACACGTGGCGGAGTGGTGGTTATAAGGAGATTGTAAGCATTTGGTTGTAGGTATAACAAAGCTCGTAGCAAAATGCTCGTTCGACTGAGTCCACCATAGGATTGCCGTTGTCCTTGTTCTCTTATAGGAAATCAAGCATATATAAACAACTGGAGATCATTGCCAAGTACTGAGTAAGTGAAGAACCAAGAAAAAGAAGGAACAGAAGTACAAGAAAAAGAATAAAGAGGAACTATGTCAAATTTATTGGAGAGTAGAGTGGAGAGATGGTCCCTCCGGTCACAGGAGGAAGGAAAGGAATAGGGTATTAATTTGCTGCTACTTTTTTTCTTCTCAATATTAATTTATTTACAGGGTGTGTTTTATTGAAAGGTGAAAAATATGTGGAAAAGAAATTAATTCCATCGAATTATTTTCTAGGATAAAAATTTCGTGGAATTTTTAAAAAATTTCATGGAAAACTTAACAGAAAATTTCATCCCATAAATTTACGCTGAACGGGACGAATTTGGGGTTATTGCAAGTCAAGGACACAACTCCAAGTGAGTTGGCGGTCCCTGATGGACACTCCAACTCACTTGGCGGCTTGGAGGGGGGGCCTCCAAGTGAGTTGGCGGCTCGGGGGGGGGGGGGGGGGGGGGGGGGGGGGGGGGGGGGGGGAGCTGTCCATTGTTTGGGGGGAGGCTACCCATTGTTTTCTGAGGCTGTCCATTGTTTGGGGTGGAGGTTGCCCATTGTTTTCAATTCGGGGGAGGGGGTGGGGTGGTGGTTGTTTTTTTCAAAACAGTGGGCTACCTCTCCTCTATATAATCTCAAGTAATCCTCATATTCTTCACAAACTCAACTCAGCTCTCCTCATCTTCTTCTCCAGAATTCCAACCAAGCTCTGATCTCTCCTTTCTCCACAATCACAGCAGATGGCGAACGAAAATGATGGTCGTATTCCTGTTGGACCGACTACGGAGTTGATTAAGAAGCAACGCAAAAATTATATATCCGATAAAATATTTACTGGAGAGGTAATTTATTTTATTTCAATAATTTTAATAAATAATATATTAGGTCGATTATAATGTTTTTACTATGTTGTCTTAAATTAAATTGTGGAAATGTCCATTTTAGTTAGTAGTTATCTAATACATTTTAAATGTTAATTTTGAAATTTTTAACAGTTATTTGATCATGATCCGGAATTACGTCTCCAAGAGCATGAAAATTGGCGGAAAGAGAGACGATATAACACATGGGTTTTAAATGACGCCCAAAAGGCCTTGGTCCAATCTTTCGGGTTTCAATATTTGGACCAAATTAAATTTCTCATTCACGACGTTCATCTTATTTTAAGTCTTGCTGAACGTTGGTGGCCCGAACGTAACACTTTCCAACTTCCAGTAGGGGAGATGACGATCACGTTATGTGATGTCGCAAACATATTGGGATTGCCTATTACAGGATATCCAATATATTTCAACCAACAATCTACTCCATCTAATCTGATTACTACATATCTCGGAGTTATGCCTCTATCGGATCTGCGAGGTAGCAGTTATGTCATATTTTCATGGCTTTGTGAAACTTCATGGATTTAAATTACACCATGCCTCCATCTAATGTACTTATTTTTACTATGTTTCCATTTCCAATGGATCTGGCATATACTCTCCAATTACAGCTCGGTTGATCACAAGTATATATAATTTCACGAGAATTGTTCATAGTACTAGCTGAACAAATAAAATTATGTTCAATTGCAACATTACTTACAAAACTTCTAAATTCAGAACGAGTAAAAAATTCTTGACCGATAACTAATTCACGGGTGGAAGCATTATCTATATTATCATCCAAGTCATATTCCATATTTTCAACTAAATCATCACTGTTTTCGTCGTCTTCATCATCATTATCAGCGTCGGATTCATCTGATGATTGATTTTGTTGAAAAGATGAAACAATTTGTTGGGAAGAACTACCACCCACAAAATATTGACTATTTTGTTATCAAAAGTTATGGTTATTTGAATAACAAAAATATTTACATAGCGTGATCGTGAATTAATTTCAAAAATATAATTGCATGCTTCATCACTATCTATTAAAAAACATCTATAATTAGAAACAGAATTCAAAATAAATTCGTAATTAATAGAACAATGTTGAATAATAAGATTACGTAAAATTTTAAAAGTAATATTTTTATAAGATGAAAATATTTGAGTTTCTCCGCCTTCGTAATCTAACCCATTTAAGCTACCTTCGTGAGAACATATTATTCTTACGCTACGATCCATAATCGAAGGAGGTAACTTCTAGAGATTGATCAGAAGTTTCTTCTGGAGAACTTGATGAATGGAGAACTTGATCAATGTTTGCTGGTGAGTAATAGGAAGAAGAGTGAGTAATATGGAGTGAGTGAGTGCTCTCATGTGCTTTTTATAGGTGAATTTGAATAGAGTCGTTAGAAACTAGCCGTTGAAAAAGCAGAAGAAGAAAGAAAGAAATAAAGAAAAGGATCGGGAAAAAAAATGTAGCCGTTGGAGGCCCTCCCCCAGAGCCGCCAACTCACTTGGAGCCCCCCCCTCCAAGCCGCAAATTAAGTGACTTGGAGTGTCCATCAGGAACCGCCAAACTTGGAGTTGTGTCCCTGACTTTGCAATATCCACAAACAGCGCAAATTTATATAATTACGTACATCCCTTGGGATGAAATTTTCTGAAAACTTAATTTGGTGTTTGATTGTCATTATTTTCCATGGAAAATAATATTGTCCTTTGGGTTGCACAAGTTTCATTTTCCACCATTTTAGAAAAAAATATAAAAATATAAAAAATTGTAGTTTTTTGGAAAATAATTACATGAAAAATATAAGCTATCAAACACTATAATTGGTGGAAAACTTATGATGGAAATATTTTTCATGAAAAAAGTCCAATCAAACAGCCTTATGGAAAATGATATTTCAGAAAATCTTCTGCAACAGACTGAATTTTAATAAAATTGTACAGAATTGGCACAACTTTGGAAAAATTTCATATCCAGGTCTTTTCCGCCAGACCGTCTGGCAAAAATCGTGCGGGGAGGGAGAAGGGAACAGTTGCAGACAATATTGATATATGTGTGTGGTGTATTTAGTGTGCCACCTCCACCCCGTGTCCCCACATCCACCCCACTACCCACCCTGCACGATTTTCGCCAGACAATCTGGCAAAAAAGATCTGTATATGAATTTTTCTTAGATTTGTGCCGTTCTGTACAATTTTATTAAAATTCAATCTCCTACATAAAATTTTCTGATAATATTTTGGGTGCCCAAGTGGTGACCGTCACTAGTCCGCAGCCACATGGTGGCTGCCCATTGGTCCACTACTAGTACAGCCCCACCTTCTTAAAATTTGGTCCAAGGGTCAATCGATTGCCGCCATGTGGCTGCCTGTCCTCTATTTATGGTTCCCTACATGACTTTAAATTTTTTAAAATAATTGTCTCACTTATCACTTAATTCTGTATGCAATACATGCACATTATCTCCACTTAACTAGTATGTATGATGATATTCTACATATAACGGATGGAATAATTATCTTCTAACAATATTAGAATCTTTCAAGAAATTAGAGCAAAGACTGCAGCCAAGCTTGTATTTTGATTGAGATCTTGATCTTTAAAAGAGCTCATATAAGAACTATTTTGAGAGCACTCATTATTTTCTTCTCTTAGCTTAATAATTGCATAAGATGCTGGATGCACTTTGAGAATCAACAAAATAAAAATTTAAAGGTTTTATTTAATCTGCCAATGGACAGATTCTCAAAGTCACCTATTCGTCTTGATCATGATATTTCAGCTTTTGTGTACACTATTAAAAAATACGGAATTGACAACTTATGTAAGTCTCCAGGCTTACCTCACCTATGTTTTATGAGTATCATATGGACTATCCTACTCCGAAAAATAATTACACTAACCATCATCAGTGTTATTAATTTCTGTAGAAAATATATGTGTTGTCCATTTAATTAGTTTCAAAGTAGGAGAGTGATCTGTGTACTAAGCGTAAAATATAGGAGTACTTAATACAATTAACCATTATTATTATTATTATTATTATAAACACGTACGTGTATGGTAAATCGACTAATGCATACGAGGGACAAAATCACAATTTGACAGTACTACTGACATTAGCTGGACTTGGGGCAAGAGTACATGTATTAGTGATGTTTTGTACTTGAATATATGATTACTGTTGCTCGAGTTGTAGGCATGCCATAGCTGAAGAATTAGCTGGACTTGGGGCAAGAGTGCATGTATGCTGTCGAAACAATGCCGATATCGAGAATTGCTTGAACGAATGGAAAAAAGCTACATTTAGATGTCACGGGTTCAATCTGCGACGTATCTTGCTCATCCGAACGAGAGAAACTGATGCAACTGGTCTCTTCTATCTTCCATGGAAAGCTCAACATTCTTGTTGGTACCGAATTTTTCTTTAGTAATTTCTAAAGGTACTCTATATTTTATTTCAGGATAGTCCAGTCTAATTCTAATACAAAGTAGAGCTGTCAATTTTGTTGGCAGTCCTAATGACTGTGGATTTCACTTGCAAGGACTACTCGTTCGTCATGAGTACTAAATTCGAATCCGTTCTCCACACGAGCCAGTTAGCCCATCCTCTTCTCAGAGCATCGGGGAGGGGAAGCATCGTGTTCAACTCGTCTATCGCTGGGCTGGTAGCTCTTCCGTATCTCCCAATCTATCCTGCAAGTAAAGGGACTATCAATCAATAATATTCTCGTATTTTAAAAGTAACTGTAGATTTAATTTAGCGCGACCTTAAGTTGGTTACATTGTCATCCAGGAGCAATGAATCAACTGACGAAGAATTTGGCTTGCGAGTGGGGGAAGGGCAATATTCGAGTCAACGGCATCGCGCCAGGATCCACCAACACGACGATTCGGCCGTCTGTAAGTATATTATCCAAACTTCTCCTTTATTTCTTCAGGTTGACCTATATATTGAGTGTTGATCAACTTACTTTCTCAGAATAACTCAAAATTTTCAAATAGGGTCATGTTGACGAGGAAATAGTAGCTCAAGTTGACTCTCCGATTCCTCTTAAGCGCCCTGGTGAACCATACGATGTGGCATCCGCGGCGGCATTCCTTTGCAATATGCCTGCTGCTTCCTACATTACAGGCCAGATCATCTGTTGATAAAAACAGTTAACATATATAGAGAGAGAGAATAAAGAAGGTGAGGTGTCATCTTATGGGTCGTGGCTATGTGTCACTCCTCCCATATTATTATCATGCACTAAAAAGTGTGCAAATACATTATGATAGCATGGAAGGTGACATATAGCCACCTCACCGTGAGGTGGCACATCACCTCCCTTATTCTCTCTCTCTCTCTCTCTCTCTATATATATATATATATATATATATATATATTTCTCTCTCTCTCTCTCTCTCTCTCTCTCTCTCTCTCTATATATATATATATATATATATATATATAGAGGAAGGATAGGCATCCCCGCACTTTTTGCATCTCCTGTTCTTAATTTGGTCATTTTGCCACATATTGCCGTGTGAACTACTGTTGTGTGCATGTAAACAAGGGAAAATTTATGAAATGTTCAAAAATTGTAAAAGTTTTACGTAAAATCCACCGCAAAATAATATTTTATCGCGTGCCTAGAATTAGCGATGAATATATAAAGCGAGTTCTGAATGACATTTTTGTCCTTCTAATATATTGAAAACACCCCCGAACCCTACTATTCAAATTTTTTTTTTCGATTCTTCATTTTCTTCCATATGCCGTTCAGTTTCGAATATATGTTTTTTCCTCCAAAATCTTCAAACCTTCCACTCCATTTGCAATCTTCACACCATGTCGGAGGTTAAAACGCATGAGAATGTTTATTTTCTATGTTAAATTACACGGAGGATGCCATTCTCCGTAATTTTAACATGGAGAATGATATTCTCCGTTTTAATTACACGAAGAATGACATCCTCCGTGTTAAAACGCATGAGAATGACCATTCTCCGTCACTCTTTCACGGAGAATGGCTATTTTTCGTGTTAAATTACACGGAGAATGGTATCATCCGTGTTAAATTACACGGAGAATGACATTCTCATGCGTTAAAACGCATGAAAATGACCATTCTCCGTCTTAAATTGTACGGAGAATGTCGTTCTTCGTGTTAAATTACGCGGAGAATGATATCCTCTGTGTTAAATTACACATGCCATTCTCTATGTAATTTAACACGGAGGATGCCATTCTAGGTGTAATTTAACACGGAGAATGATTTAAATTACACGGAGGATGTCATTCTCCGTGTATAAAAACACGGAGAATGTCATTCTCCTTGTTAAATTACGAGGATAATGGAATTTTATGTGTTAAAACGTATGAGAATGACTATTCTCCGTGTAGTTTAACACGAAGAATATCATTCTAAGTGTTAAATTACATGGAGGATGCCATTCTCCGTGTACAAAAATACGAAGAATGTCATTCTCCTTGTTAAATTATACGGATAATGGAATTCTCCATGTTAAAACACATAAGAATGACTGTTCTTCGTGTAATTTGACACGGATAATATCATTCTCCGTTTTAAATTATACGGAGAATGGTCATTCCTACTGTTAAAACGTATGAGAATGATCAATCTCCATTTTAAATTACACGTTTAATGGCATTCTTCGTGTATAAAAATACGGAGAATGACATTCTCCGTGTATAAAAATATGGAGAGTATCATTCTTCGTATTAAGTTACACGGAGAATGACTTTCTCAGTGTTAACGCATGTGTCACTTCCCATTCCCAGAATACGTATTTTTAGAATGCATGTACTGTTTAAATGTAAATATTTTATATTTATCATGTATTGCTCTGTATTTAAATTCTTTTAATTTCATGTTAATTAATTTCCTGCAATTTTATTTCTGCACTTTACTTTCTGCTTTTATACTCTGCTTTAGCTTTGCTATGGGTTCGGCTCAGATTGGTTTAATTATGTTGGTTCATCATGAACCGAAATAAACCCCCACCTACCACCACCCCATTTAAAGCCCCAAACTCTTTCTCTCTCTTCATTACTTCTTCTCATTTCTCTTCTTCTTCCTCATAACTCTACCACCAACCTAGGAGAGCAACGCAAGTGCCAACTTGCTTCATGATGGATCTCCATTATTATTGTTCCATCATCTTCCTTATTTGATTCTAAGTCTCTTCAGTACTTAGCATTTCCAATTTTCATGGCTTATTTGTTGTAGATCTAAGTTTGATACATTTTTCGGATTTCTGAGGTTTTGATCTAGTAAACTTTGTTATCTTCAAGTTTTGATGGTTCCATGTTGTAGAGAATTTCGTTCTACCCAATTTTGACCTATGGAAGTCCATATTTGGGCTTGGAATGAAGGATTTATGGAGCTTGGAAGCAATGGCTTCCATGGTTCTGTTCTCAGAAATTTGGAGAAGAAGAACAGTCCCAGCCGCATGAATCTTTCTTTCTCAGGCGCATGAGCTTATTTATTTCCCAATCATTTTCCACAGCCGCATTCCTCAGGCGCATGAGCTTATTTATTTTCCAATCATTCCTCAGCGCATAAGATTACTTATTTCCCAACCTTTCCCACAGCGCATGATATTTATTTCCCACAGCCGCATTCCTCAGGCACATGAGCTTATTTATTTTCCGATCATTTTCCTCAGGCGCATGATATTATTTATTTTTCAATCCTTTCCACAGGCGCATGATATTATTTATTTCCTAATCATTTTCCCACAGCGCATGAGATTATTTATTTCCCAATCATTTTCCAGCATGATATTATTTATTTCCCAATCATTTTCCATAGCACATGATATTATTTATTTCCCAATCATTTCCCACAGCGCATGAGATTATTTATTTCTCAATTATTTTCCACGGCGCATGAGATTACTTATTTCCCAACCTTTCCCACAGCGCATGATATTTATTTCCCACAGCCGCATTCCTCAGGCGCATGAGCTTATTTATTTCCCAATCATTCCTCAGGCGCATGAGCTTATTTATTTCCCATTCATTCCTCGGCGCATGAGCTTATTTATTTTCTAATCATTTCCCACAGGCGCATGAGATTACTTATTTTCCAACCTTTCCCACAGCGCATGATATTTATTTCCCACAGCCGCATTCCTCAGGCGCATGAGCTTATTTATTTCCCAATCATTCCTCAGCGCATGAGCTTATTTATTTCCCAATCATTTTCCACAGGCGCATGAGATTACTGATTTCCCAACCTTTCCCACAGCGCATGATATTTATTTTCCACAGCCGCATTCCTCAGGCGCATGAGCTTATTTATTTTCCGATCATTTCCCTCAGGCGCATGATATTATTTATTTCCCAATCCTTTCCACAGCGCATGATATTATTTATTTCCCAATCATTTCCCACAGCGCATGAGATTATTTATTTCCCGATCATTTCCCTCAGGCGTATGATATTATTTATTTTCCAATCCTTTCCACAGCGCATGAGATTATTTATTTTTCGATCATTTCCCTCAGGCGCATGATATTATTTATTTTCCAATCCTTTCAACAGCGCATGAGATTATTTATTTCTCAATCATTTCCCTCAGGCGCATGATATTATTTATTTTCCAATCATTTTCCACAGTGCATGAGATTATTTATTTTCTAATCATTATTTATTTTCCCAATTTTTATTTTCCGAATTTGGCATTAATTAACATTGATTGTTATCTTGATTAATTATTGATCATACGTTCCTAGATGGAACTAAGAGACTGGCTAGTCGTCTTATTGAATTAAATGGAATAAGACACGTTCATATTTGCAATCGATTGTCCAATCCCAAATATTGATATATAGATACATGCAGGCTACAATTTATTTATTTATTTCACAAAAGCAGCATGTGTACTCTATGGTCAAGGCATGATTATCCTGTGGTTAGTTTTTATTGTTGCATTACGCTATGTAAGACCTACAACCTAACCGCATGGGTATCGTTGTAGAGTTGGGCATATCGTACTTTGTACGGAAGTACTCATTCTGAATAACCATGATCCACGGCATGGGATTTCACTTAACATAGAGGCTACTAAGTTAAATAAAATAATAATTGCATGGAGGAAATGGATCTCCGAGTTCTTACATGGCAGCCCTCTTTGGGACTATTAGCGCCCAACAGGCCGGCTGGTTCCCACAGATACTGCAATTTTGCCACACGGGCAGGGAGCGGTATCTGCTTATATTATTGTATATTGTATATTGATGACGGACGTCCCGCTGGGATTCGTCTAATTCATGATTGGCGCAATTGATTGATTGGATAGACTAGCCTTGCTTGCCTATAGTAAGAACTGAGAAATCCTTATCGCATAATTCCAGGATAACTTGGGACTCACAGTAGCAAGCCGTAGTAGTTGTATGGCCGGTTAAACTGATTTGTTTGTGTATTGTACCTACTCTATTAACTAACTAAGATGATCAGAGTGTCGAGACATGACGGGCCAACATCTGTCCTTGTTTGGTTGGGAGGTTGGTTCGAAGTGTCGTGACATTATGTGAATCCTAGTAGCAAGCAGAGATCTATATATCATATTCTCTTATTACTGGTTTTAACTTCTCATATCGTGCTTCCTTGCGGTACTTGCTATTAGAGGTCTAACCTCTCTGGTTTTGCATGGCCAGATTTAGAGCCGGTTCCCGAGGACTCAGCTTACTTCTACCTCCAAGATGGTCAATACTAGAGGAATGATCGCCGGAGGACTCGAGTGGGTTCCTTACTTTCCCGTTTGTTTTGTTAATTACTTTACATTTTTCCGCTTGGCACCGACATGTTAGTCGGATAGTCTTGCACTTACTTTTACATAATTGTAATTAAGTCAGACTGCAGCTGATAACAATTGTGTATATGTTGCTATATCATCTGGCTATGTTTTGTAAAGTCAGATCTCAAGAACATTTTGACTAAGCGTTTGGGACGCCTTATTGCTTTATCTTAAATGTTCTCTGTTATTGCTTCTTGTTTGAATGATTGAGACAATAGATGTGAAGTGACCATAGCGAGACTTTCATGTAGTATGCACCCCCTTGTCTTTTAGACAGCATTGATCGTATTATACGGTATTCATCTACCCGTAATACGTAGCTGGCTGAGTCATTCCCCCGCTCTCCAGTATTCTGGTTCTGGGGCGTGACTAGGTTTTAGTGGTGGCCCATGCAGGTCTGATTTCAGACTTGTGGGGTATTTTAATTTATAGGATGTCTCAATCAGACATGTTCTCCCTTGATCTCATGATTCGTTACTCTCGACTCTAGCTTGACATTCCTGTATCCTTTGACTTCATTGATCTTTCCTGTCCGATCGTTTGATTGTTCTTTTGTCCCTTTTCTTAGGGGCACCTCGTCCGCATCTGTCATGATTGGACAACAACAACAAGGGCAACATGGGCAACCTGACCATATTGGTCAGCAATAAGGGCCGGTACTAACTCAAGAGACCATCCAAGAAGAAGTGATAGTGGAACCAGCAGCTGGACCACAGTATCCGGAGGTTCCTACACCACCCATAGTTCCACCTATCCAGTGGAAATGGACACACCGACTCTTCTGGAGATCATGAGAGGGATGATGGCCACTCAGCAACATCAGATGTTAGCCCAACAACGTATGCATGCTCAGTTACAAGAGCAGAATGTACTACTTAACCAAGGATTGCAAACAGCTTTAGAAAGAGGGGCGATGACAGATTCAGGAGCATCAGCCAGGTTTTACAAGTACAACCCCTGCCGTTTCAAAGGTACGGAGGATGCCATCTCAGCAGATGCATGGCTTAAGGATATTGAGGCTATTTTGACAGCCGCTAAGGTGCCGGCAGAAGAACGTGTAGATCAGGTGAAGTTGTTACTTCAGGATCTCGCACGTGATTGGTGGGAATCAGAGGAGGTAGGCATCAGACGTCCTGTAGCTTGGGACGATTTTACAGCAATATTCAAGACGAAGTACTATGGAGTTGTGGCGCAGTTTGAGCTACAACAGAAATTTATCAACCTCAAGCAAGCCGGCAAGACGGTAGATGCTTATGCAGCGGAGTTCTGCAGATTGAGTAGGTTCGTCCCGGAGATGGTAGCCACAGAGAGCGAGAGGGCTATGAGGTTTCAGCAAGGGTTTCATCTTGAACTCTTGCAATTGATAGAGGGGCACAATTATCAGACTTTCGATGAGATATTGACGGTCACTCGGAGGCATGAGATCACCACTCAGAGGATCACGGCAAGGACTGAAGGTCAGAAGAGATCACACAGTCAGATTGAAGGAGGAGGGGGAGCAGCGCCCCGAACAACAGTACCGTCCCATGGCATTCACATTCACGATGTAGCAATGCGAGGGCCAGCACCACCCAGGCAACAGCAACAGCAACAGAAGAAGAACCATCAATCCCCAGCATGCTGTACTTATTGCGGAAAGATAGGGCACACTAGAGATGTGTGTCGGACATTGAACGGACAGTGTTTGATATGTGGAAATCCAGATCATTGGGTTACCATATATCCCATGAATTCGAGGTCAGGAGGACCAGTGCAGCAGTTTCCTGCTCTGCCAGCACCAGGGGCAGGGCAGTATCGAGGACCCGCAGTGGAAGTGAGGCCGTTGGCACAACGCCCGTTAATGCCGCAGGCTCAAATGTTTCGGCAGCAGGGACCGCCGATACAGCAGCACCAGCATAGACCACCCCAGCATCATCAAGACAGGGGACAGCGGCAGCACCAGGCTAGGCCGCAGCATGGGAACCAGCAAGGAGGTCGAGGGCAGGCATTAACTCTGTCCTTGAAAGATGCATTGGCATCGGGAGATGTTGTGGCAGGTAACATTTTCGTTGCCTCTTATCCCGCAGTAGCATTGTTTGATTCGGGAGCATCACACTCATTTATATCTACACAATTTACAACACGTCTAGGAATAAAGTTCGAGGCATTGCCAGGGAGGTTAAATATACTCACTGGTAATGGGCTCGTAGGAGTTAGTAGAGTTATTCTAGCATGTAGCGTTGTAGTTTGTGGGCATTTCTTACCCGTCCGTTTGATAGAATTTTCTGTTAGAAATTTCGACGTTATCTTAGGCATGGACTGGCTGAAAGACAGTCATGCGACGATAGATTGTCGTAGAGGGAGTGTATCTTTTGATATTCCAGGCATGAAACGGTTCACCTTATTCAGATCAGTGGCAACTCAACAAGAGCAGGGAGTAGTGACGGCAATGGAAGAAGTTCAAGTCCCAAAGGTAGTTGAAGAGTTTCTAGACGTATTTTCCGAAGAACTTCCAGGTCTACTACCGGTTAGAGATATTGAGTTCAGTATAGAATTGGCACTTGGAACTAAACCGATATCAGATCGAGTTTATAGAATGGCGGATTCCGAGCAGGCCAAGGTATATCAGCACATAGAGGAACTGAAGGAGAAGAAGTTCATCCAAGCTAGCATATCACCATGGGCAGCACCAGTAGTACTTGTGGGGAAGAAGGATGGGTCATCCAGATTGTGCATCGATTACAGGAAGCTTAACGCGGCAACAGTGAAGAACAAGTACCCACTACCCAGGATCGACGACTTATTTGATCAGTTGAGCAAAGCTAGAGTTTTCTCTAAGACAGATCTTCGTTCAGGGTATCATCAAGTGAGGGTTCGGAAGGAGGACATTCCCAAGACAGCATTCAGGTCGAAGTATGGGCATTATGAATTCTTAGTAATGCCGTTTGGTTTGACCAAAGCTCCAGCAATCTTTATGGATTTAATGAATCGCATCTTTATGCCGTACTTAGATCAGTTTGTCGTTGTATTTCTTGACGACATTCTCGTATATTCTGCCAGTAAAGAGGAGCATGAAGACCACATCAGGAAAGTGTTACAGGTTCTGAGAGAGAACCAGTTGTATGCCAAGCTTAGCAAATGTGAGTTTTGGTCGGATCACATTTCATTTTTGGGTCATATCATATCAGGAGCTGGAGTAGCAGTGGATCCCAAGAAGGTAGAAGCAGTAGAAAGTTGGCCAGTACCCAAGACCGTAGCAGATGTGCAGAGTTTCTTGGGATTGGCAGGATATTACAGAAGGTTTGTATCAGACTTTGCGAGGCTTTCAGCACCTACGACCCGCTTGACACGGAAAGATGTACTATTCGTCTGGTCGGCAGAATGCCAGGCATCATTTGAGAATTTGAAGCAGAAGTTGATATCAGCGCCTATTCTTACATTGCCAGTTGGACCCAAAGGTTTTACCATTTATTGTGATGCGTCAGGTAAAGGACTTGGATGTGTCCTTATGCAGCATGGAAAGGTGATATCGTATGCATCTAGGCAGCTTCGAGACCACGAGAAGAATTATCCGACTCATGACTTGGAGTTGGCGGCAGTAGTATTTACTTTGAAGCTATGGAGGCATTACTTATATGGTGACCGAGTAGACATGTACACAGACCATAAAAGTCTGAAGTACATCTTTACCCAGAAGGAACTGAACATGAGGCAGAGAAGATGGTTGGAGTTGATCAAGGACTACGACGTGAAGCTTCAGTATCATCCAGGCAAGGCTAATGTGGTAGCAGATGCTCTCAGCAGGAGAGGCGGCGCATTTATGTTGACAACCCAGAGGCATATTTTAGAAGACCTTCAGGAGATGGGCATCGAGGTTATACTTCCTAGTGATGTAGGAGTTCTGGCGAGTCTACAAGTTCAATCCAACTTGGTAGATAGGATCAAGGCAGCTCAGGCACAAGACCCAAGGATTCAGAAGCTTAGAGCAGAATGTGAGTCCGGACTCAGGAAAGAGATGAGAATTCATGAAGATGGTACACTTAGGTTTGGGTCACGTCTATGTGTGCCTAGTAGAGATATCAGACATGAGGTTATGGCAGAAGCTCACAATTCTCAGTATTCTATACACCCTGGAGGGACCAAGATGTACCAAGATATCAAGCAGCACTTCTGGTGGAACGGGATGAAGAGGGAGATAGCTAGATTTGTTTCCCGTTGCTTGGTATGTCAGCAAGTGAAGGCAGAACAGCAGAGGCCAGCTGGGTTATTGCAACCGCTTCCTATCCCGGAATGGAAGTGGGAACACATTACAATGGACTTTGTGACCGGTTTACCGAGATCACCAAGTGGTAAAGATGTTATTTGGGTGATAGTAGATCGGCTTACAAAGGTGGCACACTTTCTTCCTTTTAGAGTAGGACAATCTACGGAAAAGTTGGCAGAGTTGTATATGCAGCAGATAGTCAGACAGCATGGGGTCCCAGTCAGTATTGTGTCAGACAGAGATACCCGTTTTACATCACATTTTTGGAAGAGCTTACATCATAGCTTGGGTACCAAGTTAAGATTTAGCACGGCTTATCATCCATAGACGGACGGACAATCAGAAAGAATAATTCAGACTTTAGAAGATATGTTGCGAGCTTGCACCCTAGATTTTGGATGATCTTGGGAGAGCCACCTACACTTGGTCGAGTTCTCATATAACAACAGTTATCAAGCCAGTATCCAGATGGCACCATTTGAAGTACTATATGGTAAGAAGTGTAGGTCGCCGCTAGCGTGGGACGATATCGGGGAGAGGAAGATGTTAGGCCCGGAAATAATTGTCCAGACCGTTGAAGTGGTTAAGGGAATTAGAGAGCGACTTCGAGTTGCGCAGGATCGACATCGTCATTGGGCAGATCAGCATCGTAGGCTGCTAGAATTTTTTGTTGGGAACCACGTATTCTTGCGGATCTCACGTACCCGTGGGGTCATTAGATTTGGTATTCGCGGGAAGTTGAGTCCCCGATACGTGGGCCCGTTTGTTATCCTTGAGAGGATAAGCGATGTTGCTTATCGTTTATCCCTTCCACCTTCGTTACGAGAGGTGCATGACGTGTTTCATGTATCTCAATTGCGAAGGTATGTATCGGACCCAAGCCATGTCCTTGATCATTCCGAGCTGGTTGTTGGTACCAACCTGTCTTACGAGGAACAACCTGTGTCTATTTTGGACCAAAGAGAGAAGATACTCAAGAACCGAACAATTAACCTTGTTCGGGTTGCTTGGAGTCATCACACTTTAGGAGAGTCAACGTGGGAACGTGAGGATGATATCCGATCGCGGTATCCGTACCTGTTTGACTCACAAGGTATATCTCTTTCTGTATACCTTGATTGTCTTAACTCCTCATGCTTGTTATTTTATGAGTAGAATTGCTTAATGTTGTAGATTGTTAGATGTAGATACATTACTTGTTATTATCATTGTAGAATGATTGCTTACTCAATTGTTTATACTTAGATTAGTTTAGCTTCGATATTTCTATCATGCTTGGATCTGAAATTCCGAGGACGGAATTTTTCTAAGGAGGGTAGAGATGTCACTTCCCATTCCCAGAATACGTATTTTTAGAATGCATGTACTATTTAAATATAAATATTTAATATTTATCATGTATTGCTCTGTATTTAAATTTTTTTAATTTCATGTTAATTAATTTCCTGCAATTTTATTTCTGCACTTTACTTTCTGCTTTTATACTCTGCTTTAGCTTTGCTATGGGTTCGGCTCAGATTGGTTTATGTTGGTTCATCATGAACCGAAATAAACCCCGACCTACTACCACCCCATTTAAAGCCCCAAACTCTTTCTCTCTCTTCATTACTTCTTCTCATTTCTCTTCTTCTTCCTCATAACTCTCCCACCAACCTAGGAGAGCAAGGCAAGTGCCAACTTGCTTCATGATGGATCCCTATTATTATTGTTCCATCATCTTCCTTATTTGATTCTAAGTCTCTTTAGTACTTAGCATTTCCAATTTCCATGGCTTATTTGTTGTAGATCTAAGTTTGATACATTTTTCGAATTTCTTAGGTTTTGATCTAGTAAACTTTGTTATCTTTAAGTTTTGATGGTTCCATGTTGTAGAGAATTTCGTTCTACCCAATTTTGACCTATGGAAGTCCATATTTGGGCTTGGGATGAAGGGTTTATGGAGTTGGAAGCAATGGCTTCCATGGTTCTCTTCCATGGTTCTGTTCTCAGAAATTTGGAGAAGAAGAACAGTCCCAGCCGCATGAATCTTTCTTTCTCAGGTGCATGAGCTTATTTATTTCCCAATCATTTTCCACAGCCGCATTCCTCAGGCGCATGAGCTTATTTATTTCCCAATCATTCCTCAGCGCATGAGATTACTTATTTCCCAACCTTTCCCACAGCGCATGATATTTATTTTCCACAGCCGTATTCCTCAGGCACATGAGCTTATTTATTTCCTGATCATTTCCCTCAGGCGCATGATATTATTTATTTCCCAATCCTTTCCTCAGGCGCATGATATTATTTATTTTCCAATCATTTCCCACAGCGCATGAGAATATTTATTTCCCAATCATTTCCCACAGCGCATGATATTATTTATTTTCCAATTATTTTCCACATCGCATGATATTATTTATTTTTCAATCATTTCCCACAGCGCATGAGATTATTTATTTCCCAATCATTTTCCACGGCGCATGAGATTACTTATTTCCCAACCTTTCCCACAGCGCATGATATTTATTTCCCACAGCCGCATTCCTCAGGCGCATGAGCTTATTTATTTTCCAATCATTCCTCAGGCGCATGAGCTTATTTATTTTCCAATCATTCCTCGGCGCATGAGCTTATTTATTTCCCAATCATTTCCCACAGGTGCATGAGATTACTTATTTCCCAACCTTTCCCACAGCGCATGATATTTATTTCCCACAGCCGCATTCCTCAGGCGCATGAGCTTATTTATTTCCCAATCATTCCTCAGCGCATGAGCTTATTTATTTTCCAATCATTTCCCACAGGCGCATGAGATTACTTATTTCCCAACCTTTCCCACAGCGCATGATATTTATTTTCCACAGCCGCATTCCTCAGGCGCGTGAGCTTATTTATTTCCCGATCATTTCCCTCAGGCGCATGATATTATTTATTTTCCAATCCTTTCCACAGCGCATGATATTATTTATTTCCTAATCATTTTCCACAACGCATGAGATTATTTATTTCCCGATCATTTCCCTCAGGCACATGATATTATTTATTTCCCAATCCTTTCCACAGCGCATGAGATTATTTATTTTTCGATCATTTCCCTCAGGCGCATGATATTATTTATTTTCCAATCCTTTCCACAGCGCATGAGATTATTTATTTCTCAATCATTTTCCTCAGACGCATGATATTATTTATTTCCCAATCATTTCCCACAGTGCATGAGATTATTTATTTCCCAATCATTATTTATTTTCCTAATTTTTATTTTCCGAATTTGGCATTAATTAACATTGATTGTTATCTTGATTAATTATTGATCATGCGTTCCTAGATGGAACTAAGAGACTGGCTAGTCGTCTTATTGAATTAAATGGAATAAGACACGTTCATATTTGTAATCGATTGGCCAATCCCAAATATTGATATATAGATACATGCATGCTACAATTTATTTATTTATTTCACGAAAGCAGCATGTGTACTCTATGGTCAAGGCATGATTATTCCGTGGTTAGTTTTAATTGTTGCATTACGTTATGTAAGACCTACAACCTAACCGTACGGGTATCGTTGTAGAGTTGGGCATATCGTACTTTGTACGGAAGTACTCATTCTGAATGACCATGATCCACGACATGGGATTTCACTTAACATAGAGGCTACTAAGTTAAATAAAATAATGATTGCATGGAGGGAATGGATCTCCGAGTTCTTACATAGCAGCCCTCTTTGGGACTATTAGCGTCCGACAGACCGGCTGGTTCCCACAGATACTGCAATTTTGCCACACGGGCAGGGAGCGGTATCTGTTTATATTATTGTATATTGTATATTGATGACGGGCGTCCCGCTGGGACTCGTCTAATTCATGATTGGCGCAATTGATTGATTGGATAGACTAGCCTTGCTTGCCCATAGTAAGAACTGAGAAATTCTTATCGCATAATTCCAGGATAACTTGGGACTCACAGTAGCAAGCCGTAGTAGTTGCATGGCCGGTTAAACTGATTTGTTTGTGTATTGTACCTACTCTGTTAACTAACTAAGATGATCAGAGTGTCGAGACATGATGGGCCAACCTCTGTCCTTGTTTGGTTGGGAGGTTGGTTCGAAGTGTCGTGACATTATGTGAATCCTAGTAGCAAGCAGAGATCTATATATCCTATTCTCTTATTACTGGTTTTAACTCCTCATATCGTGCTTCCTTGCGGTACTTGCTATTAGAGGTCTAACCTCTCTGGTTTTGCATAGCCAGATTTAGAGCCGGTTTCCGATGACTCAGCTTACTTCTACCTCCAAGATGGTCAATACTAGAGGAATGATCGCCGCAGGACTCGAGTGGGTTCCTTACTTCCCCGCTCGTTTTGTTAATTACTTTATATTTTGCCGCTTGGCACCGACATGTTAGTCGGATAGTCTTGCACTTACTTTTACATAATTGTAATTAAGTCAGACTGCAGCTGATAACAATTGTGTATATGTTGCTATATCATCTGGCTATGTTTTGTAAAGCCAGATCTCAAGAACATTTTGACTAAGCGTTTGGGACGCCTTATTGCTTTATCTTAAATGTTCTCTGTTATTGCTTCTTGTTTAAATGATTGAGACAATAGATGTGAAGTGGCCATAGCGAGACTTTCATGTAGTATGCACCCCTTGTCTTTTAGACAGCATTGATCTTATTATACGGTATTCATCTACCCGTAATACGTAGCTGGCTGAGTCATTCCCCCGCTCTCCAGTATTCTGGTTCTGGGGCGTGACAGCATGAGAATGTTCATTCTCCGTGTAATTTAAAACGGAGAATGGCATAGAGAATATCATTCTCATTGTTAAATTACATGGAGAATGGCATTCCCAGTGTTAAAACGCATAAAAATATTCATTCTCCGTGTAATTCAAAACGAAGAATGACATTCTTCTTGTTAAATTATACGGAGAATGGCATTCCCAGTGTTAAAACGCATGAGAATGTTCATTCTCTGTGTAATTTAAAACGGAGAATAATATTCTCCGTGTTAAATTACATGGAGAATGGCATTTTCATTGTTAAAACGCATGAGAATGACCATTTTTCGTGTTAAATAACATGAAAAATGATTATTTTCTGTGTCAAAATGACGGAGAATGGTTATTGTTCGTGTTATATCGACGGAGAACAGTTGACAGAAACCTAAAAAAAAAATTTGTAGTAAAAAACCTGTCAGGAATAAGGAATCAAGAGTTTTCCGTTCTACATTCAAAACAATGCTAAGTGACTGTCTTTGAATTTTCCTTAATGACTGTCTTTGAACAAGTCTTAATTGTCACCTTCTTTCTTGGAGGAAGTTGAGGAGTTTGTGGCATGACATCCACTTGTAACGAACCTGTTAAATGAGATTCATTATGCTGACTATTAGGTTCATTTGCATTTATTGGCCAATATGGCCTATAAAAAGGGGTTTCTTGAGGAGCAAACTCCATCATCTTCATAGCATTCCCATTATGCACGATCCTGACTTAGCTTTAAGAGGACCCTATGTAAAACTCCTAAATTTTCACTACAATTTTGAATTTTTTTTTTGGAATTTTCTTTTCGTTTTGGTATTGTACGATGAGTACAAATGCTCGATACAAAATAGTTAATTAAATCAAAATTTATTTATTATAAACTTTTACTAAATATATCAAATATGTATTTTTGGATCGAAATACTAATTAAAATTTTGCTTGCTTTAATGTTTGTCAAAACACTTTCTATTATTTTCTTGTGAAAGCTATTTTAACTAGTATACAAATATGGTTAATAATATCTAAAAATAGTATCTATAAATGATATGTTCTATCGCATGGAAGTACATGAAATTTAATTTCATGTATACTTTTGATTTTTGAAAATACTAATTATTTGATTTATTTGCAAAAACATATTTCAAATAATTACATATATTTATGGTGAATTTTGAAATAATAATTATTATATTAAGTTTGAAAATTTATTTGATTTAATATTTAATTAAATATGGCTATTTAAAATTTGAAAAAAAAAGATTTTGTTTAATTTGATAGCCTTGATTTAAAGATAGGAATTAAATATGAACGGATTTGAATGGATAAATTTTGATCTCATTTAAATTACTAAATGGATTATCTTAAATTCTTTCTAATCTTTATCAAACTAGGAGTCCACTTCCTATATAAGGAGAGACTCCTTTGTCACGACCCGCACCCGGATATACGGGTACGAATACGTGGGCTACGCCTAGCCTACGCTGCAGTATCGGCGGTAGAGCGTTGTCAAGTATACTATACTAACTACAACATCTAAGGATCCATAACTAGAAATGTACTCATGTCACATCACGAAAACTAAGGAAGATAAGACAAGAATCAATAACAATATCACCAGAATAACTAGAATCTACAATGATCATAAGACAGAAAAATAAAGAAGGAACAACAAGACTAACTAAGGATAACTACCAGGCAACTCACATAGAAGAATAGTGAGATCCACCTCAGCTAGCAACATCATGAAGTCCAATACTGAGGGCACAACTACTCCTAAAATTTTGTCAACATATCCAGTCAGGATGGAACGAGTACATATATCTCATAACAGATCTCAAGATAGAATAAAAGCCATAAGACTGTAAATAGAGCATATATAATAAAATCATGGAGTGTACATATATGTATCATGGCATGGTAAGCTATAGAGCTAGAGCTAGAACAGGAAAGTAGAACTGATCATGGTATGTACACAAATCAGAGTAAGCCATCTATCCAATGTGTATGAGTAGTAGTTTCAACTTGTGATCGGCTTGGACACCTGTAAGTAACTGTCCTGGCTAGTCATAAGTGCGGTATATGACTAACACTATTCGAAAATGCAAGATGGATTTGATCACAGGCATACGCTACTACTCCCCCACCCCCAACTGGTAGAATGGATCCAAACAGGACACGTCACTGCACGGAATTCTATGAGAAGGGAGCAAGTCTTCTCTAGAATCAGTGACTACATATTGTGCAAGAGCTACAAGGGAGCTTGCACAATACATCCCAAGCTAACAATGAGTAACATCTCTCGTCGAGATCCAGGAATACCAATCCGTGAGAACCATGTGCCAGGAACAAGTATATCTACACTAAGTACAGGAATCATAACAGTTATCATAAATTGAGAAAAAGTTATCAGATAATGTACTCGCCTGCGATCTGGTGGAATATGTCAACTGAGTCCTAGAACAGTGCCTGGAGGACCTATAGATGGAATAATATCAATATAAGGGTTTGGAAGTAAAATCAAGTCATACTAAGTCAAACTAGGTCAAGACAAGTCAAAGCAAGTCAAACTAGGCTAATGTTGACTAACAGTTGACTTTTGGTCAACTGGTCAACTCTGGTCAACTCTAGGTCAAACTAGGTCAAATATTGACTCTACTTCGACATTCAGTCAAAGCAGTCAACCATGGTCAAACAGGGTCAAGGCTAGTCTCTATAAACATCTACAGGGTCAACACATCAATTTCAGTTATTGTGAAATCACTGGAATCGATGGATCTCAAAATACCACAAAAGGAGGAAGATTATAATAATATGGTAAAAACCTACAGATGTTGTCGGATGGTGAAACAACCATCACCAACGTGTCCAAAATTGTCAAATCAGCTAGAATAGCCTGTCCATAGGTCCAATTTGGATACAGGAGCAAAAAGGTAATTTTGCGTCAAAACGGTATCCGTGTCGGACCCGCTTTGCACCGAAAAATGTGCAAGAATACTAGTCCACTAAACCTAACAAATTATATATCTACGAATCCAGAATGACGATACGAACCCAACGGTATATCCAGAATTGGATTCCGTTGATCCGATCTCAAATTGGTCCGTTGACCAGGACATTGAAATTTTGATTTGTACGGAAAAGGGTGTCGGAGCCAATATCCTCAAAACTCAGCAAATTATATGTCAACGAGTCCATAATGACGATACAAACTCAACGGTATATCTGGAATTGGATTCCGATGAGCCGATCTCAAAATGACCCGTTGACCCGAATATTGGTATCCGACTTGCACCGAAATGCGTGTCGGAACTAATGTCCACTAAAATCTAGCAAATTATATGTCAATGAGTCTAGAATGATGATACAAACTTAACGGTATATCCGGAATTGGATTCCGATGAGCCGATCTCAAAATGACCCGTTGACCCGGATATTGGTATCCGACTTGCACCGAAATGCGTGCCGAAACCAATATCTACTAAAACCTAGCAAATTATATGTCAACGAGTCCAGAATGACGATACGAACTCAATGATATATCCGAAATTGGATTCCGATGAGCCGACGTCAAAAAGTCCCGTTGACCCGGACTGTGGGGTCCACTTTGCACCGAAATGCGTGTTAGGGCCAATGTCCTCTAAATCTAACAAATTTATGTGAAAATATGCCAGAACGACGCCACGAGTCTACTGGTGGTGTCATAAATTGAAGCCGGAGTCCCGGATTCAAAATAGAATTTAACAAGTTAGAAATTACGAATTCGGACGGCCAACTTTGGTGTCGAATTCAACCAATCAAACGTATTCACAAAGAAACAAAATTTAAGGGACAGTAAGAGTGTTATACTAGATTCGTATAGGAACTGATGGCACGTCAGACGGAGCTGCGATGGCAGAGTTACGAGCTGACGAAGTCGGCTCCACGAAACTGTCCAAAATAGTTCAAATTAAAACGTCAACTTGGTGGCCGGTTTTGATCTATCAAACGACAAAATTAACGGATGAAATTTTAGGAGAGTGAAGAGATATATACCAAGATTGTGACGGAGCAAAGAGTTCGTCGATCCAACGGTCGGATTTCTCGAAAAATGTGTGCGAAGTTACTGCGACGGAACGCCATTTCTGAATCTCGTTCGCGAGCGCGTCGACGGGATTCCGAAAAAAATATTGAAATCGTCTAGACGGTGCGTCCCGAAGGACGGTGGCCGCCACAGGAGGGTGCGTCCAGGTCGCCAGGACAGGGGGTGGCCGCCACGGCGGCGGTGGCGCCTGCACGCGGCCGAACCCGACCATTTTCGGCCATTACTAGCCGCTGCTACTGCTGTCATGCATGCTGCTGTTGCGGCACTGCTGGCGCAGGCATACGTGCGCACGTTGATGCTGTCCTGGCACAGCGGCGTCCATGGGCACGGCACAGCCACACGACGGCGGCGGCGGAGCGGTTGAGGGTGTGACGGTGGTCTTGGTGGTGGTCGTGCTTCTCGGCTAAGGAGGAAGAGGAGATAGAGAGATGGAGGATGATGAAGGTGATGGCTGTGAGTTTAAAACGAGAGGGGAAGAGAGTATTGTTGTGAGGAGAGAGAGAGAAAGAATAAGAGATGGTGATGAGTTTGAAAGAGAGAGAGAGGAGAGAAAAGTAGCAGCATGGGTGATCCATGCTGTGCCCGTACGGGAGGGGGATTTTATTGTGTGTAATTGGTGTGAAGTGAGAGAAAGAGAGTGATATTTATATATATATATATATATATATATTAAAGAAAATAGAAGTAGATATTTAAGTATAGATATTTAATTAAGTAGATAGAGTAAAATAGATATTTTGAGTAGAGAAAAGGACAAAGTCAATAGTGGTGTGTATGGGCAGTCATGATAGGGCATACACCAAATTAGATTGGGTGTTGGGCCAAATTTGGTTGAGTTGGGGCCAAGATTTAATTAAAATAATAATTTAAACCAATTAAAATCACGGATGAAATGGGAGCACAAGGGAGATCAATTCGGTGGCATGCAAGTGGCACGTGCACAGTAGGCTCAAAACAGGCCAGGGCTATATATTGGGTCGACTGGATTGGATCGATGTCGGGTCCCAAAATTAAATTGGAAATTAAATCAGGTTTCACGGTAGATAATTAATTGTCCTAAATTAAATCGAAAGTTGTACGAAAAAAATAAAGCACAAGATGGTACGTCTGAGTGGGACACGAAGGTCATGGACGAAGAGTGTCTCGAGTAGATCATACATGAGAAGTTGGTTTCAAGAAAAAGACTAGTCTGGTGCTCATAAATTAAAAGTCATGGTAACGTGCATATGATGATCAAGGAAAAGAGTGGGAATTCAATTAATAATTAAATGGTCTAAATTGACCCGAACTTGCACGAAGCAAAAAGAGTACAAGGGAACAAGTTCGAGTAGGACACGATATATCAACATGAAGATAATCTCGTCTAATACAAACTTCAAGAAGAAAGTTTCCAGAGACTGGCATCCCTGATGCTCTAGAATTCCAAGTCACGGTAAAGAGCATTTAAAGATCAAAATTAATTAAATAAAATAAATTATCGAAAATAATTCATTTAGAAAATTTGAAAATAAATCCCGAAAATTCAGGGGGCCTACATCCTTGCACCTCTTCCATTAATTCCAGAAGCCAAATTTTCTCCACAAATATTTCTCGAATTCTAACCTCGTGCATCGTGTTCGTGTCCCCTTTCCGTCCAATTCTTATTCCATAATTACATATACATTCCATTATTTCTGTGTCGGACACCCCTGACACAATCAAATTCCTACCCCTAATCCTGTCTGCAGTCACCCCAGCGAGACCTATCTTCTCCGACCCAAGGCCATTGATACCACCACCACCTCTGTTCCTCCTCGCAGCCACCACCACCAGTACCGACCCCATGGCCAAACCACCCACACCTTCCTGACCAACTTCCCCAACTCTGCTAACCCCGATTCATCACCACCACCTTCAGCATCACCGGGTCGCCGTTCTCCTCCACGACGGCTTCGCTCGACTCTGACTCTGGCATCACCACCCCAGCAGCCTATCGTCATCCTCCTTCTTTGGCCGTGCTCAGCTCCTGTATGCCCCTTCGTTCCACCGTCACTCCCCGATTCCCGACCCAGCCTCGACGCCTACTGCCAACACCACCATCATCACCTCTCCGGCCACCACTACCTAGAACCCCGTCCATCCGACCAAACCACCCCATGACACCACCCCTCGTGCCCAGTTCCTTCGCCCTCCGTACGTCGCACACCGCGCGCATGCCACCGGTCGTCGGAACCCCTATCTTCATTACGTCCCCGGCGTCTGGGCTTTCCGATCCCTCCTCCGGAGAAGCTCTCTTTCTCCTTCCTCCCGAGGTTTTTTTCTTTCTCCCTGACCGCTCCTCTGTCTGCTTCTCTACACCTCTCTCCCTCATCTTCTTCACCTAGTTTTCTTGCTCAGCTTCTTTCATTTTGCTTTTTCTTTCAATTTCTCAAAGACTCTCTCTCTCCATTTGTTACAGCCTCTACTGTACTTTCTCTTTTTTGCTCTCTCTTCCATGTTTTGAAGGAACCAAGAAATAGGGATAGTACTCATGGGTATTTATTTCTGTTATTGTTATTAATATTTTTATATTATTAGTATGGATATGTTGGTATAATTAGTATGTATACATATATACATATTACTATTATCGTTAATATTATTTCGATATTAATTAAGTATTATTATTTGGTGTTTACTGATATTAATATGATTAATTATTATATATATATATATATATATGTATATATATTTTAAAATGGTTAATTATTATATATATATATATATATATATATATATATATATATATATATATATATATATATATATATATATATATATATATATATAAAATTCCAAAGTATATTATTGTATTATCTTATGGTATTTTAAAAAGGTTTTTGACTTGAAAATATTACTTTCCTATTTTCTAGCCATTTCCAAAATATAGTATTGGGCTTGACCCTACACGTAATTTCAAATCGGGTTTAGAATTTTAATATTATATATTTTATGGTATTAAATATGGTTGTAATATTTTGTATAAGCAAATTATAGTTTCAATATAAAGAAGATTTTTATGACTTTCAAGTGTTTATCTAAAACTATTTTACTAATAAAAATATAGTTTTCAAATATAATAAATGTTTTCCAAAATATTTATATACAAAACTTCTTCGTTTATCAAGACTTGTCCCTGGCTAGTCGTATTCCTTTCTTCTTGTAACTCTCGAATTACCTTATATCGTCCCTAGCTAATTTGGCTATTCGGGACTCAATGACACGGTCCGTTCCATCGATGGAGATCATCTTGCGTACTTTTGGCATCTACGATTATTTTGTGCCAACACAGTCATACGCGCATCAACTGCAACCAACTCAAGTCCATGCCATCACCGGAGGCCGTCTTGCGTAGTTGTAACATCGAGGTTAAATTTTGTGCCACATTGATCATCGTAGTACACCAGGCGTCATACCAGGCAAGTATACCTTGCTATTATTTCCTATTATATTATTTATTTTCTACATTATTTACTTTGTTTTATATTTGTTAGTTTTATTTGTTATAAACTGCGCGTCCAAGCCACACTTGGGTGCAAGCGACTCTATTAGTCGCTTTTCATTGTTTTACTTTATTGGATGCATGTTGACTTAGTTTTAACGAACTACCTTTTATTGTGGGATATCCTTATATCTCCTTTGGCCATGGTACTCACACTATACGGTTTGAGACATTTTGCTAGGGGCACGACTTATTGACTGGCCATCTCTATAGTCGTGTGACGGATATATCATAACTGCTATGATTAAGGTATAGAGACTCAAGCAGTTACAAAACTGGGCGGGTCATGGACATGACTTGGTCAGTATGAGAATATTGGGGAAGGACAGTCACTAGTGCGTATGGGAAGCCAAACAGGTAAACCATAGTTTTCGAAAGAAACTTTGGCGTGATATATTTGCAGATGCCCTCTGACATTTTGGACGTTACAGCCGGATACGTATGATTGGATGCCTGTTACGTACTTATAGCCTAAATTCTACCCATGCGTAATGTAAGTTGTCCTCTAAATTGCACATTAGACGGTTAGAATTCCCTTTGCATATTTGTGTCTAGGTTAGTCTTTTGTATATCATTTTATTATTTTGACAGTTCATATTAGCATGTTCTTCCTGTATCTTATTACGTCCCTCTGAGAACCTGGTGATTTCTCCAGGTATGTTTATGATTTTTGTAGGTGCTCTAGTCAAGGACATAGTTTACAATCTACCTTCGCGATGCTATCTTTTGGATCATCTTTCGCTTCGTTCGACTCTTCTATCGTCACTATGTATCTCTCTCTTTTTGTTGGTAGTGGATTTGTCTCCGTCCAACGTTTTGTATAAATGACATTTATAAGTTGATTTTATGATATATTGGTTTGTGGATGAGATTAGTTTTATCGTTAATGTATTTTACAGCTTATGTATACATACGAGGTTTCCGTATATTGGTGTATGCTTCGTATGTATGCAGCTGGCATCTCTACGTACTTGGTCCTAAGTATTTTGGGACTGGGACGTTACGCCCTGGCCTGGCATCAGTTGGTTGTTGGCTGTGGATCTCTTCGTTTAAAGTAGTTATGTCCTTGTAGAAGAACACGTAGTAGTGAATCTCGAGATGCATTGGAACACCTTGTTCAAACCTGAACAACACCTTGGCAGTCCTCGTGTTTTGTCGAAAAGTTTGGGGTCATGCTATGCGCTTCTTAGTAACGGTCTAGCAGTCCGTTATGCTTGAAGAGCCACTAGTTGTGCTCTGTCCTATGGAGGAATATGCTTCGATGGAGATCAATCTTCTAGTATGAGCACCAAAAAAATAAGAGTTGCGCTTCTATGAAGATTAACCACATTCTAGACTTTTGAGGCCTTTCTGAATCTGTAATAAATCCTTTGTAGAAGAACAATACGAGTATTTGTAATAGATCCTTTGTAGAAGAATAGTATGAGTCTTTCTGAATCTGTAATGGATCCTTTGTAGACATAGTAATAAAGGAACTTCTTTCTATACCTTCTGTTTGAATTTTATTTTTCTGTATCTGTATCTTTTGTAACATCTGCGGTGTCTTCTATAATAAAATTACGGAGAATGGTCATTCTTCGGTCATTCTCCATGTAATAATGACGAAGAATGGTCATTCTCCGTCACTCTTTCACGAAGAATGGCCATTCTCTGTGTTAAATTACATGGAGAATGACATCCTCCGTGTTAAATTATACGGAGATTGGCATTCTTATACGTTAAAACGCATGAGAATGACCATTCTCCGTCTTAAATTACACGGAATATGCCATTCTTCGTGTTAAATTACACGGAGAATGGCATCCTTCGTGTTAAATTACACGGAGAATGGCATTCTCATGCGTTAAAACGCATGAGAATGACCATTCTCCGTCTTAAATTACACGAACAATGCCATTCTCCGTGTAATTTAACACGAAGAATGATTTAAATTACATGGAGGATGCTATTCTCTGTAGTGCCCCGTCCTGCTCAGTCAATCGGAGGAATCGAGGCACCGACGGCGTTCGGCCTTAGCCTTGCAGCGGCTTGCTCGAAGACTCGCTCAGGTGGGGTATGTCACGCCCCGACTCGCCAAATCGGTCGTCATCGCCTTAATTCGATATAAATCGATCCCACAAGTCGGGACGTGATGTCGTGCAAGTCTTTATTAGACTTGCACAAGGCAAGAATGTGCACTTGAAATTTTTTTTGACACGACGCGTTGAAATTAAACAGTACAGAGAGTTGAAGATATAGAATAGGAAGAAATTAGCTTTTCATTCATAAAACTTGCAAAGTATATGCAAGGTTATTTTTATATTACATATGCCGTTGCAGATACATCTTGGAAACACAAAAGAAAACTCTCGACCAGCTTTCCATGAAATAATCCTTGGTGTTCCATACATTCATGCCCCTTTATACATTTGAACAAAAGCCTTCGATCTGAGTTGGACTTCAAAATACTTCAAAATAGGAGAGCTTCAAGCTGCCTCCTGTTCTTCAGCTTTAGTTTAGTCTCGAGCTCCAGCAGCGCGCTCGTTACCTGGGGAGTTGGGGGTTAGCACACTTGCTAGTGGATGGGACGAACCCACTCGATTAAACCGACACTGCTTATTAAGAATTCTAGCATACGAAGTGATCTTTCTATTTAGAACTATATGAATTGATGTTCATATCGAAGGCACATTTTAAACGATAACAACATAACCAATTTCAACTTATCTTACCACGACCGTGCTTCTTTTCTGCACAAAATATACATAATACTTACCACCTGCGCAAGACAATAGGTGAGCATGTAACCTATCCTATATGCGGTCATTGGTGATATTGACACCATAAAGGACAATTACGTAGCATTACGACGCGACCTACCAGTCCAGGTTATGAGCCTAACTGGAGGTCTCGCAATGCCTCGCGCCTAAGTACGATTCCATAATTTTCTCCTAGGCCGATTCGGTCCCAGCGTCCCGGGTACCGTCTCGAGGAAAGCTCACCTTATGCACAAGTCGTCCATGACCATGCGAATATATGAACAGTTTAATATGTATGAAGTAAATTGCATAACGTAGACATTATTAAACCACATATTCATTCCTCTCGAGCAAGGGTTCTTTTTCTCGAAGCCGTACGTTCTGATTTAGCATCCCGTAGGTACCAAATTCTCCGAGGTGTAGTCTACCGCAACCGAAGTCTCTTCATTATGTTTGCAGAACATGAAATAAATTCTATCTCTTTCTTAGAACTTTATCTTTTCTCTACTGTAACACCCACTTTTTTAAAATAAGAGTAATTTTGAAATTTTGTAAAAGTTTATTATTTAATAATAGGATTTATAATTTATAGGAATTTTTAATTAATTTAATACTATTTAAATTTGGTGAATTATAATTTTGATGTGTTAGCTAGTGAACCCTAGAACTGTTGAGCCTAGAGACTAACCATGACCATAGAGACCTAACCATGTGATTAGAATGACTATTTACAACTTTTTAGGCTAAGGGTATTTTGGTCATTTTGTGACTTTGAATTATTTAGAATTTTGGTTAATTGGTGAATTTTAGGTTATTTTAATAATATTTAAATTAATGTATTATGATTTGGTCATTTTTCATATTTTAATATTTTGGGAAATTTTTATATTTTTTAATATTGTTTTTATTTGATTTATTTAGTCGGGTTTGAGTTTCGTCTCGTTCCGACTTGTATTGTGACCCGGTAGCTTAAACTCTAGATGGGACCCAATATTAAGTTAAGCATGGCCCACAAAACCCAGCATTTAAGTTAGTTAGTTAGACTAATTTTTATCATGTTAGAATGGTTAAGTTAGAGACTCAAAACTAGATCCTTTTGACCCCAAACTTGAACCTAGTCTAGACATAACCATATGAGACTAGAGAAGGACAATTAGGACATTTTCTATTAGCCCTAATGGACTCTTTATGGCAGCCACCTTTAGGGGAGAATGATTCATTTCATTCATTACAATCTTGCCTCTTTATTTTCCTTTTGTTCTTCCCTAATTTTAGAGAGCCTTCTCTTTGATTTGATCTCCAAATCAAATCATTCCTTCACCAAATCTTCCCTCAATCATTCCCATTCTCCAAGGGAAGGGTGCTACCATGGATTGGAAGCGAAGTACAAGGAGGAGTGTCCACTTTGAGGGATCTTCGTATCGAAGCCGTGTCCTAAAGGATTTCATTGGAATTCCACTCCCAATAGGTAAAACCCATCATCTAAATCGATTTTTTTGTATATAAATTAGTTTGAATCCGTAGGATCCATCCTCATGCATGTGTCCCCTTTAGATTCAAATTTGAGGCCATTTAGAGCCCTCTTAAGGATTTTAGATATGTGTCTTGTGTCCTACTTGATAGATCCCAAATTATGACACCCCATGTGTATGTATGAATGATAATAGTTTATATAGATATTTAAATTCAGTTTTAGAATGGTTAGAGAGTGGATTTATCTTAGTTAGGATGGTTAGAATGAGTTTCATTTGGATACCTATGTTGGTATCCAAGTATCTTGGCCTACATATGTTTTTTTGTCCAAAACAACTCAAATTCGTCATAATATTCATCCACGTTTTTATTAACCAAAGTAAGTTAGAAATGTCATAACTTTTAGCTTAGAACTCCGATTTATCTCTCATTTTTTTTAAAAGAACCGTATCGAGTTAGATTTCCAATATATATTTTAATAAGCCAAATTCTTTCTGAAACTTTCTGTAGAATTATTTGAGTGTCAGCTGTACGAAAGACGAACGCATTTCGGTATTTTTGCGATTTCGGAAGCTCCGAACACGAAAATGCGATCCGTTTGAAGTTTTGGAAAGCTAACACGAAGGACTACAACATACTTTAATCTTATAATTTAGTGAATGCCCAATTGGTACAGTATGGTTTTAAGTAGAAGAGTGACTATACGATATAGGTATTTTGTGTAACCTATGAGCCATGTAGTATTTATATTAAATGAATACAGAGTATGCAATGCATGATATGTTAGATGAAAATGATATATATGATATATCCTCTTTACAAATATGTATATATATGGTTGAATGCAAGCATGTAGGAATGCAATCAATGTAATGTATGTAAACAATACATGAATGAAAGAATGATATATAATGTATGCAAGTATATAATGTATTCAAATAAGTATGTATGCATCTAGTATGTATGTATAGGTGCATGAATGAATGCAAGTATGCATACATGATAAGTATGTAGGCATGTATGCAATGTATGTATGTATACAAGATATGTATGTATGCATGTATGCAATATAAGTATGTATGTATGCATTTCTATAAATTGAGTTAACCTATAACCTTTTACACACATGCATTCATACACCCTTTGGCACCATGTATCCCATGTCATATACACCTACCTATCACTAATCTGAAAACATCAACACATATCCTTCACACACATGCCAAACACACACATACTCACTTACTCTTTTACCTCTCTTTTTCTATATATAATATATTATATAATATATATATGTATGTGCCTATATATATAGCTTTCCTATATATCTATGCTATGAATATGTGAATGTGAATAACATATATATATATTATATGACTAAGTTTGTGTGTTTTGTTAGCTTATGGGTTTAGTTTTGTGCTTGGTTTAGCAATGACTTAGGCAATGAGTTAGTAGCTATCTTGGATACTTGATTTGCATATACTTAGTTTGTTTAGACCTAGAATTGACTAACCTAGACTAGTTGACCATTGTTGACCCAACCCTAGCTAGTTGACCAGAGTTGACCAAGAGTTGACTTTGACCTAGATTGACTTAGACTTATGTGGATTGCATTATAATTTCAATTACCATATAAATTGAACTCTTTGTAACCTGTGTTGCTATAACTAGGACTCTGTGACTCCAGTTGGCCATCTTTTCATATCAGCTGTTCAGGTTATCAGCGAGTACATTCTTTGATCATTTCATATCCTGTTTAGGAGTATATTTCCTGCTTTAGATTACTTTACTTGATGCTGACACGTTGGTAACATGGATTAGTACTATATGGATCTTGTCGTGCGATGTTATCCCCTTAGCGGATACATCGAGTATTTCGTGTTCATGTACTTTATCATGAGCATCGTGTACTCCTTGTGTTCGTGCTTTTCGTGTACAAATCGTATGAAATCATGTATACTCATGTGCTCACATGACTTCGTGTACGACTATACTTCGTGTACAATAACATAACTCGGCTAGATCCTTGTGTATTGATTGGGGCGGGAGAGTATAAGTGGTTATGTAATCAATCCAGTAGATTACTCGTGTACAACCTCTATAGATTACTCGTGTATAACATCGTACCGTTTATATAACCATCTTGTGCTCTGAATCACTAGTCACTGTGTAGTTTCTCTATATACTGTAGCTATTTACTTACAGTCTCTCTCTTTTTACATCATGTTGTTCTTCAGTTCATGTATCTTACTCTCTAGCATGATTATATTTCCTAGCCTGTTATGATTTGTTGCGATGTACTGTACGCGCTCCTGTTCCTGACTAGACCTGTTGATAATTTTACAGTAGCTTGGCGGTTGCCTGCTAGCCTAGAGGAGACACAATAGAGGTTGTATAGATAGCTAGAGTTTTTCTTATCGCTTATTTCAGTTGTCTTGAGCTGTATTTACTCTATGAATTACTGTATTTGAGATTTGATATATTTTCTGGATTTGTGTATCTTAGACACTTAGACTTTTATCTGCTGTATCTCTTTGTGGATTTCATGTTTTATCTATCTTTTATCATGCTCTACCTTAGATGTGATTGAGATTGTATTTGCTATGTCACCTCCATTCGGAGTGTATATACTGTACAGGTACCTTTATATTATTATATATTTGACCTAGGACATCGTTCTACCACCACCGATACTGCGGCGTAGGCTGGACGTACCCACGTCTCGTGCCCTTACTCTAGGGTACGGGTCGTGACACATTTTAGTGGTGTCCCATGCAGGTCGAGTTTGTGTAGTGGTATTCGAACTAGAGTATCACTACAAGCCTGTAGTAGGATTAGGATATATTTTTGAAGGTACTCAATCACAGTTAGGATCCTTTTAGAGATTCCTGGGATGACCCTTGAGAATTTCATTATAAAATATATCGAATTTGATTCTAATAGTTTATATTATCTTTCTGGTTAGTTAATGAATTTGATTTTTGGTATACATTATTGATTTAATTTTGCCAAGATAAAATTATATGGGCTAGGTCATCTAAGTTTTGGAAACTAGTCTTCTACAGTCACTTAGCCACTTGGTGATGACATAAGTCTGGCTTTGGATATATTTCTCGGGTATGGGAATTTTAAGGTTTTGCAGCCAGCTAGCGGTATCGCGAAAATTTTAAATACCATGATTCTCGAGGTATGTGCCTTAGTCGAGGACTCTGTGATTATCATAGCCCTAATATGATGAGGATTTAGAGTACCAAGATTTTGGATAGACGCATATGATTATCAATTATACCTTAAATGCTTTTGAACATGTTTTCTCTACTTTTGTTTCAGTCCTTCTAAAAAAAGAATTATTGTTTGTTTTGTTTTGTTTGCTTCTCATTATTTAACTTAGAGTAGCTTTAGCTTATTATAAACCTTGTGTAACTTCTTGCTATAAGTTTTTCATAATACAATAAATCCGTAATTTTGCTAGACCTTATCTTGGATTTAATATTATAGCTCTGGTTTCAAAATGATTCATTCTTTTAAACAGATAAGAAGAACATATTTTATCATTATTTCCTTCTTGCTATTATTCTTGTATTAAATAATAATAATAGTAATAAAACTGTCTTGATTACATCAATCACCTACCTTGCAATCTTGGTAGAAATCTAAATGTTGGTCTTGA
>JANAVB010015800.1:5220183-5252683 GCA_029216955.1 Iris pallida
TTGTGTGGAGGAGTTCTAGCAAGACCACCCCCTGTTCTGGTAGAACTTGGCAAAGAAGAAGAGATAGCTAAAAAGCTATTCTTCTTTGAGTATGCTGGTGACAATTTGGCTAAGGAGCCAGTATTGTCAGCGTATAGAGTCTTGGCTAAAGAGCCAGATTTTGGTACGCACGCTGAGTCAGGAAGAATTGACTTAAATACACGCTGGAACAGTTTTGGCTAAGGAACCAGTGTTGTTAGCGTACTTTTGAATTTAGAAATACACGCTGGAACAGTTTTGGCTAAGGAACCAGTACTGCCAGCGTGACTTTTGAGATTGAGATTACACGCTGGAACAGGCTTGGCTAAGGAGCCAGTGCTGCCAGCGTGACTTTTGACTTTAAGATTGCACGCTGGAACAGTTTTGACTAAGGAACCAATGCTGTCAGCGTGACTTTTGACTGCTGTCATCTTCGAGCACACAAGAGTGTGCATGCTTGAAGTAGAGTTCTTGCCAGTGTTAGGAGTAGACACTGTGGCAGAAACTTCACCCTTGGTTGCCAACAGATTCTTAGGGACATAGACAGATCGTCCCTTAGACTTGGCAGTGGTGATGGAGGCTGAAGTGGGCTTGCCACCCTTAGCCCGCTGCATTTCTTCGTAGGCGAGTTGATCGAATTGGATCGATATCACATTCTTCGTCGAGCCGACTGACGAAGTGTCGCATTGAGTTGTTGCCATCTCAGAAGAGGAGATGGTTTTCTCCAGCAGAGTCGCCAATTTGTTTTCCATAAATAAATTCACTTTATTTATTGTGTTTTGGGAAAATTATAACTGTAGAAATTCCGATCTAGAAGACGATCGCTTTATCCCTTGGACGATGCAAAGAAAAAAGCTCTCAAAATTTTGACAGTAATTTAGATAACTATGTATCTGTACCATGAATGAGAAAAAGAACTCTATTTATAGAGTCAAAAATAACTGAAAAGATAACTTCTTCACAGCCTGTATCTAGTTAAAAATCACGCAGGATTTAACATACACAAGGTTGAGCTGGACGTGGCCTGTAACTGTTGGACACATGACAATCATGCATGAGTCGTGTGCAAGTTATAGGACACGCAGGTGAGAGATCAGTGGCATAGCTGCCACGTACTCCATTTGATGAAATCTACGCAATTTGTTGAAGACGAAATCCACGCAGACTTGGGTCAGAAAGCTTCAAAATCCACGCAGACTTGGGGCAAGAAGCTTCAGAATCCACGCAGACTTGGGGCAAAAACCTTCAGAATCCACGCAGACTTGGGGCAGAAAGCTTCAAAATCCACGCAGACGTGGGACAGGAAGCTTCAGAATCCACGCAAACTTGAGACAGAAAGCTCAAAATACACGCAGACTTGAGGAAGGAATAGAAGTTCAAAATACACGCAGACTTGAGCCAGGACTGCCAGCTGTCTTGATTCGACGTGCCTCGACTGACACAAAATCTCTGACAGTGATTGCCTTGTCAGTCGCATTAAATAACAATAAGCTCTTTTGGTACGCCAATTTGACGAAGGCTGAGTCTTGCTGAAGAAGATTTCAAAAGTCACGCAATAGTCGGCTGTGATCTCTCGAGTTTCGTGCATACGTGGCATACGAGGAGACATTCTTCGACTGTCGTTTGTCTGTCATAATGACACTCTGACAAATGATGAGCTGTCTTCCAGCGTAACTTTTAAATATTGTCCTGATCAACTTAGCGTGACTTTTAGGCTCTGTCTTGATCAACTCAGCGTGACTTTTAGACTTTGTCCTGATCAACTCAGCGTGACTTTCATTTTTAAGGCCTACAGTAAGAGTGGTTCACCACCTACACACTTCTGAAGTGGTTATATGGCGAACCAGACACAAGCTGAAGTGCTCGGGATCGGGATGGTGGTGTTGAAGCTGACTTCGGGGAAGTTTTTGACGCTTCAAGGCATGAAGCACGTACCTGCTATCGCCAAGAACCTGATCTCAGGAGGCCTACTCTGCAATACAGGCCTTAGGATGGACATCAATGCTGGCCAGATGGTGATGTCTATTAAGGGAACATATTTTGGAAAAGCTTTTTACCGAAGGAATGTTCAAAATTCAGCTTATAAATCGGTCCAATATAATTAATATGATTAATGAAATCACTCCTTCTGCTTATACTCTTGAGTTGTGGCATAATAGGCTAGGATATGTTCATTCTAAACGAATAAACAGAATGTCTAGTTTAGGACTTATCTCCAAGTGTGGGGGTAAGGTAGAGAAATGTGAAGTTTATGCTCAAACAAAGATCACAAGAAACCCTTTCCTCGGGTTAATCGAAGTATAGATCTTCTGGAGTTGGTACACTCCGATATCTGTGACTTCAAACAGTTCTCTACAAAGGCCAGAATGAAGTATTTCATAACCTTCATCGATGACTTCTCAAAGTATACGTTCGTATATTTGCTGAAGGCTAAAGACGAAGCATTCGAGAAGTTCAGAGCCGAAGCTGAGCGGCGGACTGGACAACAACTCAAAAGAATAAAAAGTGATCGAGGTGGGGACAGGTCTTCTGAATTTGTATCGTTGTACAAAAACATGGAATTGTCAATGAGACTAAGGCTCCGTACTCTCCTCAATCAAACGGAGTAGAAGTGAGAAAAACAGAATTAACAGAAATAATTAACTCAATGCTGTTGACTGCGGATCTTCCTAAGTGCTACTGGAGAGAAGCTGCACTGACGGTCACTTTTATTCTGAATAGGGTACCTCATGCAACTTCTGACATTACTCCTCATGAACTCTGGTTCAAAGTCAGACCTAACTTGAATGTCATTCGAGTGTGGGGGTGTCTGGCATATGTCAAGCTTCAGATCTGAAGATTCAGAAGCTTGGGACAAGGACTACTAAGACGATCTTTTTGGGATATGCCGAGAAGAGTGATGCTCGGAGATTTCTTGATATTGAGTCAAATCATATCATTGAATCTCGTGACGCAGAATATTTTGAAGACAAATTAGCAAGGCACAATAATATTGTTCTTACGAATGTTCCATAGTTTAATGAGGGTGCACAGGTCTTGAAGATGTGGTCCAAGAAGATGTTGTTGTTGAAACAATGGTTGAACCAGATCTCGCTGAGCCATCAACGAAGCGAGTAGGAGGCCGAAGGACTTTGGAAGTGACATTGTCACCTATCATGTGGAAGCAGAGCCGCTTATCAATGATGGCGATGAAGACCAGAGACACGATTTTTTGGAGGGAGGTGATTGACAATGAAATTGAATACATCACCTCCAATAAAACTTGGGTGTTGGTTGATCTTTGAAGGAGAAAAATCCATCATGTAAATGGATCTTCAAGAAGAAGATAAAAGCAGACGAAGCTATTGACAAGTTCAAGGCTATGCTAGTAGCCAAGGGGTTTTCTCAGAAGCAGGAAATCGACTACTTTGACACGTATGCTCCAGTAGCCCGGATGATTACCATCAGAATGTTGATTGCTCTCGCAGTGATACATAAGATGGTGATACATCAGATGGATGTGAAAACAACTTTCCTAAATGGCGAGCTAACCGAAGAGATTTATATGCAACAACCAGAGGGATTTATCGTCAAGGGTCTTGAAGACAAAGTCTGCAAGTTGGTAAAATCTTTGTACGGTCTTAAACAGGCTCCCAAGATGTAGCATGAGAAATTTGACAAGGTTATAATCAAATGGCTACATGGTCAGCGAGACGGACAAGTATGTTTACACGAAGTTTGATGGAAGAGGTGTGATCGTTTGTCTGTATGTGGACGACATGCTTATCCTAGGTACGGATATGAGCTGTGTCACAGAGACAAAGAGGTTCATCTTGAGCAAGTTCAATATGAAGGACTTGGGGAAGTTGATATGATCTTAGGGATCAAGATCATCCGGACAGACACTGGACTAGCGCTATCACAGTCTCATTATATTAGAAAATATCAATCGTTATGGGTATCGGGATCTTCCTGGGATCGATACGTCGTACAGTGTGATCTAAAGTTGAAGCATAATTCAGGGGAAAGTGTCAGACAGCTGGAGTATGCAAGCGTAATCGGAAGTTTGATGTATGTTACTACTACCGCAAGGCCTGACATAGCTTTCGCCGTAGAAATACTGAGTCATTTCACGTGATGCCAGCTGGTGCTCAGCGGTGGAGAGCGAGAGGTCTACAGGTGGATTCAATTTCACAATGGGTGGAGCTGCTATATCGTGGAAGTCGAAGAAACAGATTATGCTTTCGCGGTCATCCATGGAATCTGAGTTCTTTGCACTTGATACCGCAGCCGAGGAAGCAGAATGGCTTCGGGAGCTCATGTATATCTTCCAGGGGTTCGGGCACAAATACTGACGATATCGATATATTGCGACAACCACGCGACTGCGACGGTGGCATCAAATGACCTCTTCAACGAAAAGAAGAGGACTGTGCGGTTGAAGCATAGGGCAGTACACGATCTTATTAAGAGAGGTGTAATTGCAGTGATTGATGTTCAGAGTCAGGAAAGCCTCGCGATCCGTTCACCAAGGGCCTCAAGCCAGCTGGTCGATGACTCAGCATGTAAAATGGGCTTGAAGGTATTCTGATATTAGTTATTGTATTCCTACCATCAAGTTTTATGCTATTAGTTCAAAGATTTATCTACTAGGTATATTGTAAAACCCCTAAATTTTACTATTTTTTTATTATTAAATTTGGTACTGATTTAAAATTTTGTATTGTACGTCGCGTAGTCGTATTGTACATCGCGCACGAAAATTTTATTTTTCGTTTTTGCTCGACGAGTGCGAAATAGTGCGAGCGTACATATTTGTAGAAAATATTTTTCTATTTTTATGGTTTCAAAATAATATATGTAATTATTATTTCTAGCTATCATTTTCAAGTTTATGATTTTAATTATGAAAAGCCTTTCATTTATACAGTTATAATAATAAGTATTTTTTCCTATAAAATGGTATATTAGAAAAGTATATTTATGTAAATATTATTTGTACATACATATATATTTAGTAATTATTTATTAGTTATTTTAAATAATAATATTTTTCAAAATTATTATATTAGTATTTTTAGAAAATATATTTCAAAATTTTTGTGGCGATTTAACCTTGATTTAAAATTTTGGATTTATTTAAACAGTCAAATATTTGAAATTTGATTTATCCTATTGAATTTAAACTAAAAATTTAATTTGATTTAAATTGGATTTGTATTTGGATTTGGAATTGATTGATTTTAAATTTGTAGCAATTATCTATTAGAGATTTAAATCTTTTTCTAATCCTATCCAAATGGAAATTCTCACATCCTATAAATAGGCAGGTACTCATCCATGTATTTCTATTCTCTACAATTTTCTCTACCACAAAGTGAGTCCCTCGTGTCCGTGTTCCATCCATCCTCGTGTCAGCCGTGACATCGGGTCCGACCCCGGGTGTCTTTCCAATAGGATAATTGTACATATACATCGCACCATCTCCTTCATGTCGACAATCCCGACATGACAAACATCCAATCCTAATCCTAACCCTAGCCTTAGTCTAGTCGCCACTACTCCCTGCCTCCAACCCATCACCGCCAGTGTCTCCTCCTTGTACCGGCCACCTCGACCAATTACTATACTTCTAGACAAAACCGACCCCTACTGCCTACACCATACTCCTCCGTCGACATCCCCAATCCACCAAGCGCAACCACCACCACCACGGTCACCACCGCCCTACCATCATGTCCTCGACACACCGACCTCAGCCCTGCCTCTGGCCACGATAACACCGCCTCCACCAAAAACTCCAGCACCACAGAAATAAAAGAGAAAGAATTAAAAACACAAACCACCACCAACCATCCGCGCCACCACCGCCATTGCCACGGCCAATGACGGCTGGACTCCACCACCATCACCCATGAAGATGGGAAAATCCTTACCTAACAGGACCCGCGAGCTCCACGCTGGCCAACCTCCGCTCCGACCCGCGTGTGCCTCCGCCGCCGCGTCGACAGTGCCGACCCCAGCCGACGCCCAGTCTCCGTCGGCCGAGCCCATCGCGCGCCACCCTCTTCGCTGTGCCTCTGCGAGACCTCCGCGCGAGCGCAACCCCACGAACCCGACCATCCTCCGCCACACCCTGCTCCCTCCGCCGCCGAAGCCCTTTCTTCTCTCCAACGCCTTCTTCCACCCTGTCCGCCGCTTGTATCTCCGCGGTCTCCGCCACTTAGTCCACCGTGCGAGCCCCGGCTGAACCCTCTCCCGACCGCTCTGCCCACCAAAAACCCTCTTTCCGTTGCCAACCGCCGCCACGACCGATTTCCCTCCGCCGCTCTCAGCCCCGTACCTCCGCTCCGCAGTGAACCGCCTCCACCCTCTCCTCAAACTCCTCCGCCGCAACCAGAGCCCCGACGACCCCACCGCTTCTCCTTCCCTCTCCCCGCTCCTCCAATTCCTTTTTTTAGAGAGGTTAACACTCTCTCTCTCTCTGACTCCTTTTATGTTTTATTATTTATTTTGCTGCTTTGTTTTATTTTTTTAGTTGCTTTATTTTATTTAGTTATTTAAGTTGCTTTGTTTTATTTAGTTATTTAAGTTGCTTTATTTACTTATTTATTTAAGTTGCTTTTTATTTATTTATTACTGTGCTATATCTTTCTTTTCAATGGATTTCTCTTTCCTTAGAGATTATTTTATTATTATAATGTTAGCATTAACAAATTGCTAACATGGAGAGGACTTAAATCCCTTCCTTTCAAAGATGGCGGCAGCCCTGTCATTGTTCCTTTGGTTTTGGTTTAATTTAATTTTTTTAATTGTCTTTTATACAGTAGCGACTAATTGCTATACGTACATTATATTATTAGGAATATATTATTATAAGTATTATTGTTATTAGTTTCCTATTAAGATATATAGTAATATTTTTCAATTATTGCTTATAAATGATAGTATTAGGCTTTGAATTCCTTTTGGCTTCTATGTTATTTGGATTTTTATTATTGTCTGGTTTTACTGGTATTTAACATTGAATTTATTCCCATATATATATATAACTTATCTTTATGTTATTTTAAGAATATAGTTTTGGTCAAAAACTTATATTTTTACAAATTTAGTTCTAGCCTAAAAGATATTTATGGATTTTTCTACATATTATTTATAATATTTTGAGTAGCCAAAACTTAATTTCAAAGATATTTTTCAAATAGTTTTTATTAACTATTTCTGCCAAATTCTCTCGAATATCCAATCTTGTCCCTTGCTAGCCATATTCCTATGTTCTTCCAAATGTCGAACTTATTTATATCATCCCTAACTAATTGGACCGTCCTGGACCCAATGGAACTGGTCGTACCACCACCCAAGGTCACCTTGCATAGTTGTTGCACCGAAGTCGTAGTTCGTGCCACCTTGATCATCGCAGCACACCAGACGTACTACCAGACAAGACACCTTGCCATTTGCTGTTTATTTATTTTAGCTCATATTTTATGCATTATTATTTTTTTATGCAAAATAAACTGTGATACATGGCATAACCTGTTAGAACTTACTGTTCAATTATATTTCCTGCTATGTATTAGTTTTCTTACACATTAAACCTAGATTTAAGGGACCACCTTTGTGTGTTGCATTCATGGCCTTGACACGTTGTACCACAAAGTTGTGTGTCGTATATAGAACACGGCCGTACATGATTGGCTGGCCACCAGTACGTACAAGCCGTGCGATAGGAATAACCGCAAATAGAGGTTGTATGCTAGTTTGACTTAGCGGTTATAGAGGTTTTGTGTTGTGGATTCAACATAGTAAGCATTAGACGGAGAGGATAATTTCTTAGCGTATGGGCTTCGATGCACTTTTCCTTGTGACCCGAATTCTCCGCTGGAGATACGGGCTGATGACCCATGATTACTGACGGCTACTGACAATTCTGCGGAATGTCATGCTCTAACTGATGGGGCCTCTAGTGCCCCAAGGGGGGACCATGCCGATCCTATTCAGCCAGGGCCCATGCGTAGGAAGGATTATTCTTAGCTACATTTCACTTAGAACGGTTAGGCACCTGTATCCGTTAGATACGAGTACTTTTGGTTTGGATACTTGATCTGACCATGGCTTGGAACAATAACTTATCGCAGATTAGTTGGTCACATCTTGTCCTTGTTTGGTTGTAGGTGTGACTTACTACTTCGATGAGAAGGTATTGAACCTTGTTGGGGTCCGGATACCATATTGGATTCTTAGCATGGAAAGATACGTCACCGTGAATTAGTTTACCATCTCATGTCCTTGTTTGGTTGGAGGGATGGTACGCTCGTTCAATAGGTGCGTATTGGACCATGTTTAATTTAATTGACTTATTTATTTGAGCAATATTTATTCAGTTTATATGGCATGATATTATGTATCTTGTTACGTCCCTCTGAGAACCTGGTTATCTCTCAGGTGTGTGCTATTGTCTTTCGCAGGTGTTCTAGCTCTAGCCGTGATCATCGCTATTTCTTCGAGGATGATTGCATTTGGATCGCCTTCGCTTCGCTCGCCAAATTCATTTCTTTTCTATGTATTTTTCCTTTACTTGTTGGTAGTGGATTTGTCTCCGCCCAACATATTGTATCATGAAAATTCTTAGTTGATTATATGATATTTTTTATTCATTTATTTTGTGTGGATGAGATTAGTTATGGTTCTACTGTATTTTAGCTTATGTGTCCATACGAGGCCTATGTACTTCGTATGAATACAGCTGGCATGTCTACGTTCCTAGTTCTACGTATTTTGGGATTGGGGTATTACATGTTTTTGTTGTGGCCCATGCAGGTTAAGATAAAATTGTTTAGTTACTTTACCGTACCAAGCAAGCCTGCGAATAGGATTAGAAGTCTAGGATCTCATCCACATACTTGACCTTTTTTCTCGATTCCATATTCGACCGACTTATCGATTGCATCTTGCTTGATTCCACCTATCATTATTCTTATCTTCCCTTCGTGCTTGCTAGAGATTGACCATACTAGTTAGATGTCCCAAACACCCTTAACTTAATCATTTTAAGTTGGGTAGAATGTCTTGTGACCTAGCAATCCCTTTGTACTTGTGACCTATATTCACAAGATTACTTAGATTCTAGAATTTAGAGGGCCCTAACCCATTTAGTCAACCAAGAACTTGGACAAGCAGACTGTAAGACGACTGTATCCTTTAGAAGTTCGAACCAATTTCTACCTTCTTCCAATCTTAGTCTTCCGTGCCTATGTTTTTACCACCTTGACTAATGTTGCAACTATAATCTAGTTTTGCAAACTTATCCATTTATCGAGTTTGTTCATGACTTATGCTATTGAGCGCGCTCACTAACATATTGTCTAATCAGAACCGGTACATGATGGTCTGATCAACCGAGTGCACTTTGGTTCGCTTTTGTCTATTATTCTACGTGGATGGGACATAATTAAACTTGGCCTTTAGAATCCCATCCACGACTACCTTGACAATTCTTTTGAAATTATTCGGTCGTCTTTGCACCACGTATTGCATTCGATAATATCGTCTTTTGAACCCCCTATTGCTTTCGCCTTCACCTATTTTAGAAGGACGAAGGTGTTATACTAGAACTTCCTCTAGCCTTCCTATCGATTATGACCATACAGTATTATTTTTCTATGATCTAGATCGCTATTTCTTACGACCTGATTTTGTGAAAACATTGTCATCGTTTGATCCCCATCGATACCCCTTGTGTCTTCTCACCCCCCTACTAATTCTTAATTTCAAGGACAAAATTCTTTTAGTTGGGTAGGATGTAAAACCCCTAAATTTCTACCATTTTTTATTATTATTAAATTTGATACTGATTTAAAATTTTGTATTGTATGTCGCGTAGTCATATTGTACATCGCGCACGAAAATTTATTTTTCATTTTTGCTCGACGATGCGAATATGTGCGAGCGTACATATTTGTAGAAAAATATTTTTCTATTTTTATGGTTTCAAAATAATATGTAATAATTATTTCTAGCTATCATTTTCAAGTTTATGATTTTAATTATGAAAAGCCTTTCATTTATACAGTTATAATAATAAGTATTTTTTCCTATAAAATGGTATATTAGAAAAGTATATTTATGTAAATATTATTTGTACATACATATATTTAATTATTTATTAGTTATTTTAAATAATGTATTTTTTGAAATTATTATTATTAGTATTTTTGGAAAATATTTCAAAATTTTTGTGGCGATTTAACCTTGATTTGAAATTTTGGATTTATTTAAATAGTCAAATATTTGAAATTTGATTTATCCATTGAATTTAAACTAAAAATTTAATTTGATTTAAATTGGATTTGTATTTGGATTTGGAATTGATTGATTTTAAATTTGTAGCAATTATCTATTAGGGATTTAAATCTTTTTCTAATCCTATCCAAATGGAAATTCCCACATCCTATAAATAGGCAGGTACTCATCCATGTATTTTTATTCTCCATAATTTCCTCCACCACAAAGTGAGTGCCTCGTGTCGGTGTTTCATCCATCCTCGTGTCAGCCGTGACGGCCTCGGGTCCGACCCTGGGTGTCTTTCCAATAGGATAATCGTACATATACATCGCACCATCTCCTCCGTGTCGACAATCCCGATACGGCAAACATCCAATCCTAATCCTAACCCTAGCCCTAGTCTAATCGCCACTACTCCCTGCCTCCAATCCATCACCGCCAGTGTCTCCTCCATGTACCGGCCACCTCGACCAATTACCATTACTTTGAGACAAAATCGACCCCTGCTGCCTACACCATACTCTTCCGTCGACATCCCCAATCCACCCAGCGCAACCACCACCATGGTCACCACCGCCCTACCATCCGGTCCCCGACACATTGACCTCAGCCCTGCCCCTGGCCACGATAACACCGCCTCCACCAAAAACCCCAGCACCACAGAAATAAAAGAGAAAGAATTAAAAACACACACCACCACCAACCATCCGCGCCACCACCGCCGTCGCCACGGCCAATGACGGCGGACTCCCCCACCATCACCCATGAAGATGGGAAAATCCTTACCTAACCGGACCCGCGAGCTCCACGCTGGTCAACCTCCGCTCCGACCCGCGGTGCGCCTCCGCCGCGCGTCGACAGTGCCGACCAGCAAGCCGACGCCCAGTCTCCGTCGGCTGAGCCCATCGCCGACCACCCTCTTCGCCGTGTCTCCGCGAGACGTCACGCGAGCGCAACCCAACGAGCCCGACCATCCTCCGCCGCACCCTGCTTCCTCCCCGCCGGAACACCTTTCTTCTCTCCACCGCCTCCTTCCACCCTGTCCGTCGCCTGCGTCTCCGCTCTCTCCGCCACCTAGTCCACCGCGCGAGCCCTGACCGAACCCTCTCCCGACCGCTCCGCCCACTGAGAAACCCTCTTTCCGTTGCCAACCGCCGCCCGACCGAGTTCCCTCCGTGGCTCTAAGCCTCGTACCTTCGCCCCGCGGCGTACCGCCTCTGCCACACTCTCCTCAAACTCCTCCGCCGCGACCAGAGCCCCGACGACCCCACCGCTTGTCCTTCCCTCTCCCCGTACTTTCTCCAATTCCTTATTTTTAGAGAGGTTAACACTCTCTCTCTCTGACTCCTTTTATTTTTTATTATTTATTTTTGCTGCTTTGTTTTATTTTTTTAGTTGCTTTGCTTTATTTACTTATTTATTTAAGTTGCTTTTTGTTTATTTATTACTGTGCTATATATTTCTTTTCAATGGGTTTCTCTTTCCTTAGAGATTATTTTATTATTATAATGTTATCATTAATAAATTGCTAACATGGAGAGGACTTAAATCCCTTCCTTTCAAAGATGGCGGCAGCCCTATCATTGTTCTTTTGGTTTTGGTTTAATTTAATTTATTTTATTTTTTGTTAATTGTCTTGTATACAGTAGCGACTAATTGCTATACGTACATTATATTATTAGGAATATATTATTATAAGCATTATTGTTATTAGTTTGTCCTATTAAGATATTAGTAATATTTTTCAATTATTGCTTATAAATGATAGTATTAGGCATTGAACTCCTTATGGCTTCTATATTATTTGGATTTGTTATTATTGTCTGGTTTTACTGGTATTTAACATTGAATTTATTCTCCATATATATATAACTTATCTTTATGTTATTTTAAGAATATAGTTTTGGTCAAAAACTTATATTTTTACAAATTTAGTTCTAGCCTAAAAGATATTTATGGATTTTTCCACATATTTATTTATAATATTTTGAATAGCCAAAACTTAATTTCAAAGATATTTTTTAAATAGTTTTTATTTAATATTTCTGCCAAATAGTCTCGAGTATCCAATCTTGTCCCTTGCAAGCCATATTCCTATCTTCTTCCAAATCTTGAACTTATTTATATCATCCCTAACTAATTGACTGTCCTGGACCCAATGAACTGGCCGTACCACCACCCGAGGTCACCTTGCATAGTTGTTGCACCGAAGTCACAGTTCGTGCCACCTTGATCATCGTAGAACACCGGACGTACTACCAGGCAAGACACCTTACCATTTGATGTTTATTTATTTTAGCTCATATTTTATGCATTATTTATTTTCTCTATGCAAAATAAACTGTGATACATGGCATAACCTGTTAGAACTTACTGTTCAATTATATTTCCTGCTATATATTAGTTTTCTTACACATTAAACCTAGATTTAAGGGACCACCTTTGTGTGTTGCATTCATGGCCTTGACACGTTGTACCACGAAGTTGTGTGTCGCATGTAGAACACGGACGTACGTGAGTGGCTGGCCACCAGTACGTACAAGCCGTGCGAAGAAATAACCGCTAATAGAGGTTGCATGCTAGTTTGACTTAGCGGTTATAGAGGTTTTGTGTTGTGGATACAACATAGTAGGCATTGGGCGGGGAGGACAATTCCTTAGCGTATGGGCTTCGATGCAATTTTCTTGTGACCCGGATTCTCCACTGGAGATACGGGACTGATGACCCATGATTACTGACGGCCACTGACGATTCTGCGGAATGTCATGCTCTTACTGTGGGGCCTCTGGTGCCCCAAGGGGGGACCATGTCATCATATTCAGCCAGGGCCCATGCGTAGTAAGGATTGTTCTTAACTACATTTTACTTAGAATGGTTATGCACCTTTATCTGTTAGATGCGAGTACTTTTGGTTTGGGTACTTGTATCTGACCGTGGCTTGAAACAATAACTTGTCGCAGATTAGTTGGTCACATCTTGTCCTTGTTTGGTTGTAGGTGTGACTTACTACTTCGATGAGAAGTATTGAACCTTGTTGGGGTCCGGATACCATATTGGATTCTTAGCATGGAAAGATATGTCACCGTGAATTAGTTTACCATCTCTGTCCTTGTTTGGTTGGGGGGATGGTATGCTCGTTCAATAGGTGCGTATTGGACCATGTTATAATTCAATTGACTTATTTATTTGAGCAATATTTATTCAGTTTATATGGCATGATATTATGTGTCTTGTTACGTCCCTCTGAGGACCTGGTTATCTCTCCAGGTGTGTGCTATTGTCTTTCGCAGGTGTTCTAGCTCTAGCCATGATCATCGCTATTTCTTCGAGGATGATGTATTTGGATTATCTTCGCTTCGCTCGCCAAATTCATTTCTTTTCTTATGTATTTTTTTATTGTTGGTAGTGGATTTGTCTCCGTCCAACATATTGTATCATGACAATTCTTAGTTGATTATATGATATCTTTTATTCATTTATTTTGTGTGGATGAGATTAGTTATGGTTCTATTGCATTTACAGCTTATGTGTCCATACGAGGCCTATGTACTTCGTATGAATACAGCTGGCATGTCTATGTTCCTAGTCCTACGTATTTTGGGATTGGGGTGTTACACACATCTAGCTTTTGGTTCAAGGGAGGACCATTAACTGGAAGAATATCAGGAATGGTGGGTACATGTTCTTGGGCATGGAGAGGTTATGACCTATAACCACTGTTGTCTACTGTTGTTTTCTGCGGAAAACAGTTCTTGTGGGAAGGTTGGCTTAATTGCCTTAATTGAGTTCTCAGGTAAAGTAAATGCCTGGTGTGCATTACAGAAGGCACGGTAGAGCAGCACTACAAGGAGTGAAACTCCATGCTACAGTGGGGTGACTCCACGATGAGGTTCATATATGTGTGGTGCTACCCAGGAATAGGATAAATCCTCAGGATTTGCAGGCAAAGACATAGCGGCGTAGCACCGCAAATAGGCAGTTAGCCTAATATTGTATGTTAAAATAAAGAGGGGTATAGTCAGCACTACAAAGAGGAGGAGGTCCTCATGTTATAGTGGCACAACACCACGATGAGGTACCCGGTTAGGGATAAAGCCTCGACCTTGCAAGCCATGTCGTTGTGGCATAACACCGCAAGGGAGCCTAAGACTTCATGCTGGGTAGTTTGGCACTACAAAGAGGCGGTTGCCTCATGCTACAGTAGCATGACACTATAATGACGTTCCCGGTACGGGGTAAGGCCTTGGCTTTAAGCCATGTCATAGCGGCGTAGCACCGCAAGGGAAGCACAAAGTGCTTTATGCCATGTCTCTTTATAATGAACTCACCTATAGTGTATGGACAAAGAGATATCAGGCCGTCTCTTGAGGGTAAACTTGTAGACGCCCAAAATTATACACTGAAACCAGGCTAGCACAGGGCCTTTAATGTGTAGCCAGAAGCACATGTAACTACATTAAGTGAGTGGGAAAAATTTCATCTATGATGCAGAATTCAAGACTTAGTCCATTCTTGTATTATAGTCTGTTGTTTGAACCATACGGGAAGATTCAAGTCGTCAGCGACATCTTTCCTAATGCATGATGGACAGTTACTGTGGGGAACACTTATACTCATATATAGAGATATGTGGGAGATTGTTGGGTTTTGGTCTTTTTTTCAAAGTGAATTTTAGTCCCACATCGGCTAGACCAAAAGACTTGTATCTCTATATATTAGCTTTGCTAGTTTATAGATGCACATGTGGTATGGAGGTGCACATGGGTGTGCCATGTGGGATTATTTTTCTAATGGAAAAAGGCTAAATCAACAATTGAAAGCATTCATGCTTTTTGCTCTTGGGAAATTTATTTCCATGGGAGCTAAGCCCCGTAGGGGCTTAGCGACTCGGACTCGGATTCGGGCTCTTGGGCTCATGAGGCGTAATGTGGCATTTTGTTGGCACACTTTTCACTTAGCACGTCAGCGTCGTCGCTAAGCGCATAGTGTGCTTTAGTTGCGCTCATTGCGCGAGCCACTTGCGCTGCCACGTTGCTCAAGCCCAGTTGTGCAAGCCTAGTTGCGCTGCCCAAGTGTGCGCCCAGGTTGCGCCCAGGTTGTGGTTGGTTGCGCAGGTGCGCTGGGTTGCGCAGGTTGTGCAGGTTGCGCAGGTTGCTCCGGTTGCGCGGGTGCGCTAGGTTGCACTGCTTGTGTCGCGTGCGTAATGCGTGTAGTGTGCGCAGTGTACGCAGCTCAGTGCACGCTTTGCCGTGCGGAGTGCAAGGAGCGCAGGGTGCGCATAGTTGGTGCAACTTGCAGCAGAACGTGCGTTTGTATGTTCTGGGCGGTTGCTACATGTCCGGGGTAGTTTTTACCATGATCCTAACTTTGTGGCAACCGAGCAGTTGCTGCAGGGCCTATATAAGGCATCCTCTCTCTCACAAGGCAACAGATATACAAGTAATAGAAGCCAACACAAAAAGTTTACGAAGTGTTTTTTAACACAAGTAAACAGAGAATTCAGAAGTGTTTTTTAACACAGTTCTGATCGAAATTTGCTTACGAATTCCAGCAGCCTTCGAGAGAGAGAAAAGACGCCGCACCAGTGTTGCTTTTGTACGGGAGTTCGTGTCCATCCGAGGAGTCAGAAGAGCAGGAGTGTTCCAAGTTCTCCGACGAACTTGCTGGTTCCTGGAAGCTGTTCGTGTAGGGCGAATAAAGCTTTGAGTAACGGCGATTATTCACCCCAGCAGGAGTTCTTCCATCTTTCGCCAGTCACCTTCTTCATTGATGCCAGTAATTCTGATTGTATCTTCTTTTTAGAAGTACTACGATCGATTGTTGTTGATTACGAAATCTTTTTAGATTCTCGTAATTCAGAATCACCTTCCTTGAAGTGTTGATTTGAAACATTGTCTTTACAATCGTTTCATATTCTCAGTTTTTCCATCAAAAAAAATTGTGCCCCGGCACCAACAACTTGCACCAAAAATATTTTGTTAGATAATTAATGAAATAATTCTCAACTAGAAAGGTAGATCGTAAGAGTATAAACTACACTAGAAACTTTGTGTGTTAGCTTAATGTTCTGTATTTTCACTCCTAGTCCCAAGCTCAAATAAAGGAGGGTTGCTTTAGGCAGGTAGCTAACATCCATTATAAAGTATTGCCAAATCTTTATGAAACTAATTTACAAAAAACTTAATTTGAAATTAATATGAGAAATTTAAAAATTAATAGAATATAAATAGAGTATATGAAATGTAAGTTCAAACTCACCTTAAACAGAAACGTGGTATAAGTTCATATAGATGGAGAATAAGTACATAAGAATGATAGTTTTGATATTTAGGATCAATCATTTATCATGATGAAGAAATTAAAAAAAATTACGTATGTAATCAAAACATGACGGCTGAAACAGATGGTGTAATCGTAAATAAATTTGAAGTTGAAAGAAAAAGTTTACAAAATTTCTGAAAGACAAATTTGAGATAAGAACATTTAGTAATGACAACTCATTAAACTCCACTTTGAATGATGTTCGTTTATGTCTTGGACTACTAGCACCAAGACCCTCTACCATTTTTATTTTTATTATATAAGATTGTACTAAAACCATGCCCACTCTTTCCTTCCATTATGAATGTTACCACCAGACCACCTCTCATGTCCAAAAAAATTAGTGTAGCTGAAATGAGAATACTAAGATGTATGATTGGCCGTACATAATGTTCCACCTAGATTTGAGTCTTAGTTTCGCTTTTGGTGACATCCGTGTACAATTGTTGGGGGAATTTTTGGAACCAACAAACAGTAATATTGTTTCAAACTATAATAGCTAACATGGGTAGTCATAGCATGACTTTAAGGTTGATTTGTTTGATTGTTTAAAAACTTTATTGTAGGCTAATTTTATTTGTTGTCCAAGTTTCATCATGATTTGTCTAATTTTACTCAATAAGTCCTGATTTTGTCATAATTTTACCTTAATTTTCAAAGTCATTAGATAAATAATGTGAAATATGTTTGCATTCTTATACAAGAGCATTAAACAAAATAAATAGTTTCCTAATTAATGCACCACTCCAAATTTTGGAATCACGAGGAGATCCCTCCCTCCAACTAATCACGTAAATAAATTCCAAATCTAAGTTGCAAGTTGTCAATATATTATGTGATGTAAATACATGTCGGTGGTGATATCTTGCAGCATCTTCCATATGCATTAGCATTGTTCCTAGGATATGAGTTCCATTGACATCACCAATACATACAATCATGTATTATATAATGTATCGAAATAATATCTCGATCGTGACGTATTCATGAAAAGTAAATTCTGAAATCATTAATTTTCACATAGTATTTAATTGATATTGCCTCTTTAACCTTTGTGTCATGTAGAATAGGACAAAGATGGTACCGGTACATCGCTTATATCAACACTAGTAAAGTAGTGCATCAACTATACCATATGCATATGGTCATCAGGTTTATTACAATATGAACATAAAATAAATTTTAAACATAGAAATCAATATATTGGAGTATTTTTTTGTATGATGTATCATTATAACATGACACAAACTATTAAGACACCATGTTTTTGAAATATGTGTTTGACATGGCACCACAGTAATTTTTGGAATATACTTCCTAGCTGCAGACCAAACATGATAGCATATATCATACTAGTTGCTTCATATCCTATGTTGCATTATTTGACACTGGAGCCGCATACTCATTCATAGCCACCACCTTTGCAACTAGACATAGCATTGCTATTGTACCTCTATCTCAGAATGTTAAAATTCTCATCGGGGGAGGGATAGTGCCTGTTAGCAGCATATGTAGATTATATCATGTAGAAATTTTGGAAGAAAGATGAAGGCTCGATTTTTAGTTTTTTCTATGCTAAATTTTGACATGGTTCTAGGGATGGACTGGCTAAGTCAGTATCATGCCACCCTTGACTGTCACAAGGACAGTATTGTGTTCAGACCACCAAAAGAGGAGGAGTTCAAGTTCACTAAAGAATCTTCTGGTGATAGAGTTCTGCCAGTATTAAGAACTCATATGGAGATAGAAGGGATTTCTTATCCTCCTATTGTCACCAAGTTCCAAGATGTATTTTTCGATCAGCTGCCAGGATTGCTGTCTGACAGAGACCTTGAGTTTTCTATATATCTTATTCCAGAAGCTGAACCAATCTCGTCTCATATGTACCGACTAGCGCCAAAGGAGTTGGCAGAAATGAAGGTTCAAATAGATGAGTTGCTTGGGAATGGTTTCATCCGAGCCAGTGCATCGCCACGAGGAGCTCCAGTTTTATTTGTGCCAAAGAAGGATGGATCAGTACGTATATGCATTGATTATAAAGCTCTGAACGTGGTAACGGTGAAGAATAAGTACCCTCTACCGCGCATTGATGATTTATTCGATTAATTGTCAGGATCTAAAGTATTCTCTAAAATTGACTTGAGATCGGGTTACCATCAGGTGAAGGTTCGGAAGGAAGATATCTCGAAGACTACATTCAAAATCAATTATGGACACTATGAGTTTTTGGTCATGCCTTTTGGTTTGACCAATGCTCCAGCTGTCTTTATGAATCTTATGAATCAGGTTTTTCATCAATACTTGACGGTTTATAAGTTGACGGTCGTCGATCGTCAACAATCGTGGTTATCTTGAAGGTTTTAGGCTTACATCAAGAAATGCCACATTTTATAGTTTAGCAATTTTACAGCATAATAGTTGACGGTTTTAGACGATCCGTTAAGAAACATTATTTTATAAATTGACAGCTCGGTGATAAGCGTCTTCTGATGTATATGCAAAAAATTGGCACAATATTTTCAGCTGCCATTATAGTAATTTTCTTAAAATTTCATATTTGTTGACGGATGGTTGTTCTTTTAATCAAGGAACACAGGAACTAGTCTCTCGATCTCTCATAAAACTCTCTCTCAAAGAATCCTCTTCCTTTCCTTCCCATTCCCTTATTAAAACCCCTCTTCTCGTGCGATTCCTTTTCGCCTCCCCTCCACCGTAGCCGCTCCGTCGACCACTTCCCTGTCTCTTTCTCGAGCTCCACCGAGGCCTCGCCGTACGCTCCGGCCATCCACGACCATCGAACACTCCCTTGTCTCTTTTCCAAGCTCCTCCGCGACCTCTCCGTGGTCGACCCTCCACGTGCCTCCATCGATCCGGCCATCCGACATTCCCGAAGTTCCCTTCTACGTCAGCTGCCTACCTCGAGCTCCCCATACCCGCAAACCCTGTGCCCCCTATGCCCTAGCCGGCCTCCTTCATTGCCGGCCACCCATAGTCGATCCTGAGATCTAGCCGCCTCTCTCCTTTCTGGCTCACTTCCATCTTCCCTCGAGCTCCCCGCTCGACCCTTTCTCCCTTTTTCTCCCTCTCGGAGCAGTCAACCCTTTTTTTTCTTGAAGAAAATCCTAACCCTGGCTCTGTCCTTCCCTGTGGCAGTTGTTCCCTGACCAACTGGCCCCTTCCGAGACGTTATGACCGTGACCCGTACCCGAGATGCTACGACGACTCTGAGGCATGCTCCTACGCCGGTAACGATGTGTCGAGGACGCATTCCCGAGTCCATGTAGACGCTGGACACGCGTTTACGGGCGAATCTGAGGCGTCCCTTCGGATTTTGACACTAATTTGGGTATAATTTCTGAAACTCTCGGTTGGAATATCTGTTTCAGTTTTATATCTATCGATGATGATATTTGGGTCTCGATCTGATGATGATATTTGGGTCTCGATCTCCCTACCTAAATAGGGTTGTCGAATTTCTGATGCCTATCGGATTCAACGTTGTGTGATGATCCTTTGATCGTCTTGATTTGAGAATCTTAGTGATTCCTAAATCATAGATTCTATTTGCTGGATGGGTTTCTTCCTATATTGCTGTCGGGTTTTGTATTACTGTTGGGTGAAGAAATTCACATATGCTTTGTTGGTATTTAAATTAACATATTACGGGTTTGTATTCACATGCTATATTGGGTTATTTTCATATACTGTTGGTTATTGGGTTGTTATATAATTATGGCTTGGTTGTCTATTTTCCTATGTTCTTATACTATGGGTAATGTGGTTCTGTTGGCATATATGTTGGTTTGGAGGCTTGTGTATATGTTGGGTTGTTCTTGTGATAGCTCCATAGTATGTTGTTTATTTTCTCTTCCTAAATCACTTGTTGTGGGGAGTATTCTTTACTGTTGGGATTTTTCCCTTGGGATAACGTGATGTTGGTTATGTTCTTAGTATGCTGCTTGAGTTTAGTGATATGTCGTTGGACAATATTAGCATGCTAGACATTTTATTCCTTATTTGGCTTGGGATTATTTTTGAGCACTCTGATACTCTTGGTAATGGCCGTTGACCAAATGAACCAAGATGTTGCAGACCATGTCGGGTGTACTGGCCCCGTGTCAGAACGTGTTTAATACGTGTGGAGTCACACGCAAGTATGGCAAATATTGTATGATCCAAATCTGAGACTTAGTTTATCTCATTTTTTAGTATCTTGTTGCCTAGTCGTATTCGTGTTCTTGGTACTGTTGGATAGTTTATTCTGGGTACAGATACGCTCATGTTTTATACGAGTAGATATTGGACACGGACGTGGAAATACCTTTGTGTCGGAATACAAGGTTGAAGGTTAGTGAGTGCACATCTGGAACATTTGAATCATGAAATTTGGTACAACACTTACTTCTTTTTTTTTCAGAAGACCACCTCTGTAGCTGTGCATGATGAATTCCCCTTGACGGGTCATCTAAAACCGTCAACTAACCCTGCTGAGTCTGCTGTCATGACCCGCACCCTGATTAGGGGTACGAGTACGTGGTTACATCCAGCCTATGCCGCAGAATCGGCAATAAAATACTGTATAGGTCGTCTATAAATACAACTAAACAGTATAAGGGTACCTGTACAGTAAATACACTCTGAATGGAGGTGACATAGCAAATACAGTCTCAATCACAAGATAAAACTAAGGTAGATAGCACGGAAAGAAAGTATGATAAACGAAAATAGGAAATAAGTTTAAGATCTAACACAAGCCCAGAGGTATACACAACATCATAGAGTCACAGAATATAATATAGAATACTACAGTCTGGAAGTATTAGCTGGATCGCAGTCCAGGCAAACCTAACTAAGCTACACTACTCTGGGTATGCAAAGTCTGGTGGCTTAACTAACAGGCTACAGTCATGGCCTAAGTCTCCATTTGTCTCGACACCATAGTAGGTCGAGCAGTCTGCCTCAGAAACATCTGTAATATATCAACGGTATCCTGTCAGGAAAATGGATAAGTACAAACACTAATAGCAGTTCCATATGAATTGACAAATTCTATAAGAGACATCATAATGAAATACAAGACAAAGATATAAAAAAACTTGGGATCCATTCGAAAGCTGAGTTACAACCCGTTAACCAAACAAGGATCGAGGTTGTAATCCTTCTCCCCAACAGAACCTAGCCTCCAATCAAAGTATAGCATAAGAGCATGTAGAACATGTGAAATATAGGATAAAATTAGCAGAAAATGTATAACAGGGTGTGAGTACTGAATAGGACGACAATATATAGGATGACTTGGGAACTATTTGGAAGCCGAGTTACAACCCTTAAACCAAACAAGGACCGGGGTTGTAACCCTTCTCCCGAATAGAACTTAGCCTCCTATGATAAATAAATATAAAATGTGACTTGAATTATTAGAGCGTTATGTGATCGGCTTTGGGTATGTTACAAGATAGGTTATCCACTTGGCCCGACAATCACTAAAAAGCTCTGAAAAAGGTCATGCCGGCCAACCTGGATAACAAGCACACAGAGGAATCTGCTACACCCTACGTGAGGTGAGAGTGGCGCAAGCATAATAGTGACAAGGGGCTTTGATCACATAACCCCTAATAATTCCCCCATCCCTGAATAGTATAATGGATCTGGACATAACACGTCATGACACGGGATTCCATAAGAGGCTAGCAAGTCCCCTTAGGAATCGGTGTCTATACTAATACAGAGAATAAAATGTACCAATATACCAAGGAAATCTGGGAACAACATCCCATGTCATGATCCAACATATACTAGTCCGTGAACTATCGTGACTGAAAATCGAGTAAGACACTACAACTGAATCGGATATAGCATATATCAAGACTATGAAAACTATCAGTGAATGTACTCGCATGTGGTCCTGAGCTGATAAGGTGAACATGTGCTTAGAGTAATCACAGACCTAAAGATGAGATACCATGAGTCCAAACAGGATTTAATAATGAAAGAAAAGCTAATCTAGTCATGATATGCAAGTCTAAGTCAAAACTAGGTCAAACTAAGTCACACCAAGCTAAACTAGGTCATATTAGGACAACCAAGGGCAAACAAGGTCACAGGAAGTCAATCCGAGTCAAACTAGGTCAATCTGGGTCAAGGGTTAACTTTCAATTGACTTTTGGTCAAAAAGTCAACTCTGGTCAACACTGAGTCAATCCTAGGTCAAACTAGTCAAATGTTGACCAACTATTGACTTTCAGTCAACTGGTCAACTCTGGTTTGGTTTCGGTCAATTCTAGGTTAAACGTTGACTCGAAGTTGTCTTTTGATTAAAAAGTCAACTCTTGGTCAACGGGGGTCAAGACTAGCCTAAACTACCCTCATCTAGTCATTACCTACCAAGACAACCTATTTCTAACCCCATCTAGCAATCAGAAATCCAATACCTTATATTACCCAAAACCCCGACATTTACCCTTACAAGGTATTCCCGATACCTTGCCCATTATAAAGGAAACCCTTCCAGATCTCAGGATACTAGCCTAGACTTCTTAGAGTAGCTAGATACTATCCTATCCAGGGTTTACCAACCAAGAAATTGAGGGTTCTTGGACATCTAGTCCATCTTATGGCCGTGTTGGTCATATCAACATTACCTTAGTGTATCGTCATGATATGCTATGGTATCTTGAGATACCATACCCTACTCTCTACCAACCTTCCTAGTTCACTCTTCCACACTCTTCTAGTGTCTAGGTTAGCCCTCTCTACTAGTCTACTAGGACATTAACCTAGTTAGGACACTAACTGAACTAACTCACTACTAATACTAACCCAACTCAACTCTAACACCAACACTAACTAACCCCTCTAACTAGACACTCAACCCACACTAGACACCACTCAACTAGGCACTAACTAAGGGTTTTTAGATAGGCTTCTAGTAGATCAATTTGTGGGGGCATACATGTGTGTAGGAGTTTAGAAATGATGGATGCATGAGGGGATGGATGAAATGTTTGGAGGAATGAATGTATGTATGAATGCATATGAGTGAATTTATAGATGAGTGAACGAAGAGAATTATGGATAGATAGATGTATGGATGAATGAATATGGGATGAATGAATGATGGATGAATAGATGTATGATGAAGGAATGGATTGATATATGGATGAATTGATTGAATGAATGGAAGAATGGATGAAATGATGAAGGGAAGAATGGATGAAATGGATGATACATGACTGAATTGAATTGAAATGGATATGTGGATGACTAAAATAAAAAGGGAATTGAAGGTATTGCTGAAATATGAATGAATGTTGAATAGGTAAAAAGATAGGTGAATGAATGGAGCTATTGTCATGAACCGCACCCGCTTTTCGGACGTGAGAGCGTGAGCAAGCCAGCTACGCATCAAGCGGACTCCAGCCCGACTCGAATACGTAAACGCTGTCAAGGCTATGGTATACTGCCAAATCATGGCAAACAAATCCATATCACAATCCACAATAAGAGTATAAAACATGAATGGACAATATGGGTCGTGGTCTGCAGCCCACTTGTAATGACCCGCTCCGCCCTAGCGGAACGCCGATTCAAACGGCAAGTGCAACGGCTCAAACGAGCCGTCGACCCGAAGAGTTGGCATCGACTTAATGAAAAATCGATGCAAGGCTTACATTGGCCCGTCAAGATGAATCCAGACTTAGACTTTCAAAGGCGCGCTCGGAGTATCGCTCGGCCGATGCGAACATCGCTAAGGTGGATGGCTCCGATGAACCCGTCTTTGCTTAGCCTAGACACATAACAATACGGACACTATCACGAGAATCGCTAGGCGATAACCCCGTGCATGCTAATAAAGGACTCAACGCACCTAGCTAAGGGAATAATCCCATCTTGTATGCTTGTATAGAATATGGAAAAGACATGGAAAATGTGAGATCTCTCGTACCGCGCTCTACGCTTGTGCTAAGGCACAAGCTTACGTTTATGTTCCTTATACGTTCAAACAATGAAACAATGAATGGGTTACAACAATGAAACTGGAAGACTATCAATATAGTCATTCCGAGTAGAGTATAGCAACATTGAAAGACTATGGGACCGATGGGTCGCCAAGGCGACTCCCGCACGGGGAGTTGCATAATGAATGAATGATTGAAGATGTGAATGAACCAACAAATGAAAGAATGAATAAAAGATAAGAAAGAAAAGAATGGTTAGCGGCAGGTGTGACGGGCATGTGCAACGGGGCTCGCTACCCGCGCTGCACGGACGCAAACCTGGTCGATAACGTAAGAAGGCTAAGGGTTAGCCTACGGCTCAGAGACAGCCGTTAAGTTAAAAAAGACAAGTTAATACGAAATGGTCGTGGACAAACGGCACGGGTGAGGGGTGGCGATGTCGTGTCCGTAAAGAAAAAGGGATTCTGCGACATGATCAAAGAGGGGATATGTCGGCCTAGGCGGAATCAAAGGGGCTTACGAGCAACCTGGGTGCGGGCTTGGCCACTACAGGAAAGGTAAGTGTGGGGTATTTCAAAGAGACTATCTAGGTGTTCCAGCCGCATACTATGATAGATAAGAAATACCAAGGAGAGAACATGTCCAAATTGGCTTGTGGTGCCAGTGATCGATGCATATAGATTAAGTGGGCTTTGCTGGTGGCAATCCACGTGCAAGTCCTTGCATTGAAATCAAAGTAGTCTAAGTTAACTAAATGAAGTGCCTTATGAATATGCTTGAAATGTAATATACCAAATGATAATGAGACATTCATGCAAGTGAGTTAGACAACGCGCCTATGACGTGCTAGAACCTGAGGCAGGGACACGCCCTTGACATTGAATGTTTACATGAATTACGTTAAGTCATTTCATATGAATTATTGACTAACTTGGTTTACTTTGGACAGGGAAGGCCGGACGGTAAGTATGGGTAAGTCATGCATATATTTCCATGCGACACTTGTATTTGGCAACACGAGATAGGCTATAAAATATGCCATAAAACTGATCCTAAGGCAAGATTAGAAAGACAATGAATGATAGAGATGCACAAAAGTAAATAGAACGTGTTTGGTAATGATAGAATTGTGGGCGAGCTAGCCTCCCTACCAGTGCATAACAATGTACTGATAACCCCATAGTCTGCTTGCAGGAAGCAGGAAACGTCGGCGGGTGCGGAGCTTTCCTCGAACGTGCTAAGGCGCGGAGCTATCTCTGGAGCCTTGGAGCATTGCAAGGAGCTGGAGCACCATATACAGGACATAATGTACCGGAACATCGCCATGAATTATTCCATATTGTAAGCCACTTGGCATGCCTTTTATGTTTCAGAGAGAGAGAGCTTAAGCGATTTGTAATATCTGCCTAGCGCCGCTTGTAAACTTCTTAAAAATCAATAAAGTGTTTGAATTCGCTTCAACTTGTGTTCATTTACTTTCCGCTGCAAATGGGGACACTCTGTGCGACTCTGTGGCCTAGCTCAAATCGGTCGTTTCTGGATATAGTCTTGTACGGGCACAACCTAGGCCCGTACGGCATCACGCCTTAGCGAGGACGATCGCTCCTACGGGAGCGGGGCGTGACAGATTGGTATCAGAGCACGGCTTTACGTCCTTGGACTTCATTTCAATTTTCTCAGTTTTGAAAGCTCGATTTTGAAACAAAAGAAGTGTACGCTCTCTCTCGTTGTGCCTTGGGATGTTCCATACAATAAGTCTAAATATTTTTAAAAGCTCGTACAAGTACTCGGTTGAAGGGATCGATAGGCGAAGGACTTTGTGCCGAACCACGACGTACTTGAGTTGGAAGGAACCGATGCTAAGAGTTAGCAAACACAAGGCGTGCTTGAATAACCTTACGCTGACAATAACAAACGAGTACGCGAGACCGAAGTATAGTTCAACGGGATGGTTATGCACGCAGTCTTTTGGCTAAGTTGTGCCAAGTATCGTGCACCTGGACCTTATGGTGCAAACGAGTTGCGAGCGAGATTGACTATCGCTCGGACGAGAATAAGGAAGACTTAGAACGTATGTTGATAGAGACGCTACTTGACCGGCGCTAAAGCGAACACGGAGAAATGGTTCTTAGATTTTGAAGAATGAGCAAATGTATAATTGGACATGTCGACCGGGAGTCAAATAACCTTTCGAGGATTTGTAGAATGACTTGATTCCAAGTGGTGTATGTGATAGCTTCGAAGAAGGAAAAAAGCGATGTGTCAATGACTAGTCGAATGGCTCGAACCCTGAGTGGTGTATGGACGTTATAGAAATTGTTCGAGCGAGACTAAAGGATTACGAAATACAACGAGTACGTCGGCGAGGCGATGCGATCGCGCAAAGCCTTAGAACGTGTCACGCTTAGTTGGTCGTGACTTCGAATGTCCCGAACAAGATGTCGTTCGGACAACTTGTCAATGGACAACGCGAGTTAGAAAATGGTTCGGAACGATAAATAAAAATGAATGGTCTTGATCGAGGAAACTTAGAGGATCGCGCGTACGATTTGGATTGATTCAAATGAATTATGACTTGAGTTTGAACAACGATCTTGAAACTAGCTTGAGAAATAGCAGTCGAACTTGATCTTGAATATTAAATGAAATTGTGAAATATCCAACTCGGACAACAGTATCAACGCACGACTCAAAATCGGTTACAAAGGAAGATCGTCAGGTTACGCATATCGTCAATGGTATTGAGGCGTATCAAAGATCGATATGCGATAACTCGGGGGTACTCTGACTCGGCGAATGACGATCGTGCAAACTCATTGTTCCGTTGGATGCTATACTTGGGATGTTAAAAATGTGTCGAGGAAAAGATAGATTTAGCTCGAGGATTTTCTAGTTGAACGTATGACGGTCAGACTATCGAATTGATTTGGCTTGGATGAAAAATGTGAATGCTTGGATCTGCTTCGTCGACAACTATAACGTTGACGTTCTTTTCTTATGCGAGCGCAACTCTAGCCTCGCACATGCGTCGCGCCGGATTATGGCGACCACTCCGTATGAACGCTGATATGGTGATTCATACAGCGGGAGTGATTGAACTTGGATGGCGTGGCAATCTGATTGCTTCGACTTATGGTTTGATGCGAAGGTGGACTCGAGAATGAATTTGTGTGCTTGAAAAATTGAACTTGAGGATTGAGTAGGTCCAATCCGTGTATCGAGAATGGATTAGTCTAAAACTCAAAAAGAGTTACGCCCCGATGAGAATGATTATTCTGCAGGAGCGTTGCATGGTGATTCATGAACTGCCGTGGATAATCGGACTCGCGTGAGATTGGGGCGCAACATATTGTCAAAGCTAGACGACCTCGTAATCGAATACATGAATTGGTTAGAGTTGGTGATTTGAATGGATTCGAATACGTGCAAACGAATGCATTGATGCGAATAGGTGATCGTGCTCGATGTTTAGAAATTTTAGTGACGCAAGCTTGGGTAGAAACTCCCGTACAAATGAACAAATGGTTTGACCATAGGATTTGGGGCGGGTTTCGTGTAGCGACTTTGCACGATAAGCCACGGACTTGAGTTGTAACTATGACCTTGTGAGCTGACCTAGCGAATAGGCGGACGACCCTATGCCGAGTGATTGAACCTATGCGATTAATATTTCAGTATCGTCTTGACGGATGATAGACTTTGGGGCAACAAGACTTAGAGTAGGACGAGAAACTGGGAGTGTGCGTGAACGACGACGAGATTGGCCCCAAATGAGGGGAATGATAGGGGTGGATGATGCGCAAGTAAAAGCTGGGATAACGAATTGAATCATTGATAGGAAGAAATACTTGATGATGGTACAATACTTGGTTTTGAATCGGACGGTAATTACTTAGGCTTGGTCGACCCCGCTAAGAAGAAATCATACTGATTTCATGGATAATAACGCTTGAGAAGCTAATCGAATCATCTCGAGGACCGAGATAAACGATGTGTGATACACACATGAGTTCGGTTTTAAATCGAAGTTAGCAAAGCGATCGGCAAATCAAAACTATCACGAGTAGCTTGTCCGACTTCGCTAGTCGCTAAGCTTGGTTGAAGTATACATGTTCGAGGGACGCCATGGATACGTGCACAATCCAAACTCAGCGATATGATGAACTCGAATGCAGCTGCAAGTGGGTGTTGCGATGCGCATAAACGAAAGTGAGTTTGCCTCAGCCTACGACACTCGCATTTGATGAATTACAACGTACCTCGTACGACCGTTTCAGTCCCATGATACGTCAAAATAGCAACCGAGTCAAAGAAACACTTGAATTGAATAAGTGCCATCAACTCTAAAATGAATGAAAAGTTATCCAATAAAATCGACCAAACGTATGCGACACGAAACTTGAAAAGGTATCGAGTATAGTTCGATGCCATCGAACGGTAAAGCCATTCGATAGGAATTGTCTACGATATGCACACGACATGAGTTAGGGAACGGTAGGATGACCTGCACTCAGGAAGTCTCGAGGACGAGACTTGTGTTTAGTGGTGTATTATGTAATGAACCGCTCCGCCCTAGCGGAACGCCGATTTAAACGGCAAATACAACGGCTCAAACGAGCCGTCGACCCGAAGAGTTGGCATCGACTTAATGAAGAATCGATGCAAGGCTTACATTGGCCCATCAAGATGAATCCAGACATAGACTTTCAAAGGCGCGCTCGGAGTATCGCTCGGCCGATGCGAACATCGCTAAGGTGGGTGGCTCCGATGAACCCGTCTTTGCTTAGCCTAGACACATAACAATACGGATACTATTACGAGAATCGCTAGACGATAATCCCGTGCATGCTAATAAAGGACTCAACACACCTAGCCAAGGGAATAATCCCATCTTGTATGCTTGTATAGAATATGGAAAAGAACATGGAAAATGTGAGATCTCTCGCACCGCGCTCTACGCTTGTGCTAAGGCACAAGCTTACGTTTATGTTCCTTATGCGTTCAAACAATGAAACAATGAATGGGTTACAACAATAAAACTGGAAGACTATCAATATAGTCATTCCGAGTAGAGTATAGCAACATTGAAAGACTATGGGACCGATGGGTCGCCAAGGCGACTCCCGCACGGGGAGTTGCATAATGAATGAATGATTGAAGATGTGAATGAACCAACGAATGAAAGAATGAATAAAAGATAAGAAAGAAAAGAATAGTTAGCGGCAGGTGTGACGGGCACGTGCAACGGGGCTTGCTACTCGCGCTGCACGGACGCTAACCTGGTCGATAATGTAAGAAGGCTAAGGGTTAGCCTACGGCTCAGAGACAGCCGTTAAGTTAAAAAAGACAAGTTAATACGAAATGGTCGTGGACAAACGGCACGGGCGAGGGGTGGCGATGCCGTGTCCGTAAAGAAAAGGGATTCTGCGGCATGATCGAAGGGGGGATATGCCGGCCTAGGCGGAATCAAAGGGGCTTACGAGCAACCTGGGTGCGGGCTTGGCCACTACAGGAAACGTAAGTGCTGGGTATTTCAAAGAGACTATCTAGGTGTTCCAGCCGCATGCTATGATAGATGAGAAATACCAAAGAGAGAACATGTCCAAATTGGCTTGTGGTACCAGCGACCGATGCATATAGATTAAGTGGGCTTTGCTGGTGGCAATCCACGTGCAAGTCCTTACATTGAAACCAAAGTAGTCTAAGTTAACTAAATGAAGTACCTTATGAATATGCTTGAAATGTAATACACCAAATGATAATGAGAAATTCATGCAAGTGAGTTAGACAACGTGCCTACGACGTGCTAGAACCTGAGGCAGGGACACGTCCTTGACATTGAATGTTTACATGAATTATGTTAAGTCATTTCATATGAATTATTGACTAACTTGGTTTACTTTGGACAGGGAAGGCCGGACGGTAAGTATGGGTAAGTCATGCAAATATTTCCATGCGACACTTGTATTCGACAACACGAGATAGGCTATAAAATATGCCATGAAACTGATCCTAAGGCAAGATTAGAAAGACAATAAATGATAGAGATGCACAAAAGTAAATAGAACGTGTTTGGTAATGATAGCATTGTGGGCGAGCTAGCCTCCCCACCAGTGCATAACAATGTACTGATAAACCCACAGTCTGCTTGCAGGAAGCAGAAAACGTCGGCGGGTGCAGAGCTTTCCTCGAACGTGCTAAGGCGCAGAGCTATCTCTGGAGCCTTGGAGCATTACAAGGAGCTGGAGCACCATATACAGGACATAATGTATCGGAACATCGCCATGAATCATTCCATGTTGTAAGCCACTTGACACGCCTTTTATGTTTCAGAGAGAGAGAGCTTAAGCGATTTGTAATATCGGCCTAGCGCCGCTTGTAAACTTCTTAAAAATCAATAAAGTGTTTGAATTCGCTTCAACTTGTGTTCATTTACTTTCCGCTGCAAATGGGGACACTCTGTACGACTCTGTGGCCTAGCTCAAATCGGTCGTTTCTGGACATAGCCTTGCACGGGCGCAACCTAGGCCCGTGCGGCATCACGCCTTAGCGAGGACGATCGCTCCTACGGGAGCGGGGCGTGACACCACTAGCGTATATGTCCGATAAGACTCTAAAGAAAAATAACAAGAGTCTAAACTGAATCAAGAAACAAGATATCTCATGATAATGAAGAAAAGCACGAGCGGATAATAAACACAATAACGATACCTGAATCCCGCAAGCGTATCATCACGTCTGTCATCCAGAGCTGCTAACTAACTCCACACAATAACTAACCTGGAGAGATCATCAGGTCCTCAGGGGATATAGCAAAATACATAAAAAACATGCCTATATCGCAGTTTATCATACAATAAAGAAAATACATAAAATAATGGGAAAGACCAATCAGTACGAAAAGACGACTATACACGACTGGAAGAACCATAACGCCTAAACGAACTGCTGGAGAAGAACAAGAGAACACGATATCACGATGTCAATGGATAACCAATCGAATACTCAAATCCTCTCCCCTAGTGTGGACTCGCAGGTATGAACAACTACCAGCCCTCGCCCCTAGTGTGGACACGCAGGCTAGCATCACCCTCGTCCCTAGTGTGGACTCGCAGGTGTGAACCATATACTACTAACCCTCGTCCCTGGTGTGGACTAGCAGGCTAGCATCACCCTCGTCCCTAGTGTGGACTCGCAGGCTGCTTAACTACTAACCCTCGCCCCTGATGTGGACTCGCAGGTTAGCTTCCAGATTTCAAGACAATGAGGTAAAGCAGTTCCGATATGACTTATTCATCCTATGACATGATGCGACTCAGCCCAAGTACAAGTGATGACACGATACGACCCAATTACTATACACGAGAAAACCAATCCAATATGAACTACAAAGTTAACTAGGAACAAGAACTATATATACGTATATCCAATATGAACTACAAAGCCAAATATAAACAAGGCTATATATATACTAGCAGGCATGATATACAAAGCACATATAAATAATCAACTTATAAAACTGTATAATAATATAAATATGCATGTAAATAAACTGTAGAGGGAGGCAAAGTATCTTGCCTGGAGGTTGCACGCAGATCCAACAAAAATACAGTCAACTGCCAAACCATGAAGTCCAAGTCCTCACAACTGTCTCTGAAAGTTGAAACAGATATTGCTAACATTCTCAGAATAGTCAAATTAGCTAAAATTGCCTGTCCTTAAGTCCAATTCTGGACACAGGGGCAAAACGGTAATTTTGGGTAAAAACGATATCCGCCATTGGACCCGCTTTGCACCAAAAAGTGTGCCAGAGTCATTAGTCTCTAAAGTCGTCAAACTACATGTCTACGAATTCGTTTTGATGATACAAACCCAACGGTATGTCCAATTGGGGATTCCGGTGGGCCGTGCACAAAATTACCCGTTGAGTCGGACCG